>JAWWEO010000023.1:1211871-1395997 GCA_035582975.1 Ormyrus labotus
TAGAATTAATTGTGTTCATCCTACCAATTTAAGTGACATTTCAATTGTGAATAGTTAATAGTAAAATTCCATTGATTCAATCAAATTTTTTTCTCAGTGTAATAAAGCGATTTTCCAGACAAAAAAAAAATAGCGGAAGCGTTTTCTTATAAACGCGGATACTCCGATTTTACAGCAACAATTCGTCTTTATACGTTTGTTTTCCATAATAAACACACTGCCGGGATAATAAACGGCAGAAGAAGCTCAATTTCCCAAGGTAGCATTATTCGTCTCTGATTCTCGAAAGCATCCAATTAAGTGAGAGCAATAGGGAAAACGCAATAAAGGAGGCAGGAACGCGGCGAAGTAATAGAAGGCGCGCGCGAGCGAGATGATGGAAGTGGCTGAAGAAAGTGCGCCGTCGGAGAGTAAAACTTGACGCAGTGGCGCAAGTACGCCGAGGCAATACGGTTTTTAGGAGGCGTACGCGACGGGAGGGCGAGGAAGTGGGCAAAAGAAGGAGAGAGGAGGCCGAGGGGAAGGGAGCTTGTCTGGGAGATTAGCACCTAGTATAAAAGTTCGAGAGCGAAACGACGGTAGCAGCGGCGGCAGCAGCGGCAGCAGCCGCAAAGACGCTACGGAATAGCGGGAGCTTGCAAGCACAAGAAAGTCTCTCGAAGGATGAGGATGACGAAGGAGGAGGCAGGCTGTATAAGCCCCTCTCTCTCTCTCCCGTTTTTCTTCTACGTGCATAGTATATATACGGCGCGCGGCCGCTGGGAGGGAAAATTAGTTTTCAGAAATTTTTCATGAAAGCCGGGGCCCCTGAAAGGGGCGAGAGCTTTCTCTCCCGTCGGCTATTTTTGTTCGCGGCCGCGTGCGACGCTCGGCGATTCAATAGCCTTTATTTTATACCCTCGTGTTAACCCACACATCTTTCCTTATTACGCGCTTTCTTTCCTTCTCTCTTTCTCATTCAGGGCTTTCTTTCCATTATGCCCTCTAAAGAAGCGGCCCGCGCTCCTTATTACGAGGTCCGCCCGACGCGAGAGAGAGAGACAGAGAGAGCAGAATTAAATCCCCGAGCCCGTAATTAGTTTTGGACAGTGCGCGAGAGGCGCGTTAATTTTTCCAATTAAAAAAGAGGGAACTGCGCCAAGTATAAATGCTAACTACGAGGATGCCATTGTCGAGGAGCCCGGGCTGAAAGCCCGAGGACTTAATGATTAATCATTCTGCCCTGCGCGCTCGTTAAAAAAAGAAAAAGAAAGAAACAAATTCGCGTATGCAGACGAGCGGGGGACGAATGGCAGCTTTCAATTTTTGTACATCCGCCTGGTCTTGAAAGGACACACGCGTATCCTTTTTCTTCACCTTAATTACGTAAACGTTCCTTCAAATATTTCCTCGAGCCCTTTTTCGATTAATTAAGGGCGCAATTATACACGCACGGAGATTCTAAAGTAATAAGAAAAAAAACTGCGTTCATTTACGCGCGCCGAATCATTATATTCCGTTTCCACTTCCCTAGTTGAATTTTCGGCTCCAATTTAAACCCACGACTTGCGTTTCGGCAGTAGTGCGCCGAGCCAGAGGAAATCCGCTATAAAATTTTCAGCGGAGAACAAAACCATGAATAATAATGGCGGAGCGGCATCCCGGCGGAAATGAATAGATGGCGCGTCTAGCGTTAGTGCCGCTTGCATTATGTCGGCGTCGGGGGGTTGAAAGTCGGTCGAGCTCCTCGGGGTGGGAGCCGCTGTCATAAGCGCGCGCGTTCTCCGGCATTCCGCAGCCCTATTCAAGTATGCTACGCTCCGGATCGTGTTCCTTTGAGCGCCGGCGCGCTCTTCCCGTGCCCGTTTGTTTCCTCCCCGGCGACGACGAATTACGCGCGCCCGCCCGCCCGCGCACTTGTGTTTTCGCGAATTGCGGAGTTTCTCCGGTGTACGTGGTTTTCGTGGAGAGAAACTTTTGACTGTATGGTACCGGTAAAAGATTCAATCTTGGATGTTGCCGGATCAAATTCGAGTTTGTAATTTCGAGAATTTTCAAAGGTTTTATCGACGTAAGAGCGCTGGGAATTTATCAGAAATTTATTTAGGAAAAATGTCTCTAAAAATAGTACGTCCAGAGTAAATGTTTGAAAATCCCGTGATCCTCGGGCAATTCGAAAAACAGCTCTCAGCTCTCGTATTTTCCCGCGTAGTGGAGAGGGAGAGAGAGAGAGAGAGAGGCTCTCAATCAAGGATTTTCAAGAGAGCTGCTGCCTCTCGGTCCTCGGCATTATTCGCTCGAACGCCAAGGCACTCGGAGAAAAGCCCCTGAAATTCTAAGGAAAATCGCGACAGAGGAGGAAGATCGGCGTCCTCCGCTGAAAAGGCGCCTCGGAATCTCACAAGGACGCTTAATCGAACGAGCGGCGAGGCCGCTGCCGCCGCCGCGTGTCCTGCCCGGAATGTGGCGCTGCTGCAAAGCCGCGTCAATACGCTCCTCTCTCGGCCCGGACGCCCGGCGCAGCGCCTGCTGCCGCCACCGCCGCCGTCGCTGCTGCTGGTGGGGAGAAACAGAGCGGAGAAGGAAGGTGCCTGAGAAAAGCGGGGGGAGGCGAGAGATCACTGCGCCACCGATATTACTACCAGCCCCGAAGATTACCAATATCCTTGAGAGGCGCGCGCGCAGTGCCTCTCGTCATAAAAGCCGCGCCGAGCGAGAGAGAGAGAGAGGGCTTACCAAGATATTACGTCTAGAGCCTCAATTTTCGCGACTTCATTTTCCGAAATGTACCCGGGGCCCCGGAAAAGCAGAATGGAGCCGAGTTTGGACTCGAGCTCTGTCCGCCGCGCGCCGGCTGAAACAAGCTGCGCGAAAGAAAAGCTCTTTTGAGGACGCGCCCGGACGCTTTATGACATTATGAGCTATATATCGGCTTTCCCGCAGGCCTTAGGATAAGCTCTGCAAGTCGAGCGTAAAGGAGCGCATTCACGTCAAAGCCTCTGCTTCTATTTTCAGTGCTCATTTGGAGCGTCGTAAAGACGATGGCCTGCCCGCTACCTTTTATGTACCTCTACTTCTGCGATGACTTTTTTTTTACGTCTCAAAAACTTCCGCTCTCTCTCTCTTTCTCGGCCCTGCGCACACCGACAACTTTTTAATGTCCCATATCGGCGAGATTGCCACTACCTTACTTCTGCCAATCATTGCTCTCTTTATTTACTCAATTATACTACTTCTATAATACGGAAAACTTACGTCTTATACATTTATATCGCGACATTTACATTGCTTGTTAAACACAAGGGGGAACATCTTCTAATAAGCTGCTCCTGCACTCGTTTTCATCTCGAAAATAGTCACCATTTATGACAGATTCCCAACAGTGGTGCAGGACACTAATAAAAGCACAAAATAAACACTCAGCCCCGAAAAAAAGGGTACATATCCCTCGCGGGGCGTTCGAGAGCGAAAGATAAAAGGCGCAAGGGCAATCCTTACTTGTCCGGGCGATCCGCAGTGAATCCGTAATCGGAAAACGACACAGTTATTACAGCGGCTCATCTCCGGCGGAGCAGCGGCGGCGGCGGCGGCTGGTGTAAGATGGTGCGCCGGTGGTGAGGTCGCTCTCGCTCTCCCGCACAATGGGCCGGGCCATTGTGCGCCCTCGGCTCATTGTGACCCCCCCACAAAGCTTTAATCCGCGAGCGGATCTGCGCTAATGTCAACAGCCGACCCGAGACTCTGTCTCCGCTCCGCGCGAGCTCCTTTGTGAGCGTCAAAGCGGCCGTGCTTATTGCACATTCCGAATTAATGGACGGAATTTTAAATCGCTCTCTGATTTAACGACGGAATCGGCGATTACTTTTGATTAATGCTACGGGACACACGCACTTGCCGTCGGTCGGAATAGATTTTCCGACTGGCTGCCTTTTTCCGTATTCTGTGAATTGCTTTCTTTACAAATCATTGCCTGCATATTTAATTAATTCGATGCATATTTAACGTTTAATTCCGCGTTTTACCAAAAATACGTTAAAACCCAAAAACTCAGCTCTCGGAAATCTTGGCCGAGCGGATAAAAACGTCAGCAAGTCCAGATAAAAGGCTCTTGCATACTCGATTGAAGTCCACCTAATCTCGGCGGGCGACCCGGTTCGCGCGTCGCCCGCGGCCTCCTCTCCCCCGCCTCCCCCTCTCGTATATGCGCCGCGCGGTAAGTGCGTACAAGCCGAGAGCGGCGTGTAATCCACCCCAGCGCCGGTAATCGCTATTGTGCCGCGTCCCCGGTGTGGTGCCAAAGTCCCATGAGCGGTTTTTCGGACGTGCGCCGCGACGGACTGTATATATATATATATGAGCCTCTGCGCGCGTTGTGTGCCCGGCGAGCCTCCATTGTCGAGGCTTTAATGAGAGTCGTAAAGGCGACAATCACGCTGTAACGGACAATTGGTTGCGCGCGCAAGCGAGCGCTCGTCGACGGGGACATGTGTTGTATTTTCGCTTGATTCCTGCGGCTCGAGGTAATTGCTATGCTTAACACTCGTTATTTATCGCTCGGAGATTGCTCGGCATTGTGCGCGCTCGTCGCGCCGGGCTGTAAATCTTTTTTAAGTAATCGAATTCTGGGCCGCAGCGAGAGACTTTGAAGCGCTGATAATTGTTGCTTAATCCCTGGGTTTTAGCTGGGACAATAGTTTCGAAGAGTATTAATTAATGCGGTTTTGGGGGACAGTCTGATTGAAGGCTTTATCTTTGTTAAGGTTGAGTTTTTATTTTACGATATTCTTATTAGTGCGTTTGGTAAAATTGTGAATAATGATTAATATAAACAATATATTAGTGAACAATGGTTATTACAGTAATTCACTGAAGATATTGACAAAATAACAAGTGTATTTACTTATCCGTTACGAGAAAGCCGCATTTATGACGGTTTCTCCGCATTAAAATTACTCAATCCAGCCATAAAAATGCGAAAAAAAAGCCTCGCTCCCCGCGAATGTCTTTTTCGGAGCCAGAGACTCTGAAGAGCATCCGGTGAATATAAAATATTTATTTAACAATCGGCTCGCTCAATTAACCGCCGACGTTATTGAAAGCATAAACTCGGCAACCGTTCAATTGCCCCAGCGCCGATTTCGCCCGTAAAAGCTCGCGCGCTGCCGCGGCGCGAATTCGTTTCTAGCAATCTCCTCTCGCGTCGCTTGTATACAAATTACAATATCGCGGCAGTTTACAGCTCGGGCGCGTTAAATTTACGCCGGGCATAAACGCTTAGGCCGCTGGAATGCCTAAACGGCCGGCACGTCACATCATAACCATAAACGCCCCGCTGCCGCCGCGCTCTTTTTCTCTCTCTCCTCGTCTCTCGGGCGAGGAGAGTTTGAATCGCGCCTGAACTTGGGACGATCGCGTCTCGGCTGGTGCTCCTAACTGCCCGCCTATTAAGCGTAATTTACGCCGCGCGTCGATATGACAGTACTTACAATGTCATTACCGGCGGGCTTATTTTGACATTCTTATCGCAGAGAATCACCGGAGTGCGCTAATCCCCCGAGTGCTTCGCCCCCCTCGTCGCTTCCCCAGAGCACTTTTTTTTTCCTCTTCTTGCGCTCTCTCTCTCTCACTCTGTCTGTCGTCGTTGCGTCTCGATGCGTCGCCGCTGTAATCCGCTATTAATTGCCGCCACAAAGACCGCTCCCCGACGCTTTGAAATATTTATGATGTTGATCTTCAATCGTCATGCGAGAGAGCTCCGGAGCCCCGGAGCCGCTCGGCTCTACTTTGCGGGTGTGAAATATTCATGGCGAGCGCTGCTTATCAAAGACGGCAGCTCTTTTTGTTGTCGGACGGGAACGTATTGTGATGTCGCTTTTAATTTTCGGACGACTGCCAATTAGGCTGGATGAAAATATTAGGTTTGTTAAGTGATTGGCAATCGTTGTGGATGCGATGAGATGAGAGATTTGTACTAGATTATGTAAAGCGTTTTATTTTTAGTTAACTCGATTGATCGATACGCTAAGAATTTGCAAGGAACTATAAATAAATACGAGTAAGATGCAGTTATTCTAATTTTAAAGCACGCAATGAAACTGAAAGAAAGTAATCCAAGATGCAGATATATGGAAAATTCCTGATGAATGTAACGAGGTGCAATTCAAAAGAAGTTATTAAACTTTGATCTTACATTAGCTGAACCGACATAAACAAAGTCTTTGTTAAGCCATAATGTATCTTATGCTTACTACTTGTTGATTACCTAAAACGTTGATACTTTAATGGTAATTCTGGAATGGTACAAGCGCGGGTATTCATTAACGATAAATTGTAACTACTAATTATAAATAATTGGAAAATATGATAATTGCCAGCCAATATACATGAGCGTTATTAAATAGTTCCTCCGCACGAAGGCACTAAACCACGATAAAATACACATTTACCAGATTCGAAACTACATTCGGCCGAAAGAAATGAATTATGTTACGAAGATAGATAAAAGTTAATTGAATTTCTAATCTCTGATGTACAACTCGCGGAGAGGCTCGAATTTTTCCGAGTCTTCCTCCCGGGTGCCTCCAAGATAAACGCCTCGATCTCGCAACTGCGCGAGAGCCGCATTAGCTCCTAATAGCGATGCGCGCGGCGGCGGCAAAAAAATAATGCCCGGCCACGCAAATAAGAGCTTATAGGCCTCCAATTAAAAAGTCGTTACTTACCAGGCGGCGACATTATGCGCGTCGTTAGCGGGATCCGCGAAATATAATTTAAAATGGAAAATTAGAGACGTCGGGGAGAGATGTGCAGCGGGGCAGGCAACAATTTGCCGCGCGCCGTCTAGAAAACTCTTTGATGTACCAGACAGCGCAGATATCCGCACTAATAAGGAAGCCCCGATGGCATAACGATGACGAAAAGAGAGAGAGAGAGAGGAGGAGAGTAGAAACGGCGTGCACGGTAGCATTGGTTCGTCAATGATGCACTTGCGCGGAGTTAACGGTGCGCATCCGAGCGCAGACGCGACTGCGGCTTTTAACGATTCGCGTGTCGTTTAATTTAATTTGACGATTGCTCGTTAAACGGACGAGTCGACGGCTCGAGCCCGGCATTAAATCTCGCACCTTCGGCCCGCTCGAATAATTACTCTTTGCCTTTCTTTCCCGAGCTCGGACGTTCGCTCTCCGATTCCTGCCTCGTCTTGCATCCGAGCGGATCGCTGGAAAAGAAGTCGCGCGTCCCGACCTTTTCCGATAAACTTTTTATTCGTCGTACGAACGAGTTACGTCCTTACGGAAAGTAATGGGTCAGATATTTCATAAATCTTATTAACAAGATGAAATAATCAGAGGAATCGCATTTACATGTTTTATAAGAATATTGATATCGAGCCTGGCTTTTTCATTCTTCGAATGTAAATACCGCAGAGGATGATTATTTAATTCCATGTAAATTATTCAGCGAATGTGAGAACATCCAATGCCGGTAAAATGCACAAAAATAGTACGATAGTGTACATTACGTTTAATTATTGTTTGTTTTTCTCATTTTTACTATTTGCTTTGAAAATATTATTAATGAATTAAATGCAAATCCCTTTTAAAGATGCATAATACTGGCGGGCATTAGCGGCCTCTATCTCTTACTTGTTACTCGTTTGCGTGCCTTTCGAGATTTTATAGCGCTTTGCACATGTGCGTTTATGATTTTCACATGTAACTTAGTCCATATTTAATTGCTCTGCCGCCTCTACCTACTACGTAACTTTATAACCGACCTTCTTAGATTAACGATGATTAAGAATATAATATAATCATTAAATTTGAGGGAAATTTACGGACAATGAAATTCTTATTTTACGGCCTATTTCTAATTTTAATCCATCGTTTAAAACGTCTTTGCGAAGAATGAATTATTAATGTTTTCGGATCGGAATAAAGGCGATCCATTTTTATTGAGACCTTTTGCAGCTATTTACAATTTAAAGAGACCGTTAATTTCCCAGCGCAGTGATGTCTTTTAGCAGCGCAATTTCTCGGAATTTCTTAATCAAAGCAAAAATTGTATCGCCTAAAAGCTTTATCAGCAGTCGCAGATGCAGCAATGCGAGTCATTAGGCGATCGAGACAGTAGTTTTCCTGTATTCAGCCGATGCTCCCTCGACATTCTGTGCGAATGAAAACTCTTTCTCGGAAAGCCCCCTTACAATATATCCCCGTACACGCATTATAATACAAATACTGACCCTCATTCAGAGGAGCCTGGCTGCCTTCTAAGAATGCTAATTATTATCGAGGAAAAAGCCGGCATCTTATAAACCGCGATTACAAACAGACGGCCATTGATAAGATTGCGACACAGTGTTATTATCCCGTCCGCACTTGGCTCCGAAAGGAAGTCTCTTGCACTCCCGTTTATCTCCCTCTCTCTCTCTCTCCCCGGCGACGTTTCCTCATTGCCGCGAAATCCCGTTCGTCCGATAAGCGAAAGAAGACCGGAACGCCGTTCTTATATACATACACGTACGTACACACACGTGAGCGCGCGGCCTCGCGCATAATTGACGTACACGCAGATAATTGGGAAATCGACGCTCTCCGCGGCGGCGACACGAGAGAGAGAGAGAGAGAGAGCAGCCCGAGCTGCTTTATAAAATATATACGAAGGCGAGCGGAATAACGGTACCGTTTAACGACGAGCTTATTTCATGCGCGGCTTGATAACAAGGGAAACAACGCGGCCAAAACGAAATAGAGTCGTTATAGAGGGCGCGACTTGTGAGCGCGCGCGCACGCGGAGGGATTAATTATACGCGCGGCGACGGTAGTCGTTCGCGGAGTTTAGTGCCCCATCCGAGAGGTAGGATGCCGTATATTTACGAAGAAGCTGTAAAACGGAGGCCGGGCTAAGTGCTAGAGCTACCACTATTTACGAGGATAAAAATTTTTTATGCCGGCTTGATGATGTCGGGGCCGGAGCGGAGCAAAAAGCCGGGAGTTTGTTATCCCAGGCGATAAGTGCTAATGATCGCACAATGTTGATGGCCGGGGGGGATGATTTTTTAATCGCCCAAGTCCCGTCAATTTCCTGAGAAAAGAAACTGATTTTCCGGAAAAATAACAAATTCCCAACCCTTTGAAGACGTCAACCGCCAGCCATTAAAAGCGAGCAGTCGTCACCCCGCGGATCCGGAGATTCCGCGAGTCCGGGTGAATTATTGTAACACGCCTCGCTCCCCGCTTCTCCCCTCGCAATAAATACCTCGACAAACCCCCGGCGGAAGCTCGCGGCATCCGGTGATCAGAGGGCGCACGTGCCGAAACTAAAGATCCCCCGGCTGCCGCTGCGCGACGCGCGCGTATACCCTTTGCGGCTGCTCTGCCGGTTATCGCGGCCCGCGCGCGCACTTGCTCTTCATTATTCCGATCGCTGTGTGTATGTACACGCTCTCTCTGCCTTGACAATTTATCTCCGCTTCGGCGCACTCGCGCGCTCTCTCTCTCTCTCTCCGCGCGCCGGTCGGAATTAGAAGCTTGGAGACGCAGCGATCCGTTAAACTGCTCTCGCGAGCGCCGCGCTTGTCATCTTTCTCTCTCTCCCTGCCTAAGGATTCGCCGGCATTTGCGTTTGTGCGTGCAATAATAATGCGAATGATTTAAATCGCCTTTCCGCGCGCAGCCTCGGCTCCGGATGCGCCGGCCAAGCCAGTTAAACTCTATTTCTGAAGGCACTACTAAAACCTGCCCCTGCCTTTTCTTTTCCTTTCTGCGCGAGCATCAAAATCTACTTATGAATTTAGTATAATTAAAGCTTCTCTGAACAACACTTTAAAAAAAAAAAAAACAATGCTTTGTACTAAAATTGGTTTGCTTTATGGAAATGTTTAACATTTTGTGAAAAGAACAATGGATCAGCCAGGACAACAACAGCCGGAACCTTAATTTGACGCGTACATATTTTTAGCCCGACGCGCAGCTCGTCATTTTCTCTTCCAGGAACGATCATCGTCGCCTGCCATAATTTCGGTCATACCCTCCCACATAACCGTACTCCGGGAACTTTCCGGAAAATGGAACCGCTCTAACAAACGAGCCCCGCGGCGTCAGCGCGATCCAGCAGCGGCAGCGGCAGAAGCAGGGCAGCTTATCGAAAAAAAAAGAAGCAGGCCACGAAGGAGGAGAAAAAAAAAGAGAGAAGAGACGTGGCTCCCGAAACAATAATAATTTGGACATGTGCGGCCCATACGCGGAGAGATCTTTCTTCTCCGTGAGGGCTCGTCTTTTACGCGCGATCTTTTTGAGGCTGCTGCCTCTCTCTCTCTCTCTCTCCCACATCTGGCTGCTGCGCCAGTGAGGAGATGAGCCCGAGTCGGTTCCGCTCTTCTCGTGAAATCACATAATGAATTCTTTTGTACCTTCTATTTCTGTGGGAGAGCGATTTTATTTCTGCCGCCGCCGCCGAGGAGGGAAAAAAGCTGATCCGGAGCTCTCTCATCTCTCTCTCGCGGAATGGGAAAACGATTCCGTGCGTGCCATTATAATGCGAGAGCTCTGCTCTCCCGCCGTCTCTCCGAATTTTTAACGAAATACGGCCGCGATTGAAAAGCCGCGAGAGCCGAGAACTCGATTGGCCAAGATTATTAGCTGTGAGTCTGCAAAAATACGGTTAACGGCTTCATCAAACGTTTTTACACGCTTTTGCCGTTCGCCGAGAGAAAAAATCATTTGAATAACGTTTTCTCTTTTACGGCGCAAAGAATCGTAAAATTCTAGTCTCCCGGGAAATGAGCGTAATTATAACAGTCGCGTATCAATCACCCGGGCATTTTTCCCTCGAATCTGGTTGGAACCAGAGGCGGAGGTAAAAAAAATAAATAAAAAAATATCCGCCGAATAACTCAACTTTCCGCATCCACTCTCAGCCTCGTATCTCGGCTGAAAAAGCCGCTCGGACTCGCCTCGCGCAGTCCATTAATCAAGAATCCGCAACGAATGACTAGCGCGACAGTTTACGTACCTCGGCGGAAACGCTCTCGCTAAAACCGCTGATTAGTCGGCGCGAAAACACAAGAATATCCGAGGATTTTTACAGCGGCGGCGGCGGCCGCTCGTCGATATTCGTCAGCGCCGCGAAATTCTTTTCAGACCCGCGCCCTTCTTTTTATTGCAGTTTTATAGGCGGCTCTCCGCGAGGCGAGCGCGCGCGTGTCGTTTGCATAATTTACGAACAGGCTCCGGCGCGTTCTCGGCGGCGCGGGCGAGCTGCTCGCCGCTCGCGCTTATGATTCTGATTATACGATGATGACGATTGTACACTGACTGCGAATAAATTAACTTTCTACAAGTGCAACGAGAGGCTTTTTTTCAGGTTTCCGCGCGGCTGGAACGGCCGGGACGATTTTTATATATCCGATTTATTAGATAAACAAATATTTGCAAAAGTCGTTTACGCCGCGCGTTTAGAAAGTTGAGTTCTCGGCTTGGAATTAGCGCTTTTTTTTCTTCTTTTACTTCTCTCTCTCTCTCTCTCTCGGCACCCGGCGGCATTTTTTTCTTTATTAATGAAAATTGCGCAAAGCTCGCATGTTTGTATTTGGTTTTCGTTTGAAAATAATATATCCGCGGAAAGCGTTCTCGCGCAGATAAGAGCGGGCACATTTCATTTTCTCGCCGAGTGCCTGCCGCGCCGCAATCGGATTGCACTCGGCGTAATCGTTTTACGTGATAAACTCACCTGGCTGGAAAAATTGATTGAAAAAGAAAAGAAGAGCTTGGACGCGGGGATATCTTACCTGAAACAGAGAAAAAGAACGAAATAATTATTAAAAATTTAAATAATCGTTTTATAATGAATTCAAAGAGTATTGAAAAAAAAAACCGCACGCGTTCGTTAATCACAGTAATAAGAGAATTAGAAGTGTGCGGTGCAAAACTAGTCTGCATAATGGAGTTTAAATTATTGACTTGAAAGAATCTAAAATTAAAACGCTGAAGCTTAATGATCGAAATTGATTAAAATTTCATCAACATCCAATAAACTGGAAAGAATTTCCTCCAAATGAGCACATTTACATTTTTAATGAAGTGAAAATTTTACTTAAAAAAAGTTAAATTGGTAATATCTGCATTAATTATATTCAAATGCCGTTAATGACATGTCAACTAATTAAAGAGAAAATCAGGGGTTTACGGTGATAGGCAAAGCTCGTTATTCGAAATTGCTTTATGCAAAAAGGCAAGTAGCGAGATTTTTACCGTTTCCTGGAAATCCTAAGCGCTTTACGTTCGTCTTTTTAATTGCACTGTTAATCCTGCCTGCAGCAGTCAATCACTTTTCACGTTCAGATATAAAACGAGCTCAAAAAAAAACTGCGATAGTAAAGTGCATTTTTGTCTCTCGTGGGAAAGGCTCATTCAACTTTCGAGGCTGCAAAATTTGTTGGCAACTTGCAACAAGTCGCTCGACGGAGGTATTATTACTCGCAGACAAGTTGAAATCGGGAATGTTTAAAAAATTCAAATTCATTTAATAAAAAAACAGAATCACATAATAACAAGGGGCGACAAGATAAATCACTCAGGGCGGTATATTTACAAAGACCGAGCAGCAGACAGGCCGGCATTGTCCGCAATCGGCATAAACGCGTAATTACCGCTCTGAAAATTCAAATCGCCGCTCGGAATCTCGAGCGCACTCGATCGAGTGCGGCCGCGCCGCAACACCTATGCAGCTCTCAACAATCGCTTAAGAAGAAGAAGAAGAGGGATCAGTCGAGGAGAAGAAGAAGAGGAGGAGGAGGAGGAGGAAGGGGAGCGCGGTAGCTCAAGGAGAGGAGGGCCTCATCTCCCTCTCCCCCCGGGGGAATAAATACCTGGAGATGTAATCGCCGAAGGAAACAAGCGGCGGGATTGTTCGGGGAATAATTGAAAGCGCCGCTTTCTTTGCCCGCAGAGAGCTTCTTCCATTCCCATTCCCGGCGGCGGCACACCGCGTTCAGTGCACTTGCGGAGCGCGCGCGCGCGCCTCTCCGCGCGGAGGGGGGGAGGAGGAGAGATCCGATCGCCGAGCTGATCGGCCGGCTCTTAATGTATGCGTAATGCTGCAGCCGAGCCGCCTCTCCTCATTAACGCCCGGGATCCGAGAGAGAGAGAGAGAGAGCCCGCTTTTGTGCCCAGGTATATCAGGGGACTTTCGGCCCGGCAGATATAGACCTCACGTCTCGACCTTCGCGAGCCTTCTTTTCGGCAGACTGCAGCCGAATGAAATCGCACGCGAGCGCGCGAGAGAGGTGCTACTTAGATGCGCGATAGGCCGCCGGGCGCAGGAATTTTTGCTGCTCGGCGAGAGGCACTACGCTCGACCAAAACAAACAGTCCCCGAGCAGCTGTCCTCTCCCCGGCTCGATTAATCTCTTTCGCCGATTTTTATTTTCTCCGAGAAGCAGGGCTTTCCCGTTGATTAAAGCGCATATATACTTAACGAACTTCAAATTTCTCGACAATCTCGCGAATGGCCCTCGCTCCGCGGAATTACAAAGTGGCGCGCGAGTATTCATTGCGGGAGAGGTAAGAAATTACGGGAAACTACGTCGTACATAACGCCGATAGCCGAGAAGGAGGGTGGGCCGGGAGGCGGGCAAAAAAAGAAAAGGAGAGCCCCGGACTTTATACCTCCTTTTTCACGAGCCAGTAAAGTGTGGCGGGAGTAGCGCAGCATCCTCTCTCTCTCTCTCTCGCTGCCGCTGTCCGGCTTCTATCCTCTCAATAATACAAAACTCGAGGAGCAGGAGAGGGGGCTCGAAAATTGTGATCGAAGATAGTATCGGAAAGCAATAGCTTAGACCAGTGGGGGCCCCTGAATAAGTGATGGGACAATATTTTTAAAACGCCTATAATTCGCGCGAGGCCGCGTCTCTCCTCTCTCTTACCCCCACGGATGGACCGGCGTATTTATCGGCCCGCAGAGTATAGAGGCGCATACTCGCCTCGCTGCCCCTGGAAAAAGAAGGCCGATCATCATTTATAGAGCGGTGCAGGGGCGCGAGGCGAGTTCTACACTTTTATTCGACTTTTTTCTTTTTTTTTTATCTTCTTTTCTCTCGTGCTCCTTTTGCTCTACAATCGGTTTAAGAGTCGGCGCGGCAGCCCCTGGGATCATTGCCGTCGTTTATCGGCGGGGGCTTTAATTAATAATGAAGCGGCGCGTGTCCTCTCGATTGACTTTCGCCGTACGGCCCCGCGTGAATCACGTGGAATTTCGATATTGCGATATATTAAATTACGATCTTTTTTTTTTGTTATACCTTTCCTTACCGAGCTTATTAATATATGTATATATACAATGAGGAAAGTTCAGCTGCCGCGCAGGCAAATCCTGTTTTTTTTTTTTTTTTCTTACACTTTCAGCCGGTTCATAAGGAAAGTAAACATATTTATAGGATATTTATGCTTGAAAAATGTTTTGCATTTAATGAAATAGTTATTTATTCTCGAGAGAAAAAGCTTGATTAGATAAGGAACTCGAGGCGATCTCCTAAGTCAAGCTGCTATCGGGCAAAACGATCATTAATAGTTTAATACATTAAATTAGCCGCGATAAATAACGAAACCTAATGAAAAGAGCCTCGATATAAACTTTCCTCCGTCGTCTTTATTAAACAATTCGCACTCTCGCGCCGGGATCCCATCGGAAATCGCTGCGTCGAAAAGGAGGCTACATCGACGTGGGCCCTCGGGATGAGCTTGATAAAACTGGTTGCCGTTCCCGAGCGCGGCTCTTCCGGCTTCGGCTCGCGGCGAGTATCTGCGCGCCTGCAGAGACGAGAAGAGAGGAGCGATTGTTTCGCCGCACTCGTTTATGCAGATGTGGGACGACGACGGCGGCGGCGCTGCGGCGATGTGCACTGCAGGCGTTATATCGTTTATGGTAAGTGAACGGACCGGCTCACTTATCATTCCTTTTGGCTCGTTGTTGTTCGCGGAGCGTATTACCGCTCGATATGCGCGCGCGGAGCGGCCCGTAAGCGCTTTTGTTCGGCCTTTTGGCCCATTGTTGCCCCGGCCGTAAATAATTAGTCGATTCCACTCGGGAATCCGCTCGGGCTTTTTTATGACGCGCTCGAGCTTTGACAGTTGATACTCGCCGACCGGATATTGGAAAGCCAGCCAATGTAAATAATGGTTATTGTTATTATTATTTCTCCCCGCGCGCCGACCGTTACCTCGATAAGCGCCTCGGGCGGCAGCAGCAGCGCGCGGCGGCGAACGCTCCAGATTTCGGATAAATTTAGGACAATTATCTGGAAGAAAGTCGCGCGGCCGGGGGAACAATGCGACGCGCGCGGAAAGCGCTCGCTCTCGGCGGCACTTTTGTTCTGTAGGTTGAAAAGCGTTGCGGTTCCGCCTCGTATATATGTCTCGACGCGGTGCGCTTACGCGCGTCGCCGTGGAGAGATGGCAGGCAGATAGAGGGCAGTGCGGGAATTCCGCGGTAGCGTTTCTTCTGCGCGCGCGTATTATCTGCTGGTAAGGTCTCGTTGCGACGCCGCGGGCATTGTATTGTCGGCTCACCGCGCGGCAAAGCCGATTAACGCAATTACATCGCCGATATTAATCGACGTCTGATCGGACAATAGGGCCCGGGAGCAATTTTAATTGGAAGGAAGCCGCCGAGGATCGATGAAGTATAAATTGCGAGAGCCGAACGACGAGGACGAGGAGAGAGGGGGGGGGGGAACTCTCCTGCTGCCCACCGAGATTCGATCATTCGAGCGCGCCTTTCCTTTTTGGCGCGCGCGCGCACTCGACTTACCTCCGGTTCTATCTTTATTTCAGGCATGTCTCTCTTCTTGCCTGGCTAGTGGAACACACACCTCGCATATATGTACCGGTCGTGCTCCAGCCTGGGGAAAGAGGTTTTCGCGTCTTTGTGCAAAGGCGGACTTTTTAGCCAACCCCGACTTACAAATCGCTCGCGTGTAATTGGGAGGCTGGTGTTTCTTGCCTCGTCGTTCGGCCGACCTATTTTTCCGGGCCGCGGCAGGTGCACCCGAAAGCCCGAGGAAAATCTCCTTGCTCCCCGCAGCATCCGTCGATCGAATCTCTCTCTCGTCGGAGCGCTCGGCCGGAACCAATCCATCCATCCATCTGGCGGGCAACCCTTCCTCGGGAGCATTGTTTTCCGCTCGCGCCCCGACTATTAGATCGGCGCCGATAATAGCTCTCTCTCTCTCTCTCTTTCTCTCTCTCTGCTTCGGAAGATATATCTGCCTGCTCTCGGCTACCGGCGAGCATTGTGCCTCTATCTCCGCGAGCGCATAACGGCGCTATAATATATATGTATTACGTACGGAGGCCGATATGTCGCGGAGCTGCTACCTTGGAATTCCTCGGGAAAGTAAGGGCTTTGTGCACCTGCCGGTAAAAATGGCCGGAAGGCGCTCGGCTAAATATTGAATCTGGTACAGTATGCACTTGGAGTAAATTATATTGCTAGATTTCTTAAACTTAAACAAAAAATCGAAAGAGTCAATTTTTGAACGTAGCTTGCTTTGTCGACTTTCCTCCATTATAATTCCGCGATAAAAATTCGCTCGTTATTGGTTACGAGGAAACAAGCGTAGGATAAATATTCCCGCTTCGTTCAGGCAGTCATTTCGGTATGTCGTCGGCGATGAGCTCGAATGGGGTAAATCGCGCGGCAGTGAAGAGCAGAGCTTTTTTGTTTCTTAATTAACACCTCGAGTGGTCTGGCGCGCGTCTCTAATTGCTTTCGCACCTGCGCCGCGGCGTTTTTCGAGCCGATTGAGACGCAAAGTACGTCTCGTTTCGAGCGTTTTCGTCCGACGCTGCGACTGCTCAAATTTGATATAGAAGAAAGGCATTCCGATCTATTGTGGCGGCCGGGAACCGTTAAGAATTCGAGGCGCTTCGGGATAATGTACACACGGGAGAGATCGGCGACTGTATGGGAGCTACTAACTGTCTGCTTTTGTCGTAAACAAAAGTTGAAAAAGATGTTGAATATCAAAGAGGATTTTATACAACCTGTATCGGCGATAAATTTTCAGTTTCAGAATAGCGTTTTTAATAGTATGTTTATTTTCGGGAATGTTTTAGAACGCTGTAAATTCAAGATAGAACAGAGCTTGCATTTTATAGTGTTTTGAATATACAAATTGTTAAAAGAATTTCATAGTTATTTTAGGGGGCATTTGTAATCTAAAAAATTCATAAAAACGTTCCTCTTCTTTACGACGCTGCTGTCATCCGCCACGGCACGTTGTTACTCGCGCAAACAGATTGAGATGTTTTCCTGCATAAACGTAAACGCAGCTTTCTATATACTTCGGTAAATAAGCATGCAGCGATATGAAGCCGTTTCGAGCGCATTAATTTTCCGTATCAATTAAATAAGCCAAGGAATTTCCCCAATAAAACGCCGCGGCGCATCTCCGTGTATTAACCCGTAAATTCCGCGCTTTTTCTCGGACGTCGTACGTCGGGGAATCGTAGAAAAGGCCCAATAAACAGCGAGGATTTACCGAGTGAACCACATCTCGCCTAATAAAATTAACGGTGCCTCCGCGGCGAGGCGGCGAGTGAAACGTCAACCTGTAAAAGTCATCTGCCCTCTCCGGCTTTATCGTTTTATTCCCGCGCGCTTAACGACTCGGGGATTTTCTCCGCGGAAAGAAAGAAAGAAAGAAGGAAGGAAGGAGAAAAAGAGAGGAGGATATAGAATATATATAAGGAATCCTGCATGCATGCGTTATATATACCCTTGGCTCGTTAAAGCGGCGCTCTCTATATATACGTATATAACTCGGCGCTTTACGATTTCGATTGCCTATAAAGTTTATCTCGCGGCTTTCTATTCCATTGGTATGTATAAAGGCGGATGGCTACTTTCACGCGAGAGAGGAGCCCACATCGGATTGCGTGAAAGCAGGACGTCGCGCCGAGAGATGCGTGCGGAGAGACGTGACCGCGCGAGAGATCGACTCTTTCGGTCCAGCGGCGAGAGAGCAGGTTATTGTGTCCGCGCGAGCGTCGCGCCGGGATTTCGGTGGCTCTCGCGCTTATATTCTCGCTTTCGAGAGAGGATCGATCAGCTGGGAATAAAGTCCCGAGGTTTACTGCTTGTTTATATGGCGGCCGCTTGATTTATTTATACTGCGAGCGTTTCGTGCGCCTTTTTTCTTGTCCCGATCGTAATCTTGATCCGCGATTACAGAGCCGTCCTTTATTCGCTCGCAGGCAGCACCACGGCGATTAATAATGTAAGAGCGCAGCTTTTCTCCCGCCGCTATTGTTGCCGGTGTAAATATCAGGCGCGAGACTATACGCTGTTTTTACCTTTCTTTTCAAAGAAAATTTATTAATTTTAATTACAATCGAGCTGTTGGAAGTGTTATTTCCAGTGCAGGCGGTGCGATTTACACGTAAAAGCTTTTAGACCGGTAGTAAAACGGATTGACAAATCGTTTGCAAAACGGCCTTTGACAAAGCAATGGATTTTACATTTATCTCTCTGCCTTTATCTCAAATTTGCAACACTGCCAAGATCCAAGAAGAAATGTACAAAGCTTCTAATTTGCAATGAAAAGAATCGAGCTGTTCCAGATCTCGAGCGCGACTGTTTTTCAATCAACAAACAATGACAGTGCAATAGAACAATGTTCGTCGAATTTAAATGAAGGTTGAAGCTTCAGAAAAATCGTCGAACGGTAGTGTCAATAAAAGTGCAGACGCGAAGTCGCGAAAAACACAGACGCACACAGATGCCACGTCTCGCAGCGGAATTGAAACGTATGATACTTACGTAGATTATTATACTGTTACCGGAGCGCTGGCGAGGAGAGAAAAAAGAGGCGGCTAATTTTCATCGGCAAAGAATGCGGTCCGGCACAGATCGAATGATTATAATACAACGAAGTAATTGCGGGGCAATTCAATAGAATGGGGGATTTTCCTGCCGGTGATCCATATTAAGTGCAGCCGCGGGCGCAGCGCGCTCGCGTGCGCGCAGAGCAGCAGCAGCGGCGGCGGCGGCAGCCGGTCGTGAGGCCCGCGGGACTGAGAGCGAGCCTGGCAAAAAGTAGAAGAAGCCGGACGGGGACGAGCGGCGGGGGAAAAAAGGAATTTATTGCTCCGATAGCGACTCCCGTATCTCCTTCTGTATGTACTACCGTGCTGCCGCTGCTGCTGCCCGTACCTGCTCTCGTTTCTTCGAGCGGCGAAGTAAGCACTGCCTGCGAGCTTTTTCAACCCGGGGTGCACGCCTGCTTTTGGTAGCCGTCGGGGGAAGTCGGGAAGCAGCTAATTTTGAGCGTTGGAGGAGCCGGTAATGAATCAACAGTTGTTTCTTTAAAAAAATGTAAATGCACCTGCATCCATAATCCCGTAAACAATTTTCAATCTCCATCGGCGTCGCTTCTCATCCAGGCGAATTTATCGCTCAAATTTGCCTTAATAAGACGGCATTAATTACAGAGGTATTTATTAGAAGGCATATACATTACGCAGAAAAATCTCGCTCGGCTCGAGTCCCCATTACTCTATTCCAGTGGCCGCGCGCTCGAGCTTTCCAAGTTCCGCGCGGCGAAGCGAGAGAGAGAGGATCCAGGGAGAGAGCCATTATTCGATAATGGCAAATATCCGACTTTATCATCCGCTAAAATCGCGCCTGGGAAAAAAACACGCTGAAATTACAAATTTCTTCCCAGGTGAATGTTTCATAAATTTTTGCCGTTTCATCGGCAAGAAATAGCCAGCGCGCCATCGTGATTATCATCGTATCTCTGCTAGACATCAAAGACTTATCTCCTCCTCCCCGCCTCGTTGTCTCTCCCCCCTCTCTCTCTTGCTCTCTCTCTCTGTCTTTCTCGTGGTTCCAGTGCGCACGCGTACTGCTCCTCGGTCTTCCGAGAAATGGCCATTTGTAAATTACTCCGTTCTCCGCGACCAGATCGCCGATACATTCCTGCCTCGCTTTTTCCAGGGGAGCGAAATTAAGACGCTGTCCTGCGTGAATTTAACGGGGTGCATCGGATTTCTTTTTTTTTTAATTACGGAAGATTGCAAAGTTGCCCCAGTTTTTTTATGTTTGATTGAATTAGCGTGGCTCCCGGGACCTTAGAGCCATTTCAAAATTATTTTTCACGGTCTATTTATCAATTATTCTTTGATAAAAACGTCGCTCTACTTTAACGGCGGAATCGCGCACAAAGCTCTTGACAGTTGTAACGTGAATCTTGAAAGTAGAAAGTAATTAAAAAGTGTATTGATACTTTAAATAATTTTTGTCGATCAAGTTTTTTTCTTAACAGTTTCCTTAATGAATTTATATACTTTTCGAACAAAGTTCTTTGCTAAAATAAGTAAAGTCGACAACCCTTAAACAATCTTTCATCAGACGTCCAATTCGATTTAAATATCCGCTGACATCGTATAAATTACGGAATCTGTCAAGCGTACCTTCGATCTCTCTCTCTCTCTCTCGCTCTTTCTCTCAAATGAGATGCCAGGACTTTACAAGAGGCTCCGCACTCCAGAATAAAAAAGTTTATTCCGTCAATAGAAGACTCGGGGACTTTGGAGCGTCTCGCCTCAAAGACGACAAGCGCGTCTTATTTAAGTTTTCCGTCTTATCCGTCTCTCTGTTTCGATCTGTCCGACTGCTCATCTCGTCGCTCCTTTGGCAAAATATTGAAAGAAACATCGAAAGGAGCGCGTCGCCTCGAGAGCGCAGCCTCTCCGTGTTCTCGGGCACTTGTAAACCTGGAAATAACGGCGGCAGTCGCCTCTCTCTCTCTCTCTCTGGCCATTCTTCTGCGCGTCCTCTAATGCCTCGCGGAGATACGTCATTGCCTGGCGCGGTGGCGAACGGTAATAAATTCTCGCGTCGCAAAATGGAGATGAAGGCATTGTATCGCGCGGGGTGTCTGCGGGCATGCGTCGTCCTTCGTTATTCTTAGCCGGGAAAGAGAGAAAGAGAGAGAGAGAGAGAGGAATGGCATTAACAGGAGATGTGGGAGAGAGGAGACAGAAGCGCGAGGGAAGAGAGACTGGACAAAGAGCTGGACAGAGAAAGTGCGAGGAAAAAGAACGAGTTGCGGTATAGTGAGATGTTGAAATTCAGATTTCTGCGGGGGATTATTTCTTTGATTCTTTGCGCGCCACAATGATTTATAGACTTGTTTCAATTTCGCGGCCGGGGAAATAACCAACGATTCGGTGCGTCATCGTTATTATCCCGCGAATTCATTTAGTTGCCAAATAAAAAGTCAGCTTTGAACACTTTTCATTCGCTGAAATTTGAGTTATTAATTGCATCGGCGGACAATGAACAGCGCACTTGACTCCATCGGGTACCGCGCTAAATTCGAGAAAAGTAATTATCTTGTTTTCCTGGAGAAGAGACGAAAAAGCAGTAAAAACAATCGCACATAAACGCATACAAAAGAGCGCCTCGGCAAGAAGAAGAAGAAGAAGAAGAAGAGGAAGGAGGAGGCGGAGGAGCGTCTCTGCCCGAAGATAAAGGAGGCTCGCGAGAGGAAAGCCACGGGGACAAACACATGTTGCACACTCGGGGCCGTCCGGCTCGCCGGCAGGCCCGTAAGTCTCTCTCCTCCCCAGCGACACTCTCACGCGCGCCCTCCTCTCCTCTCGTAACGTAAGACTAACAACACAATGGGAGCGCGGCTGCTGCATGATAGATGCCGAGGCCCTCCGCCGCTGATGAGCAAGTCGTTATCGTCGCGGCGAGCGACAGGAATTCCTCCTCCTCCTCCTCCTCTCTCTCTCTCTCCCGCGGCTACCTCCTTTCGGACGATGAGAGATTGGCTCAAAGTGCATTTTTCGGCAATGTTTCTGCCTCGATAAGTGCCCCGATAATACTCGGATTGCTAGCGAGCGGGCCCCCTTTCACACGAGTGAGCCTCCCCGAGTTAAAATATATAGCGTACGCTCCCGGCATTTTTTGCCCCGCGCCGACGGAGATAATGTTTTATTGCGCAATTTTAAAGCGTCACGGCTAACAGTATACTTTGCGTTTTCTTTTCTTTATTTGATTGTTCGAGGCTTGCTGGCTTCGAAAATCCCTTGGGATAAAAGTTTTGATAGGAAGTTTACGGTCCGCGGAATATCGATTTTAGTTTCTTAAAAGAATACAAGCTGTAAATTATACGCGGTAAACGGAAGAGTTGAAACGATCTGAGAAAGGAGCTCAAACCCCCATTAGCAATAGGGGCAGCAACGACCGCTCTAATCAAAGCACAAAAGTCGGGAAAAACAAAAAATAAAGTCAAAGGTCCGAGAGCGGCGCACTCGAGGAGTCAAACCCGGTGCGTGCCCGCACAAAAAACCGGCGGACAATAGAGCAAAGCAGCGGAAACATCTCGAGAACACAAAGAAACGCGAAAGCCGAGAGCGGCGGCGGCACCGAAAATCGGGCCACTCGAAGACCGGAAACTGGCTAAGGCTCGTCGTCGGGGATGGCCGAGGTGTCTCTGCTCACACGCGCTTGCTCTCCCGCCCGGGAGCGAGGGAGAGGGAGAGGAAGCGGCGGATTGTAAAATTGAAAGGACGAGTTGTTGCAGGCCGATTACTGCCGAGTGTCTTCGGGCGGCGACTCCAAGGTATTCTAATCTGGCGCATTGAGCGGCCGGCCGATTGTCGCGCACATAATCGCCACATAATGCTGACATTCATTCATTGTGCCGGGGCACGCTAGTCCTTGCCAGACGTGCGCAGGCGCGTACGCGGGCCTTCGTTTCGCTGCCGTTCAATCCCAATCGTGACTAATTAATCCCCAGACTAAGGGAGGGGGCGAGCCGCGGCGCGGATCAAAAGCGGAGGGAGAGCCTTTCTTCCGGCCGAAGCCGCGGCTTTGTGGCTTGTTTAAGGAGGTGCGAAGGTATTGTAGTCGACGGGGGGGTTATGTATAATATGTGTTCAAGGGGTGAACTGCATATCGAGGAAATTCGTGGCTCGTGAATAGACAAGCGCGATTACGGCCGGAGGTGTACGCGGCTGAATTAATTGCATGTGACAGAGTCAATTGATCGAGTTTTTATTTTTAGATTCCAGTTTTAATTTTTCAAATTAATCACTTTCTAACGGTACCTTTTTTTTGTAATTATTCAGTTTTTATATTCATACTTATCATCAGCTCACATCCCTAACGAGTCAAAAGAGCCACATTTTTTACAAAGAATCGATCAATTTTCTTTGTATAATAGATTTAAATTCTATGGTAGACTGATTCTTCTCTCGGGTTATTAATTTTTATTTTTAATAACTGCATACATGGAGGAGTATTTCGAAATATAACAATAAACAGCCTTCACGAAATTTACAGCGGCTTGATAAATCACATCCGGCGATTCGTCTTTACATCCACACAGGTGCTGCCTAGTATGAGAAAAAAAAGCACGAAAAATTACTATATTTAGTAGTAATGATGGGATACACTCAAATTATGAAAAACTTTATTATATGTGAATAGAAAAATTACTATGTTAAATAGTAAAAAGTTTGAAACAAAATATTGCCATCAATCATAAGAAATTTTGCTACATAAAATAGTAAAAATTTCCCCAAAACGTTTATCCAGCAATTTTACTTTGTAATGCTATTAAGTTAACAAAACATCGAAAACCTCGGTTTAGTTATTATATTTTCATATTTTGCGCATTAATTATACGTAATCGATGGACATAAAAAGTTCATTTTTTTCAGTTTTCAGTTTTTTGCTCCAAAACATATGAACAAAATGGCTTGAAATTTTTGCAGGTTATAGCTCTATATATTCTTAATTACCAAAATTTTTTTCAGAGCAGTTAATAATTTAAATTACGAATTATAAGTTTTCGAAAAAGCACGTTTTTCTTAAAAACAAAAGAACCATAAGAGCTAGAGTAATTTTTTTTTGTCTAAAATTATAGGTATTTTTTTGCTCTTTAAAATGTTTTTTTTCCACTTCAAATATCTTCATCCTGTCATTAACAAAAAAAAAATTAAATTACATTTTTCGAAAATCGAAAATTGTCGATAAAACGAAAACGAATAAGCTAAATAAAGAAAGAATTTTTTTGCCGCCATCACAAAAAGAAAAAAGTCTTCACTACATTACAATTCGATTCACATACAAATAACGAAACTAAAATTTAAAATTTATTAAAATTTAAACTCATTCATAAAAATTACTATGTTGTAATTACAAAAATTGATAAAATTTGAGTATGTCTCAGCATTATAAAAAAAATAGTAATTTTTCTATATTTTAAAATAAATTTAGCTCCAAAACTTTTTTCAGTGCACGATTAGCCTTCGTTTTTTTCTCCCGCGCGCATTCATCACCATTACGAAAGCATCAAACTTTTTTCCCCCTGCGACTCCTCTCACATTATTGTTCTCATTAGTCCATCAGCGAAATCTTAAAGCCAAATCCGAAGGGAATGTATCGCTCCTCCGCTGTATTCCTCCGGCCTGCCGAAAGTTTATAAGGTCTGGCGAAAAAGCGCGGCCTAAACGTTTCCGATTATTCGTCCGCCTTGATATTCTTTCGTCGCGTCTCTATATAACGCTCGCGCGTGGCTGAATAAAGCGCTAGAGAGCCTCGGGGGCTTTTGTGGCCGCTCAAAGAGAGCACAATGCGTCCATAGTGCCGGTCGACAATGGAAGCCCTCTCTCTCGCTAGTTAAGTATCAAGGTTGCTTGAAGGGTATAACCTTTGCAAAGCCACGACGTCGACGACGACGACGACGGGCTTCTTACATTATTTTCCTCTCATTTGTGTTTCGCGCGGCCGCGCGCTCCGTATCAATGGACCGGGATGTGTTTCAGCCTTTCGCATTCTCCTTTTTGCGCTCGACAGGTGGAGCGCGGCGTTCGTGCGCTGCGCAGGTATGGGTGCTGCCCGGCCTGGCCAGCGTTCTCTTTTCTTTTCGCGCGTGTTTGGATCAACTTTGTAATATGTATCATGTTTGCGGTAAGATTCAAGCGTGTTTCTCTCTCCCCGCACGTCGAGCTCCTTTTTTTCTCTCCAGGCCTCCTCGGCCTCTTCTTATTCTTCGCGGAGAAAGAGGCTTTGCGCTGCATATGTTGCTTTATTTTTCTCGCTGTAGCCGAGAGTCATTTTTTTTTAAGATTGCGCTGGAATTTAACGTGCATTTTTTTCGGCTTTCAAAAGTCGAGTGATTTCGCGATGAATGCACGTTTAGAGGTTTCGAGTTTTTGAAAACTTTCCGTCTATAGTTTGCTTTTAATCAGGCGCATGTTGCAGTATTTTTGTAAAGACCGTCGCTCCGGTGATTTTCTTTAGACAAAAATAAAATAGGAAAACAGCTTCTATAAACGATTGGCCGATGAAAAAACTTGTCAATCAAAATCTTTTGAGTCGAGCATAAAGACTAATTGGAAAAAACGTCGAAAAAAGAAATGATTAATATTCAATTAGAAAAAACACATTTAATAAACTTAAAATCGAATAAAAAGCATCGTCCGGAAAAATGAAGTCAGGTGCGTAAATCACGAAAAGGCCAGAGGGATGAGCCGAGTAATACTTGAGGGTGGTGAGGGGAGGGGGTGAAAAAAAGAAAACGGCATTTATTTTGGGCTTTAAACTCGGCATTTCCGGTCGAGGGCATCGTATCAAGAGCGAAATTACGCGAATTTACCTTTGACAGTGTGCGAAAATCGCCGTAAACCCGAAGGCAAAGAGCGCGCGCGGAAAAGCGAGGTAAAAAAAAAGAGCGAGGCGCGCGGCTGATCACTGAGCGGCAGGTACTCGAGCTATCTTTTCCTTGTCAACGACACACGCCCGGGCAAAAAGGTATACGCGCGCGCGTCGATCCTCGGCGGGCGGAGAGAGAGAGAGAGAGAAGGGCGAAATATTCGCGGACGTCCCTCTAATTAAAAAGCTGCAGCTGGAGAAAAAAATTCCGGTCCTTTGGTCGATTCACAAACAAGGCTGCGCCGCGCCGCCGCATCGCGCTCAAAGGGGCGAAGATGCGCGTCGGGAGAGGGAGGCCGCGAGAGAGAGAGAGAGACGGAATTATCCGCAGGGAGGAGAGCCGGTTAAAATAAAATTCGAGAGAGAGAGAGAAAATGAGAAAGAAAGGGGCTGCGAAGCTAGGCGAGAGGGGCGATTTTGTTCTCCCCGGGGAGCAGTCAAAGCTGGCGTCGCGCCTTTGCGGCTGCCAGTGCGAGCGTACTTGCGTGCGAGATCGTATCTCTCTCTCTCTCTCTGCGCCTACTTACGATGCGCTCCGCCGAGCTAATGTATAATCATACGGACTAATGCCGAGGAGGGAGTGACACTGGGAGAAGCCGAACAAGAGATACGATAACGGAGACGCGAATCAAACAGAGAGGATAATGTTATTAATCGGGTTTATTACGCTTAGTTTTACGCCTCGAGTACTCCGCGCCGGAGATTGAGCAATTGTGTATTATGCTTCTACGTACTTTACACCTACCGTAGCTGCGTTTTTATTATTACAAGTAGTCGAAATAGCATTGACTATATTATACTTGGCTAAGAAGACATAAAGTTGTGTGAATATTTTTACATGTGTTAACTTAAATTCACCTATATACTGCAATGTATTATTACAAAAAACGTAATTACTCGCAATTAAGCTTCCTTTATGCCTTATTGTTACTTTATCCAAATTGAAAGAATACAATTTCGTATTCGTTGGTACGAAGGATAATTAGTCGAGGAAGCCGTTTAAACATTTAATAAGTAAGCTGAGAGGGGTGTGCTCACGCAAACGTATTATGTGGTATGCTAATGGTCGCTAATAAAATTAATATAACTGCAATTATTTTTGCTTTTCATTATCTTCACTGACGATGTTTGCTTTTGCATTATACGATAATTGTTTGCCCCTCCCCTCCCCTTTTCTCAGAGTTCTATCGCTTCGCGAAAACAAATTAAACGGCGCTGCGTTTTAATTGCGATTAAAAGCTACGCGAAATACACTTTGCCAAATTTATTAAACACTTTTATGTGCCTCGTGAATTCATTACAATAATAAAAGGAAGTGGAACGAAGCGCCATTATTAGATCTTTTTACAGGCTGCAATTTCTATTTTTCCAAGCTCCGGCACTCCGTAATTGTCAGCGATGAAAATCGAATTTCCGGCCGCATCTCAATAAAAATCGAGGGCCGCGGCGCGCGGGGCAGTTCGTTAATGCCCCGCTCGGCCTCGTTACACGTGTAGCGACAAGAGAGGCAGCACAAAGAGCTCGGCGGCGTTTTTCTGGCGTGCCGCGGATTCCGGAGACATCGGATCGGCATCTCGCGATTCCGGCCTATCTCGCGCGCGACTCCTTAAAGCAGCCGCGTCTCGGCTTTGAGCTCGTACCGATCCTCCCGCCAGGCGCGTGGTGTGCGCGAGTGGAAAAAAACCCGGGCTTTCGGTGCGTCGCGCATGCGCGAGGCGAGAGGTAAAAAGCCGAAGGGAGGACGACCGAGGGTTATCGGTTCATTTCTTCGCCGGTTTTGCGCCGAGTGCAGGGCTTGGATTGATTTGGATCGTTAGCTTTATTGCTGGTCGTTTGTTGTTGGAGAAGTGCGATTACTTTTCGCAAAAATTCGGTGAGTAGTTGAGAAAATCTCAAACGCTTGTTCAAAATGTGCAAAAGGCAATATTTAAATTTGTATATTTTCTCGAAAAATAAATTGTTCGTTTCATCGACGCAATAAACTCTTAGCTACAAGTGGACACCGACAAATTAACACGTTAATGAGTGAAATGGACGCGTGAGGTTTCGTTAATCGTGCTTTACGCCAGCTGATATACTTAATTTAAATGCCACTAACGTACTTAATAAAACAACCAAGATAATTCATTAAATTTTGAATGTACGTTTAGACGTAACAGTTTTAATTTTCACTCTAACGGTGCATTCGCTGATTACAAGGCAAACTGCAAGTTTAATGCTTTAAAATTGCTGAAATTATAGTGCTTACAATCAATAGGAGCAAAGCCAGCACTACATTTTAACGATGATTCTTTGGCCACGACGGGTAATTATATACATTCACTTCTGAAGGAAAGTACATTCGAAAACGTGCTTGTAATAATTTTATCTAGCGTAGAATTTGCAAAAATTCAAGCAATAAATTCGCTACTGCGAGAGAGATATTTTAGCACCCTAAGAACCCGATGCAGACCGGGTTATAAAACGGGGATTAAATTTGAATAAACGTATAGATTACAGTAGCCTAATGCAAAGTTTTAATTTAAAAGGTCGACGTTTACAACTTCCTTTATTGTTTTCAGGAAAATTTAGATTTCGAACCGTTATTAGAATAAAGAAACAAGATTTCTAAAAGTAATATTTATATCGGAGGCTTTGCTAAATTAAGTCAGTCGAGTTGCATTCCTCCGCGGCAGCGACAGTTAAGAATGCAAATAAAAAAAGTGTCCGAGTAAACGGCGGCTCTAAAAGTTTATCTCTAATTTAATCGTACAACGAGATTTCTCGTCACTCGGCGGCCGGAAAAACGGCGGCGTTCGGGGAGAATGACTCTTTATCAAACCTGAAAATGAGCGACGACGATAGACGTGAAAAATCCATAAACTGCCAGGCTCACCAATTGAAAAACAAACTCGTTAAGTATAAGACTCGCGCTCGCGCATCCACCTATTATTATACGGAAGCCTATGAAATTGCACGTTTTGCAGAAAAGCCTGCAATTTCATGTAAATTTATGTAGAACGAAGCGTTATTAAGATCGCAGATTACGCCAGGCGTAAAAGGGCAAGCGAAGAAAGAGAGAGAGAGAGAGGTAGGGAGGGAGGGAGAGAGTGCGAGAGAGGCAGGTGAGCGTTCGTGTACTTTTCCAGCCGATCGAAAGTATAGGTTTTAGCGAGGCGCGAAAAATTGCGTTTTGTTATTGCGTGCCATAAATTTCAGGCCTGACGTCTGAATCCTGTTGGCAAGACGGCTCTTACGACACTCCGCGGCGGCGGCGCGAGAGACGTGAAAAGAAAAAAAGTAACGTATTCGTAAATCAGAATTTGCGGACGATGGGGGCAGCAGCGGCAGCGGCAGCAGCGACGCGACCCAATTAAGGGAAATTGAAAATCCTAAAATACGATAGCCGAAGTATATATAACGAAGGGGAGAGAATGTGGTCGTTCATTCATAAAATATGGCGGGCTGCAGAGCTGCGATAAAAATTCTCCGATTGCAAAATTGATGCGCCGCCGCGCGGCTTCCGTTACCGGGGTTCGATCTCCGGGCGGGTCCTCTCGTTTTACTGTAAAGGCCACCGCTCATATTGTATACCGGGAGGCGTAATTCATTTTTTACCGGACGCGGCTCAATTATTTATAAATTGCTGCTCCCGGGGGAGTCCGCTTTTCCCCTTGGCGACGACTCTCGCCGCGGCGCCTTTTTCCTTTCTCCGCGCTCGGCGTCGCAGCTCCCTCCTCGACTGTTGTCTTTCTCGTGTGCGCGCATGTAAATAAGCCTTCTCCTCTCCGGGCCCAGCTGGAGAAGGGCGAGCCAGCCGCCGCACGTGTTTGGACGGCGACGACGATGGGGATCTCCCGTGAAAATCAGGGGCCAACTATAGGAAAAGTAGACGGCGAAATTCGAGATTGTGGGAGATAAGGCCGGCGTTATCCGATTCCCATCCACGGAGATGCATCTGCTTTATTTTTTTTTTTCTGGGATATGTGTACGATTTCGAAGGGCACAATCGAGCTTTGATTGCTTTGTTACGGCGCCGATGGAGCGCAAATTAGCAGCCCAATCATTGGAATATAAAAACCGTCCAATTAATCTCTTTGTGGATGGAGTTTGAGTAATCCTATTCCTCTCTATTGTTGTTACGTTATATAAAATTCATTATTTCTTAATTACACACTTTCAACGGTAAGTTACATAATGCAAGCTAATTATAAACGAAGATAATGAAATTACCAATGACGCGTTCAATGACAGTCTTTGACCTGATATAATTAGAAACGATTTCACGATCAACAAGTGAAATTCCATACGGTATTTAAAAAATACTGTTTACGGTCTATAGTTAAATTTAGAGGCTGCTTTAAAAGCGCGGACGACACTCATTGTCAGTCATGCGTTTTAAAAAAAAAATGCCTCTCAAAGCCTCGATAAATTTAACGTCCTATATCCTTTGATTTATAGCATAACAGTAGAAGTATCAATGACAACATGCTTTTTAATGGAGGCGCGCGACGAGAAAAAGACGATACGCCTATATAATTCGCCGAGAGTTCGAGATCGCTAATGAAGCTATACTTTTTCATTTCTCGCGCGTCAGGATTCCTCAAAGTAACGAACAACTTCATCAACATAAATAGCGATGCTTTCTCGGAGCGACAATAATTTTCGAAAACAAACTTATCGCCTCGTCGGCTCGCTTCGGTAATCGACAGATATAGTTTTGAATTTCACGAGCCGATTAAAATTCACACTTGGAAAGTTGTCATTGTTATTAAAATTGACGTGGAGACTCGTAGATTTATGCAAGCGTTTGGCATTATCCAAGCGTTAAAGACGAGTAATTTACTGCGCCAACTTAACTATTATTATATATACGATTTCTATCGTTACCCTCTTTTATTACTCTTCCTTTTTATCGGTTTATTTGAAAGGTAATCGGAGATTTTTAAAAGTTCTCCGACAAGCAGTAAAAACTAGTAAATGTAGAATGAAATAATTACAAAGTCTTTTCCTCCAATAAAAATGATCAGCATCCCTGTATAAAGTTCATTAAAAGATCCGCCCTCGCATCCAAACAAAGTCCAGATGTTTCTCTCCCTCTCGAATTCTCTCGAGTTCTCGCGAGATCCCTCTGAAAAGCTCCACCTGTATACGTGTACAAAGATAATGACGTTTCTATAAAGCGCCCGAAAGCAGAAGCCTCGGAATTACGAAAACAAACAGCGCCGAGATACAGAGGAGACAGACGGAGGCGGTAGGCGGGAGAGAGAGAGATACACCCAAGAAAGAAAAGATACGGCGCAGATAAAAGGGAGTCTAATACGGCGGCGCTGCCAGCCTCTCCCTCCCGGCAAGATAAAGTCGGTAATGCATTTGGCTCTTCGCGCAAACATCGTTTTAATCCCCGTCGTCGTCGTCGTCGTCGTCGCCGGGCGCCGGACCAAAAGAAAAGCTTTCAGCCGGAGCCGAGTAATCAGCGAGACATTATTTCCCTTTGAAGGAGAACGCGCGATTCTTTCTCTCTCTCCCCTGGCGCGCCGCTGATCATTCGCAATTGATGTGCTCGATGGAATATCCGCGACGGAGAATAATCTTTGACCCCGTCCCCCGCGCGCGCGCGCGCCCCTTTACATCTGCGCGCGGCGTTTAGGAAGCCCGACGGAAAGAGGAGGAAAATCCCAGTTGTACCCTTTTACCCGGAAGCGGAAGTGCCGCGATGAACTTGGCAGAAAGAGCCCGCTGATGGCGCTAATAATATGAATTAGGCGAGAGCGTACAAGGAGTCTTTTGCCTTTCGTTCGCTCTCTCGGGATCAATGGGAAGCTGTCGATTATTCGAATATTTTAAAACGAAAAATTTCGACTTCAAAAGTAGTTTTCAGCAGCTTTTTAATGGAAAAAGGCACGTCTTACTTTTCCAGCGAATCAATCAAAGAATTAGTCGGCACTCGCTGCGGCGTCCCAAGAGGAGAAATTGGCGAACAATTAATAACCCCGGCTTTGCCCGCGACTGCATTTTAATAACCCGCCGCAAGAAACGGCGTAGTCCCAATCCGAATCAATCACCTTCCGCGCAGCCTCGCAATTATTCGCGTTTTATATCCCCCGATCCATCATCGGCCTATCGGGGCCTCTCTCTCTCGCGAATCGACATTGTCGCGGCGAGTTAACGGGTACACGAGGAGAGCTCAGAGCGACGAGAGAACCGTGGGAGCGGCGCTTTAAGTCGCGGAGAGCTCGTCTCTTTAATCCCCAGGTGGCGAAACGACAATCTATTTCTCTCCCCCCGCGCCGCTCGAGGCCCCCGAAACTGCATACTTATCCGCGCGGCGGCGCGTCATTCGCGTACGTACGTTCTCTTTTTTTCGGGGAGAGAGAGAGAGAGAGAGAGAGCGGAAGAATGGAACCTGCGCGCCGATATCGCCTACTCGTGATTTCGACGCCCACGTCGCGCGCGGACTTTATTTCGTTTCGCCGCCGCTGCGCGCTTTTTTCTCTCTCTCTTCCTCTCTCTCTCCCCGCGCGAAGCGTAAACCGAGGCGGGTTTTTCTTTTCCAGCGTTTTATTGCGAGCGTTTTACTGTCGCTTTGTCAAATGTTTTCGCCTTTTGACTTTTTTTATTGGGGACACGTCGAGAGTTTATGTTTCCGCTGCTCAAAGCTTGTTTTTGTATAATTATTATCGTCGCCTTTAATATCGATAATAATCCCATTTTTTTGCAGCATTTTTTTTTTTTTTTTTGTATAATAATTTTATAAGTTTGTGAAAAGCTAATTTTAAAATACTTTTGCTGGAAACTTGAATACCAGTAAGATTTTCTCAAGAACATCAATTCCTTCCGACCAGTAATTTACGGACGCAGGCGTTGACAGAAAAATGAAACAGTCACGTATAACGGAAGACAATCCATCAGGATATCCCAGCCGAAAAACCGTGTCACCTGCCTCTGTTTTCATAGGCGAGACTTTTGAGGCCAAACTCACGTGCTCCTCAGGAAGTCGTCGGAAGCGCTCACGGCAACGCGCGTAGGAAGTCCTTCCTTCTTTTTTTCTTCTCTAATTTATTACGTTTTCTTTGTTAATACCGTTCACACGCTTTTAATTTTAGCCGCTCCCGCCGTATAGCACGAATGCAATTTATCGTAAGCCCAATGGAAGATTCCAGGCCGGCGAGCGCGGCAATGCGTGAGTTATTAAAGCGCAAACACACGGATCGGGCGAGAGGAAGAGCGCGGCGCTGCTGTTTGCCTTGTCTGGTTTCGGTAACAATGAAATCGCTCGGACGAACGGCGCAGAAGACAAATGACGCAGAAGCTTCGTATACGCGCGGCCCGATAATTAAGCAATTTTTGCTTGGGCGCGTGTATTATATATCTGGCGGCGTTGAGGCCAGAGAGCCGCGGCTCGGCTCGCGAGATTTCCTCCTAATGATTCTAGAAAGTACGATAGCGCGGTCAATTATTGTAATTACGATCGGGTTAAGAATTAATTAGACTCCGGGGGAATGAATTTTCAACCGATAAATCAAAACGGGAGTCGTATGACAGCTCGTCGTTAATTTCGAAGCCCACGGCTCTCCCATTCATCTCCGAGCCGGTTATTCGATTCTCTTTTACGTAATTTCGGGCAATCGCGGTTTCTCGCGCGGTAGCGAAGCGAACGGCCGCCAAGAGAGAGAGAGAGAGAGTTCCGTGAACGGTATGCGGTCGAATCGCCGAGCGAGAGCCGCTGCATTGACGAATCGCACCTGCTGCTGCTGCTCTCCTTATTCAGGAGAATGCGCCATTGTCGGCTCTCCGCGCGCATGCTAGGCTCTCTCGCTTTGTATTACCATGTTTATGCCTTTATAACCGAAGTCTAGGCGCGTAATAAATTCACGGTTCGACCGACCGACGCTATTTATGATAAAAAGGCGTAAGCTCGAGTTTGGCGTAAACAGCCGAGTGTCCGAGGACGATCTCTTATTAAAAGGCCTCCTCCTCGTTCGGCGAGTTGAAAGCAGCGCTCGGGATTCGGGGGGGCTGGGAATTTTTCACCGGCGCGGCCCGTAAATCGCGGGTAAATATAAATCTTGCGGACACTCTTTCTTTCGTCCGGCTGCAGCGGCGGCGGCGGCGGAGGAGGTAGGCGGGAGGGGAGAGGAGAGGGAGCAGCTCTCGCGGCCGAGTGGACACTGGAGGAGCTGTCACCGGACACGGGCTGCAGCGACTGCAACAGATCGCGCTCGCTCGCGGCCGTGTGTGAGAAACAACGCAGGCTATCAATGGCTGCATTATACAATACCACGCGGCTCTCTCGGCTCGGCACGCGTAAGCTATATACGGACTCGGCGCGGACAGCGCGCCACTATACCTGATGGCCCAGGTATTTCTCCTGCCGACGCCGCCGCCGCCGCCGCCGCCGCTGCTTTTTGCCCCTTCCCTCTTTCTCTCTCTCTCTCTCTCGCCGTGTTTGTCTTTCTTTCATTACACGCGCTGCGTCTGTGTTGAATACCCCTTCGAGGAAGGGATACAAGCCGATGCCGAGATCTTTCTCCCGAGAGCGGCTGTAACGCTGGAATGGTGTACGATTAGATAGAGGCTCCGCGGCAAACAGTGCGACTTCCTTTTTTTTCTTCCTAGCCTAACGATATTATATGCCCCGGGAGATTGCGGACTCGGGAACTTTTTACCTTACGTAAGGAAGCGAATTAATGGAAATTACGCAACAATTAGCGTTCGGTATTAACTGTCCTTTCCGCGTCGAGTGCTTAATCGACCGTACCTTTCGGAGCAATAACTCTGCCCCGCTTAATTCAAAAGATCGAGAGTGTTTTTTTTTCTTTTTTTGGTTTTCAATGATATTGCCGGAGCTCGCGGGGTTCGGGTAGTTTAATTGAAAAGCAAAACGAGCTAAAGGAGTAGCCAACAGGTTTCTATTTTCTCGAATAAAAATTCGAACGGACGCATCGGCGGCTGGCACGGCGCGCGGCGATAGAGCGAATTTTAAATGACAAGTAAAAGCTACGAGGGAAGTTTTCAATTTAAATCAGCGGCCAGGAGCAGCAGCAGCAGCAGCAGCTTCCCACAAAGAGAGCGCGAGCAGAGGCGAGCAGCTGAATGCAGCAGCGCGGCGCACATATCCCCTGATTAAAGAGTCAAAGTTCAAGCCGCGCTTCCTCCTCCCCCCCGCGGGAAAGAGGAAGATCGGGCCGATCTTTCTTTGAGAGCGTCGTCGGCCTTCATTGTTAACGTCACTTTGCCTCGTTATAAGCCCTCCTAAGCGTCAAACGGCGCGAAAACTCGGCGCGGAGCGGCGCCGAGGAGGAGATGCAAAGGCTCGGCCCGAGCGCAATAAATCTAAATAGCATCGAAGAGCGGAGGAGGGGGGGGGGAGAGCTGTCGGGCAGATGCCGCTTGGATATATGCATGCGCTGTGCCGCCGCGCTCTCGAGAGCTAGCAGAGAGAGACGGCTTGAACTTACTCACCGGGCTCGAATCTCCTTCCAGCAGATCGCTTCTACGGCCGGAACGACCCCATTCACCGGCGGACAATTACGCCAAACATCGGGAGGAAGCACAACAGCGGCGTCCTGAAATCAGATAATGGGGAGTTTCATTAATTTTCTAACGCATTAGCGGGATATTATAGAGGCCGCCTTCGGTTCTTATGTGCCGCGTGTCAGGTCGAGAGAGAAATGATCGGGAAATGTATTTTAATTGCGTCTTAATAATTCTTTAATTGAATTCAATGTAAGAAAATATAATAAGTGTATCGACGAAAGAGAAATCTGCCAGCTATTTTGAAAGACGTTCATTATTTAAAGCGACGCATATTTTTATGGTAAATTAGAATCGTTTATTTTCGAGCCGGACAGAAGTAGTTCTTTGTATCGAGGTATTCATTCCAGTTCAATTCCGAATTAGCATAAAAAGAATATAAATTTAAACAAAAAGGTTTTATTAATTAGCCGGGGATTAGATTGCTTTTGTGGGTCAGGATTAAAATTTCTGATTTCGGTACAAATACATACGAGTTTGTATAAGCAGCACTTGAAACTCGAAATTTTCATTTCGAAGGAGAAGAGCTATATGCGACCGCAATCGAAGAAGAGGCTTTCTGGTATTATCTTACGTTTTCATGAGAATGACAAAGGGAATCTGAAGGACGCGGCGTTACATTTCAAAAACTGCTGGGACCGACGACTCTCTCTCTCCCGGCAAAGTTTTTTTCTCCTCCTACGATTGTAAGCGAAGAACACTCATCCTGCCTGACGCTTTAATGTTTTCCAGACTGCCTCTTAACATTTGTCATTCGAGGGGAGGAGGGGACCTCTTCGGAGGACTCGAGTTTATGCGCGCTCGACGCTTAGACAAATCTTCTCGTTGAGTAACAAAAGTGCCTCGTGCGGCTCTTCGGCCGCGGAAATTCTGCTTTTTCTCGATCCTCGGCTTGAAATCCCGGTAAACAATCCCGAGTTTTTGAGCATGTGCTTTCCGAGAACCGACTCCCCGCGTGGAATTCTAAGCTAACTTTCTGTCTGGTTATCGTAATAAAAGACGGACGGAACGGGCCTATAAAAGTATTTTTACGAATATTTAATACGAATCAAATATCGACAAAGGAAATCGTTTGCGTATAAGCTAAACTTAAATAACGACAAGTTTAAGCTGACATAAGGTCGTTTGAAAACCATCTCTATTTCCGCGGCAGGATTCCTGTGTACACCTCTATTTATAGAAGCTTAAAATTTATGAACTACCTGCATTACTGTTTGTTTTGCTGATCTCTTAAGAAAGCGGAACAATAAAAATTCCTGAGCCCCGACATTATAACTCGGGAATGTCGTAATTGTTTCCTCACGGCTCGATCGCGGCGCGGTCGAAATTAGCATCGATTCTTCGCTATCGATTGTCGCTCGCGTATTCCCACGTAGGAGAGCCTGCGCCGCCGTGCCGTGCCTCGGCCAGGCGTGGAACTCGTTTCGAAATGACATTATTTTTCATATATCGTAATTGACAAGGCTTTTTGCACCGGCTCGGATTAGGCCTCCGGTCCGTCAGCGCAGATTAGACGTCGATGAATGACAAATTGCCGCGACGCGAGACGGAGAAAACGGAAGAGACAAGGAACGGAGTGATGCAGGAGAAATCGCTGCCCGAGTGTGTACGAGCGCGCGCGCACACACACACGTGTGTCTCGCTACAGTGCGCTGGGCGTTTTAGAGAAAATTTATGAAAACTAATTGAAAAGCCTGACAGCGTAAAAAAGCCAGAGCGGACGACAGTTGATTAATCCCGAGTTATTTTAGTTTTCATTTTCTCCGCGGTTAATAATTGGACGTAGGAAAAATTCGGTACTTTATTAGGCTCGATCGCGTTTCACTTTTGCATTTTCTTTTACGCGTTTTCCGAGATTCAACGAAATTTATTGACTTTTTAACGAAAATTCGAAAGCAGTATATAGCGATCAGACGCGGAATGGAAGCTCCGAAGCCTCGGCAAAAGCTCCTTCGGCCGGCCGGGCTCGGAAGGCGCTCGCTCGCAATCGGAGAAACTCGAGCGCGCGGCGGCGGCGGCGGCGCGGCTGGAGAGGGAAGGAACGCGTGTGAGAGCGTATGTGAGCGCGAGGCGAAGGATGCTGGAGAGTCCGCATGGTGGCGGCACAACCGGTGTGGTCAGGTGGTTCGCAAGGACGCGGCAGGCCGTTCACCCGCTCTCCCAGTTCGCCGCCGCACCGCGAACTTTCCTTCTGCCTCTCGTGTGCCAGCATCTTGTATTATACGTCCTGCGTGCGCAGAGCCGACGCCGAGGCTATTTTCTTTCCGGCAGCTGATTATGCCGAGTGTCGCGGTGTTTTTCGACTGAACTCCTTGGGCCTGATCGATATCGGACGGGTTTCAGCGCTCGGAGGAGAACGCCGACTCTGCTAGGAAATGCTCTGATCGCGTTTTTATTTCGGTTTTCTTGTAATTTCACGTGTTTTCGTTATAAAGCTTTAGAAATAATGTTTAATAATCTTTAAATTAGATTAAAAAGATTGTAGAATGCTATTCCACAAGGGTCTTCTAGATATAAAGCGATAAGGAATAAAACACTCACAATCAGTCTTCTTTTGTCTTTTGTTTAAACTCCAATTAAAGTGTTTAAGCTATGACAAACTTTGCCATTTCTCCGAAACAAAACCCAATTCTTAGATTTACCGACGTCAGGATTGTTCCAAATTCTTTATCTTCTCTCAAATTAATAACGCCATAATTGGGAACGTATTGGACTAATTATTCGACTCGCGATTAAATATTTGCGTTGATTAAAAATCACCCGAACCGCAAAATAGATAAAAAAAGGCGTACAAAGAGCCGCTCATTGTGCAAACACGCTTATGAACGAGCGTATCGCGACAATAGTTGCGATCTAATAACGAGGCACTTTCCACGCTCTCACCTCGCGCAAGAAAAGAAGTCGCTCGCACGACATTAATTCGTTTAATATCTCGAAATAACCTTTCTCCGTTCGATCTCCTTTCGCGCTTCTCTTTTGTCATTTTCTTGCCTCGAACGCGGCGGCTTATTGCCGACGTCGGGACTCGATTAATAAGAGCGGAACGGCACGTAAGTTTCGCGAGTACCACGATACGGCTTCGTGTCAAATTGCAATTATTCGGGAATTCCTACATTTTCTTAATAGGCTGCTATAACTTTTTAACGATTGAAATTCTTTCGGGTCGTTTTCATTTTAATGCCACGATTTTAACACTGCCGACTTTATGGTACAATTAAATTAATAGATTCGAAAAACAATAGATGTAGTTCGTTAATTAAGCGACCGTAAAAACAATTTACAGCTCGGGTGACTAATAATTTTCTCAAAGAATAAGCATTGAAAGCAAATCTTTAGAGTATACATTTTGCTTAACCGTTTTTTTTTTCGTCTTCAATTACGAAATTGTGCAATTTCGCTCGCGCGTAACTAAACGAAAGTAGAGTAAATTTAAGAAAACATTCGTCCCGAAGGTGTGCAATTAGGGCCCGAGAAGAAAATCAATACCGCTCCCGCTTTTTGCGGCTCTAAAAATGCGCCTTATAATTTGACTTCCGATTCCGAGAGGCCGAAGAAAAAGCTCGCCGGCGCGAAGAAACGTCGGCCGCTCTTTATTTTGTTTCATTTTTTTTTTGCAGAGGCGCGATAATGGCATTACGCGCGAAATAAGTACGTATATACGCGTGTGTGCTCGCGGGGGGAAAGAGAAAAGCCGAGAGTATAACAGAGAGCGCTCGACTGCAGGGAGAGCTAATAACTGGCTTTCGGTGCCCGCGCGTCGTGTTCACGCACACGCGTGCACGCGAAAAAGTGACACACGCCTGCGGAGGCGGGGAGCAGAAGGAGAGGCAGGTAGTCGGGGCCAGCATCTCTCTCTCTCTCTCTCGCTTCTGTGTGTACGACGAGTATCGAGGCTGTTATTAGCTTTCTTCCCGGGCTAATACGCGCCCTGTCACCGCCAGGAAATAAGAACTTCCAAAGAGTCACTTTGTTAGCAAAGCCTCGGAGAGCAATCGCTACCTTCGCCCAGGCTACCGATCGACGACGCGCCAAAGCCGTGCGTGTCGAAGTCGAGCGGCGATAATATTGGCTGAGAAAAAGGCCGAGCGCGGCTAAAAAAATAGTTCGAGGCTCGCGTACAATAAACTTGTTTCGTGCAATGCGTCAGTTTCGTTTGTGTAGTTAGCGGCGATATATGGCCCATTAACACGTCAATGTTAAATAATAATTAGAGGATGATAAAATTAAGAAAATCAGGTAAGAACTATTCGGATATAATGAGTTCAGTTATGCTTTATTATGTCTAACCGTTCCCAAGTTATGCTCGAGAAATTGCACGCAATCCTCGACACGGAATTTTTCATACGAATTCGTGTAAATGCGAAAGATATAAAAATATAAATCTCCCAGAGGCACGATGTTGGAAGTTTTATTTTTGGCACTTTTCTAATTTCAAGGTGTCTCTTTAAAATTACGCAATTAACATTTAACTTAAAACAATTGAAGTGTAAAAAAATAACGGTAGCATAATTAAAAACAACAATACATAACGAATGACCTACAATGCCGAAAGTCGCAGACGGATATGAGGACGCAGGAGGGAGGGAGAGAGATGTGGGGGAAGGGTTCATAACACAAGAAGGGCTGGCCACGTCTTTCTCCGTTGCCTCGTGCAGAACTCGATTGAACAGAAATTGAATGATTGGGGCGCGTTTCGAGGGCGCTTGATTGTTCATTCAAACAACAATCGTAATTGCGTTACGCGCCAAGCGCAGGAGGGCGTCGAAGGACTAAAGAGCGCGGGAAAGGAAGAAACAAAGATAACGGCGAGGCGGAGAAGGAGAGAGAGAGAGAGACGGATAAAAAGAGAGACAGAGAAACTGTAATTCGAGCGAAAAGAACGCGAGCAAGCAGCTCGAGACGAGATTTAATTTATCTTTCAGTCGATCGTCCCGCTTTCTTTGACGACGCGACAATGGACTTTTTCAAAGGGGTGACTTTTGATTTTAACTTATTTCTTGCAATTGAGTCATTAACGTTTTTGTTACATTAGAAGAACAAATTATCTTGTATATTCGTCAATTAAGAACAGCAGTATTTCACTGATGTGAAAACTCTTCGATGATTGCCTTCTTATCTACCTAAATACAACAAAAAAAATTATATTTACAATCAGACTTCTGGAAATTTTATAACGTAACATCATTAAAAAGTTCAATGCTTGTATCTGGGCTATCGAATCTGCGGTTTGTTTGTTATAAATAAATATTTTTGTAATTCAGCGCTCTCTCGTACGACCTGGAACCTTCTAAACACAATATTTCTTCAATAATCGGTCCCGTCACTCGAACAACAGCCTACGTCCACGATTCAGAATTTACACGCGAGGCAGCTCCAAGCGACACTTGTAATCCAAAGTTTCACCTAATTCCACATGATTAATGCATGCACATGCGTGCCGCGTCGAAATCGTTTATGTCATCCGACGAAGAAAAAAAAAAGGAAAAAACTAATACGAACCAGTTGAAAAAGCAAACAGCGAGGGAGAGAGAGGCGTGGGGACGCCGAATCGACTTCTCACGTGATTCAAGTGCGGGCCCAGTGTGCTCTCTCTCGAGTGTCGCTTGACTCTCGGGGCACGCGGCGGCTACACTCGGGCAGCAACCTTATTAGCGGCATGATTCGTTAGTAGTTCGAGTCAACTACTGCCCCCGCCGCCTCGGCACTCGATGCCACAATGGAGGGAAGAGCGCGCATTGTGAGCTTTTAATTGAATACTCGCGACTACAATGTGTGACTGCGGCGAACTTATCGCGCGGAGTTTTGCCCGCAAAAACTCTCTCACGCTCGCTCCGGAGCGATTATTGTACTTTGCTTGTAGATGCTTTTTAGCGCTAATTTGAGCGGCCGCCTTATCGTAGGAGCTGCCGCCGCCGCCGCCGCCGCTGCTCGAATGCTTCTTATAAAGTATAATTCGCGCGGCCGTGGATTCTTCTCGGTTAATGCGCGCATTGATTTTAATGCATTGTTTCGATCCTGCGCTAACAGGCTCGAATGCGCATTTCAACGAGAGATTTTTATCTCGAGGCAGCATCTCAAATTTATCAAAAAACATTCAATTATTCCATGGGAGTAATTAAATCACTATCGTAATCGTTGTTATTAGGCTTTTTTTAACTCCTTTTTCAGTACACAACAAGGCTCTTATTGTATATTGTTCGGACTAATTAATTTTGCATCAAAATTATTTTATATTTACCAGTAAAATTGCAGTGTTTTATATTCTTTGAACAATTTTTTATTTTCTTTATTTTATTGTGCGAGTTTTCCCATTATGCAAAGAAAAATGAGCTTGGCACAATTTTACAAAAATCTATATAATTGAAAGAGTAGATGCTTTACTTAAATTTATAGTATATTTGGTAACATTTCTTTAATATTATTTAAATTTTAGCTAGTTGAATACTATTGGGTATATTTATGTATGTATGTAAACAGTTACATAATCTTCTAAGCTTGAAGATTGCACTATTAGAAGTCTTATTAAAGCTATTTTTACAGTAGTTTAATTCTTTGATTGACAATCGTGTCTTACGCATAAATTCGTATACATAAACATTAGATCTTGAACCATATGACAATTCATATTGACTCGGCTGAGTTAATATTAAATAATAATTCGATAATTTACTGAAATCATGGTCGAAGGAACTCGCAAATGTATGGAATTTGAACAATAAATATAGGAATAATCGTATTTGGTGTTTACAAACAGTTTGAATAGTAATTACAGAGAAACAATTTTGCAAAGCTCCCCATTTTTTTTGAGTAAAAAAATGATACCTAAGTATAATATTATAATACATACATTCTCCATAATTATAATAAGTGTATATATGACGAGTACTTTCTATTCATAAATTCAAATTAGCAGTTGTGAACCCCGCGGCAAAAAAATTCTTCGTTAACTAATTTTTACGCGAGAAAAGAACAATCAGGATCCACTCGGCTGCTCTCCGGCGCATCGGCGACTCGGCCGAAGCGTACACGCGATGCAGGAGCATAACTCGCAAGATGCAGCGCGAGCTCGGCTTCCAGCTTAAGTGTGCACGCACACAGGCATACGCGCGCGCGCGCCGAGTACGTCAATAACGTCGCGGACAGGCCGGCGGATGACGGTCCGCACAGGTACATATATAGTTAGAGCGCCGACCCAGCAGGAGAGAGAGAGGGAAAGTCGAAGGGGCGAAGAGAGGCACTAATGATTTGCTCGGTTAATATTTGCTCTGCCACATGTTCCTTTTTTCGAGTCGCTTCCTAAATTGAGGTTGACGCATTGTCGCTGCCTCCTCTCTCGAGCGATTAACATAACAATGCAAACACAATGACACCGGCGAGCGGAGGAGACCTCTCTCTCTCTCCCTCTCTGTTTGAGCAGGTGAAAAGGCCAGGAGCCAGGACCGAATCTCCCAGTGTCCCCATCGTGCAGCCGCGCGTCTCTCTCGTCGTCTAATGCAATTAGTGGCCTCTCGCGAATCTCGCTGACCTCCAGACGCTCGAAAATTTCGCAACCACGCCTGTGCGAATTCTCGAGTGCGCGAGGAGCGGCGCAGCGGGAGAGCTTCTTCTTGGTCTCTCGCGATTTTTGCAAGGCCTGCGCGGCGCAGCTTCGCGCCGGACGAGTTTCGGAGGGATTCTCGGAATTTTTCTGTCGCACACAGTATAGTCGCGCGTTCGAGAGCGCCGCCAGCTGTTTAAACAGCGTTATTTTAGAGCGCCTCTCGCGACTGATTTGCGCGAATGCGGACGAAAGTTATTTATTGTAAGGCTGATTGATGCCATCAGTGGCTACGTCGTTTTTTCCTTCTTCATCGAAACAACGACGATTATGCGTTTCATGATCAATTATGCAATACTTTACAATACGATAAAGTAAAGAACTCATCGATAATCCTTTCAATTTAATAATAATGATTGAAAAATAAAACAAATAACGTATTAATGATAAATAATGAATTGATTTACCTGGTATTTCATTATTGAAATAAAAATTTAATTTAAAAAGTCTTTCAATACAATAATATAATGAAAATTCTATTGAAGCATTTAAATTTCAACGACTTTTAATCAGTTTATGCAATAGATTATTCAGAAAATGTTGGAAAATGACACAAAATTAAAAAGCACATTGAATTTTGCCACTGAAGCTAATTGCGACAATCCGCTAAGATAATTTATATGAAATCCGGCGGCCCGTGAAATTCGTGGAAAAAAATAATTTGACCCCCGGCCCCTTTTTTTGAAAAGGCAAATTTTAATGAATGAAATTCGGCTTGGCGGCCGCGCGCCAAAGCAAGTTATTTAAGCAAATTTTCGCATTCGAAAAAAGGAGAGAGGGGCAAAAAAAAATTAGTGTCCATTAAAGTCCGGACGAAAAAAAGTATCCGTCCCGACGTAACGTATACGTGAATCATCGATGGGGCTTTTCGCTCGGGCTGCAAGAGAGACGAGCGCGCCGGCAAAAGCTGACCGCTCCGCTGGAGCAAAGGCATCCTTCGCCGGAGAGCTCCGATCAAAGGACAGTTTTTACTTTCCATTGACTCCCAGTGTGCCGGCGACGGAAATTCCTCCTTTCCGGGTAATTAATTTACAATGAGCCGGCCGAGTCGGAGGGAGTCAATGCGAAACCGCTCGCTCGAGGGTCACTTATGACTCGGGGTGGTAATCGACCGCGGTGTAACAAGCGCTGCTTTTTATGGCTGACAACCGGGAGGTACTTATTATTTTCGCTGCTTTTCTTCTCTCGCTGCTCGAGCATCGATTGGCTAAATATTTGGATAGGGAGCGACGGGCTTTTTTAATCTTGACGCGTACTAACGAACCCTGAATTGTTTGCGTGGTTAAAATAGACTATTAGGTTGTATGATTTGACTAAATTGTCTGGAACCACTGTACTGTTTTAGGGATAAAAATAGTTTTAGAAGACCGGCTATTATGTGATAAAGTATTTACGTTATTTATCAAATGCAAGCAACGTCACGCGAATTTAATGACATAACCAATTCGACCAGTACAAACTTCGGAACAAATTTCCGAGGACGAAAGAGCATTCTCGAACCGCACTAAAAAAACGTTCGATTGTCCCGAAAGGAACCCCAGGCAATTCCTTCGGCCCTTCCGGGCGGCGATCCCCTGCAGCAGCCGAAGAACGCCGGTATATAGGAAATGGAAGAGCGCTTGCCGACACACTTGGCGCGGGTCGTCGTCGTCTGTGTTCTCGGGGCTCTTACGAGGGGCGCGCAGCCAGTCGATAGCCGAGTAATTGGCGCGCGCGCCTCCTTTTTTTGGCCGTCGTGAGCGCACGCGACAAGATCTGAAAAAAGTAATTGAAAAGCTCGCGAGCTAAGCGCGAAAAAGCGCCCAAGCCGGAAGCAGGCCGGAAAGTGACAATCACGTAGGGGGGTGGAGCGGAACTGCCGCTGCTGTCTGACGTCGATACAAGTTCTTCATTCTCCCTTCTGTCTCGATTCGCAAAACACCCCCCGCGTCGTCTGCTCCGCGCTCGCACACGTTTCTTGAACAATCGTCGCGACTCATCTCTGCTCGTAAACGGTATGGTTGATTGATAGCTTCGACGCTGTTCGAATTATTTACATTTTGTTATTTATCACTCCACGCATGAATTGCGATAAAATGCCAAAAGATATTAGATAATTGATCGACGTCAAATATTGCAAGGTATATATTGGGTCAAGGCTGACAAATCGAATTTAGTTTTATAAACAATACGTAAAAGCTTTATGGTTAATTTTTATGCTAATCGATTCATAAATCTGGTTACGTGACTCGGGGAGACATCGCTCAGCGGATAACAAAGCCAAAGAACGTCAAAAGCAAATTTGCTTTCCGACATTTCACAAGCATCGGAGACTACTATTTTGCAGTAGAAAGCAGGCAACTGTTTACTGTTCTTAAGAAACTATTCAAATCCCAATTGTTATCGAGCGAATTTTTCGGCTCTCCTCCCTGAATCAACACCTGATGCAATAATCCGCGGCAATCTGTCATGCGTTAAACACTTGAATCCCACAAATATCTAAACATCACACACACACAAATATCTAAACATCGCTCGCCGAATTAGCATAAGTATATCGATATAAATTACAGCGATCGCGAGACCCATTAGATTGGGAATTTTCGCCGACGATCGTTACAATGCTCGATACAGGTGTCCCTCCAAGGACGTCGATTGTGTCGCGGTATAATGTCGCGGTCTGCGGATTGACGTAACTCCAGCCGATCAATCACGCGGCGCACTCTCGATTTTTCGGTCGCCTCTTCGATCGTTCCTATGTGCACTCGCGTTACCGAACGACACGCAATCCTCGTTGCAATATTGTAGGAATTTTTACTCCGCCTGATTGATCGGTTCAATAAATTTTTCAAACCTCTCTTTTGCCGACTCCGCGTGGCGGCCTTTTTTTTTATTTATTACCAATAAAATCGTGATTTATTAAAATTCGTCTAGTTGCGTAAGACTCTCGAGGCTGACAGTTGTTTAAATAGGAGGAAATATTGTTAAACATCAAAGAATATGCCGTGGTGCGTATATTTATAACATTGCATTTACGAGTTTTAAAGGATATTATATGGCGCAACACTTTTACGGTTAAAAAAATTTATATCAATTTCGCAAAACTGCAATTTGGCATAGTTTTTTTTTCAAATCCAGCGCCTATTTCAAATCCCCGACGTTCGAGTCGAAAAAAGAAATAAAAAGCTGCCCAAAGGTTCCATCTCGTAAAATCGTTGGTAAAATAAAAAAAAAAAAAAAAAATGCCGCAACAATCGCTTGATTATTTCGTCGGCCGGAGAAAAGGAGGACGAGAATTCCGAAAAGTGTCTTCCTCCGAAATCGATAGCGGCGGCTCCGCTTTTACGGGCTCTTATTTACAAAAAGCGTAAAGTGCGTCGATTAAGAAGGAGCGAAAAGGAGGAGCGATAACGGAATCGGAGGGGGCTCATACGTGCCGGGGCCGATCGCCGAAAACTCCCAGAGGAGGTTGGAGAGCTCGGCAGCGGCCGGAGCGGCGCGGGCATTGATTAGCGAGGAGCCGGTCTCTCTCTTCGCCGTTCATGAATATTGAGTGTCGTTAAAGCGGAGCCGCTAGTAAAAGGCCTGACCAGATAAGAGGGCCGCGCGAGACGCGGAAGGCCGGTTGCAGGCGCAAAATGCCACTGCGAAAGAGAGGCCGAATCACAATAATTTATGTCGGCAATTAGGCGGGACTTGATTTATACGCGACGATGACGGGATGACGACCGGCGAGCGAGAGGAGAGCGAGAGACGCGCGCGCACCGGAGCGACAAAGACACCGAGAGCGGAGAAAGCTACTTACGACAGCCGAATCGGCTGCCGTTTTTCGCGCGCGCTAGAGAGAGAGAGAGAGAGAGCGATGAGCAGCTCGCTTGATTTTCTATTTCGGGATCTATCTTCGTTACACGTCGCCACGGAAATAACAATGGCATTCCGCGCGACGACGACGCGCGCCGAGAGGCTCTTTCTCAATTCGCGGCTTTATCGCTTGGTTCGTTAGTTTTTTAAGCGACGGGCCGCTTGCGACGGGTTACGTTTATCGAGCAAAACTGGCGGAGATCGATTTTCTGCCCGAAACGTCTTAGTCACGGCGTAATCGAAACTTTGCGCGAAATTACCTTCGGCCAAAAATTAAGACCTTCCCGGGGATTCGTCCGGCTTCTTTTTCAAAGCAAAGTAATTTGCATGCAAATGCGTATTTTGGAGTAAATTTCGTAAAAAGGCGAGGAAAAACATTTCCCCGGCAAAATAATTGAAGCTCTAAATAGCTCGTAAAACGTCAGCCAGGCCGCGGCGGCCTGTCCAGTCCAGAGGGGGAGAAAAGGCTCGTTTTTACTTTGCACGCGGCGCAGAAGAAGAGAGAGACTTGTCGCCGGGCGCATATAAAAAATCTAATACCGTGGGTACGGTAAAAGCCGATATCCTTATACTCTCTCGGGCTGCACTTAGCTCGGCGACTCCTCTCGGGTGTACAAGCGGCGCGTATGTCTTTCTTTTTCGTTCTCTCTCTCTCTCTTTCTCTCTCGCTCCGCCGCGGCTGCCGGGGCTTAGCGTCGTTCTTATTATGCAAGTGACTCGGCGCGCTCGCGGCTATGCACTTTGTGCGTCAGGTAGTAGTTGTAGGTAGCCGCAGCCGCGTCACGCTACTCTAAATTTCAATGAACATCGCCCGTTACTTCTCTCTCTCTCTCTCTCCTGCCTCCTGCCCGTTCCCAGATCGGATTTAATAAACTCGCATTTGCATCCTGTAAATTAGAGATTTCATCGGGGAGCAAATATCCTCCGATTCTTTTGCCCCGTTTTTACTTTGCACCTCTGCAGCTGATCTCGGAGGAGAGGACGCGTGTTAGTTTTGCAAAATGCTCGAATGTATTTATATATGATATAAAAGCTCGGGCCGCGAGATGGAAGGCGGCGAGAAGGGCAAGAATGAAGGCTAGAGCAGGGCGACTCATTGAATGGGCTCTTTGAATTAACCCGAGGCTCTCTGCGCTTGTTTCGTGCCTACTATATTAAATGCGCGCGCCGGCACATAATAGCCGAGCGTGCGATACGCTCTCCGCCGTCGACGGCCCAAAGGCGTTTATTTAAATACGCACTTGCGCGCGCTGCCGTTGCTGCTGCTGCTGCTGCTGCTGCTTCTGCACCTCCGTATAATCCATTATAACGTTGCGATAATTGATTTGAACTTTAGTTGCCTAGTTTGTTTATTCGAGCCTGCGTTATTTTTAACGAAGAAACCAGCCAGGCGCGCATTTAGTACATTGGCAATTTGGATTTGCGTAAACGAGCAATTAAGTTCGAGTGCGGAGGAAGCCTGGCGTACAATGACGCCTGGAATAAAAGAGAAGTGACGAGCAATAACGTGCCCCGCGCCGCGCTTCCCAGACGACGCGATCTTTTGAGGCGAGACACCTCCTTTCCTCTCGCCTTCCTCGCGCGGCTCTCGAGGCCATTCAAAAGTATATAACATCCCGCGAGCCCTTTGAAACATTAGCAATTCCCTGATTAAGACCTTTTGCGCTCTCTCTTGGCAGGTGCGGGAGGCCACCCCGCGCGGACGAGGGGGGAGCGCGAGAGCTCGTTACAAAATACTTTAATTAATGACTCCTCGGGAGAAATTTACCTTCATTATTAGCACATTGAGGGAGCCCCGTCGACGCGGACAAAACCGGGCATTGTGGCCGCCTCATAAAGGCCGGAGCTGTTCGCGCTTGGCGCGCCGCGTCGGCTGCTTTAAATAATTCAATTCAGGCGCTCTTCCGCTCTCGGATATCGAGGCGTCGCCGTCTTGCGGACACGTGTACGCAACCCCGCAGAAGCAGCGGCGGCGGCAGCAATTGCCTTTTGACGGCCGCGGGAGAGAATGGAGGAGGAGAGAAAAAAGTGCCTTGTGGATTGTGGCTGCGTGCCAATCGCGCACGGGTGGTCGGCTTTTCTTTTCTGGATGAAGAGCGGCTGCTGCTGCTGCTGCTTCCTTTTTTTTTTATTATTTCCTCGCGTGCGGATACATTGAAAGAACGTAATTAAGAATATTTGAGAATGTACGCTCGCTCAAGCGCGTATATATCTTTCGAGAATGCGCCGCGAGGCTTTTAAAAAGCCGGGAGAGGTCTTTCTGCTCTCTCGCCTCTTCTTTCGCTGAGCGCCGTTTGTTGGATTGGCATTATTTTTGGGCTCCCGGCTTACGTGTGGTCGCCTCCGCGAGCTTTCTGCCGGATTCTGCTTGCCTTTTCAGAAACTAATTACGTTATTACGCTCGATGCTCGTTTCCGGAGGCAGGGTAGATTTTCTGCACGGTACCGGGACCCTTGATTAGTAGCGATTTTTGAGGAATTTTTCAAAGGAATCACAAAGAATAGAGGTGTACGTCGTAAGTCAACACTTAAACGGCAACGGTGTACTCGGCTTCGCCGAAGTGCAAGAGGCTCGGAATAGTAAAGATCCTGCAGAAAATCGTTTTTCAAACACGTAAAAAGAAATACAAAGCGGCATTATTAGTATTCTCCATTTGCCGGGGTATTGTCAATAAGTTAAAGACGCGGAGAAGCGCGATAAGCCATCGGCCGGTGACGACGCGCGCAGCCTCGGACAATGCTCATACAAAAGCTCTCCTCAAAATGAGCTCCCCTCTCTCTCGCATTATGCGTAATAAATTGCGAGGAAGCTCTCCGGCTCACCGCGGGAGTATAAGAAAGGGAGAAAAAGTCGGCGGGGCAGAGAGAGGAAGACAAAGGCGGAGGAGCCCGTTTTTCGCGCTCTCCTTACCCGTGCGTGCGCTCGGTCGGGCCTTCGCGTGCGCGCGCACGCGCGCGTGTCACCGCGACGCTTGTATGCAGATGTCGGGGCTGATTACTTAGCAAAGCGGCGCAAAGCGGCGAACGGGAGAAAGGTACCCGCGAGTTTAACGAAAACAATGTTACCCCCCCCCCCCCCCCCGCCGGCGGCATTATAACGCTTTTTGTCGGTCGCGCTCGGTTGTCAATGATAATTGGGTGATAAAGCTCCCCTCCGCGCGCCGGTAACGAGACGCAGCCTTTTCGCTTTCCACCGCGCAAGCCGACGCGCGAGAGACAATGGTCTCATTACATTCTTTCCTTACGCTTCCGAGGGACACGCGCGCGCGCGCGGTCTATATAGCTGCCGCGAGAGCGCGCCTCCGTTACGCAAGGCCCTCAATTAAAAGCCGAAGCCCGCGAAGCGGATATTAATTTCAGAAATTATAAGCGGCCTTATCGCGGCCGAGGATCTACGGATCCGAGTGTGGACTTTATCGAGCAGCTGGCTTCGAGATCGGCGGCGCGAGGAGCCTCTCGTAATTTAGAGATTAGCAAAGTCGAGAGCTCGGGAGAGACTGCTTAATTTATTCGATCGTAATGGAGGCGCTTAGGTTTTAGAGCCGCCGCGAAAGTGCGCGTACTTTACGCCGGCTTTGACGTTTAACGTCAGCGCAGGAAATTAGATTTCTCTTTCTCTTTCCGGTGCGCGCCGCCGCGCCGCGGATGATTAAAATGTCAGTTTTTCTCGATGCGAACGCGCGCGGCGGTTCATTATTCCCCGGAAAAATACACGAAAATATTCCGTTTATAATCGTTAATTGCCACCGCGCGCGCGACGGCGACGGCGACGCGCGGTGTGTGTTCCATTAGCGACATGTGAAAACGAGCCGCCGATCCTCGCGAGCAGGCGCGCTTATGAAGAAAGGCATAATGGCTTTTGTACGTAAATCCGCGCGCGGCGCGTAAGTACATTGTGCAATTTAACACTTTGGACTTTAACGCGACTGAGAAAACAATTTATGGAGCATAAAATTGGTTCCCTTTTATTATGCCGAGGGGGGAGAAAAGCAGCCGCTTAAGCGTGCCGCCTTTATCTGAGCAGATGATCTTTAGACCGCGAGAGCGTAGGCCTCTTCAAATTAATACCGCTTTTCTCGCCGCGCGATTTTCGAAACCGCGCGCGCGCGCGCGTGCACGAAATAACGCGCGGGGCTCCGTTAATTATGGCGCATTGTGCGCGAGCGCCGCGGGACAATCCGTTAATTGAATTTGATTTAGTTAATGATAATAAACGGTGCAAATGGGAAATTTAATTACAACAGCTGCAGCCAGGATCAAAGGTTAAGGAGACGTAGGGGGAATGTTTAAGACCGCAGTCAATTTTCTAGCTGGAGCAAAAAACTTTCCGCGTTTCTCGAAAAAAGTTTATCTTTATTTACGAAAGCATCAATTATACAAGAACACGACTCGTGTCCAATATATAATTGCCGTGCACTTAAATAATGACCAGTTTTTTTTTTTTTTTCGTTTCTGCCCGAGCGAGACACCGTTGTTTACATAAAAATACAAGCGATTCCTCCGTCTCGGCTATTTGTCAAAGCCTTTTTCCCTCCGATGATGGCGGAGCAATTTCTCCTAATTGCTCTCATTAAAGTCTTTGCCTATTTAAGGACCTCGGCGGCCGGGGCACATAACAAGGAGTCGCGCTTGAATAACGGCACCCAAGCGCCGAGAGCCGGGAGAGAAATTCATAAGACAACGGAGAGCGGCCGCCGTCCGGAGGCGTCGAATGTCTCCGCTTTCCGTATAAAGCCCGGAGACTGCACGTCGCGCTTGCACAACGAGAGCATTTTCGATAGCCGCGGCCGGAGAAAGAAAGGAGAGCGCGCGAGCCAGATCTGACTCTGCGAGCTCGCCGGAACTTGCTTTCGAATAGATCCATATTTTCGGTCGTATAAAATCTATACTGAAAAATACGCTCATTTCGCTAAATCGCGTTTCCCGGGCAATTATGTAATGCGAGAATGAAAAAGAAATTACGCGTTTGCGCGACTGCAACCGATGCATAATTCAACCGTCAATCCAGAGGAGCGTTAACGCAAAAGTTACAGCAGCTGCCTCCAATAAAGGCCTAGAATACGTAAATCTCGAGCCCCGCATTAAAGCGAGCATTAAAAAAACTAATTAATCGGCGCAACAAAAGCCACGCACGACAGCGCAAACAAACAAGCGGCGGCGGCGGCGACGGCGGCCGAGAGTGAGAGGGGAAAAAGGCGCGTATAGCGCATAAAGTCGTATCTGTCCCGGGGAATGCGTTATAAAAGGCCGGTCTCGCGGCCGGCCTACGCGGCAGGTGCAGGCGATCGAGAGAGCCAGTCTGGAAAGTCCGGCGTGTGTCGCGCCTCTGTACATTACGATAATGCGCGTATAATTTAAGAGTTCACGCTGATTACGACCGGCCGATATACAGTCGCCCGCGGAATATCGAGCGAGGTGGGACGAGGCGCTGCTAATACTCCCCGAGCGTTTATGTTTTATTGAGGCCGCTCTCGAGCGCAAGTGACGTATTATTGACGCCTTTTCCCCGCTGTTTGCTCTCTGTTTTGATAAACCTGTCGTTATTGTTTGATAACGTTCTCCACGTGCGCCCGATAATTGCAGTACTTTCTGTATTAATGAGTCGTCGCTCGAATTTATGACGCTCGGAGTTCTTCGCCTCGTGAGTGTGTGTGTTTGTCTTGAAATTATTGATAAACCTGTTTCGAGCCGCCGCTTCGGATTCTTTTTGAGATCGATCATTTTTTTGACAATTCCCGTTACCTTTCCGTTGTCTTCTTAAGTCGATAGCTTGCTTGTATTAATAATATTGGGTTCATTATCAAAAATCGACGTCAACTTCTCGAAATGCTTCGTTCATTATTAAGCGAGAGATTGCATTTACTTATTAATATTTGGACTTCATTAATTTACATATATATAGTTAAAAAATGCAGGAAATTTGCAATAATTAGTCGGCCCTGAAAGGGGTTCGCAAAGAAAGCATTTTGTTCGGGGAGAAAAAAAGGAAAGTAAATCAGCAGAGAAAGCAGACGTGCAAAGCGAAGCCAAAAGGCCTATTCAGAATAGCGAAGCTCTCTCATTCATTGTTACCCAGCCGGGGCACCTTTCGAACTCCGAAAATAAAGCGCTCGGGCCTGGCATTGAAAGCCGCCTGGCTCTCTTGCGTCTTCTTTCTCTCGATTCACGAATTTTCTTGGCGGCCTTCCCACTCCTCTGCCCCATAGGCCACTTGCCTCTCGGAGAGGGAACCAGCGGGAATAAGGACGAGCCGAGGAGAGTTCGGCGAAGAGCAGAGAGAAGAGATCCGCGGGAGAGGAGGGGAGGCAGCGGGCAACTTGTCCGGCAGGCTCTTTATTTACTTTATTAGAGGCCCCGCTAACGGTATCGGGCCGCATCTATACTCTCCTCTCTCGTGTCCCTTTCTCTCCGCGTTCTGCGGCCGAATTCTTCTGGTATCGGGAGGGATGGGCCGGCGGTAGCTCCTCGCTCCGGGGTAATTGCCTGCTTTATAAGCCTCCTCTCTCTCTCTCCGCGAGCAATAACGTCTTTCTCGGTTAATTCCGTAGTAACGATTCACCCGCAGTGTGGCCCGGACGACGAGTCGACGACAGGTGCGGCGGCCTTCTACGGGCACACCGAGCCGAGAGACGAGTCGAGGCCCTAAGGCCGTGAAGTACGCATCTGGTTCGCACGCGAGTACACTCTTTCACCCTCCTCGCGCGGATCTTCCTTTTCTTTTGGGGACAATCGGACACCTTTTCGGACCTTGAAAAGATTTGATCGCCTAACGCGTGCAGTCGTTTTTTCATTTTAAGTTGTATATCTGCTAAGTTAAAAGGCTTTGGGCTAGATAATTTAATTTTGTTAGAAAGATAGCAGTTTTCACTCGTCGTTTCTGCAAATAACAAGGCGCAGAGATAAGAATTCGTATTACGACGGCTCTCGAAATGACAAAAGATGGTACAGCACGATACAGGCTCACTCCATAAACTTGGCCGGAAACCATAAGAAATAAGAACCGCTAAGAAATTGCCCATATCGTAAACGAGCGCGCGGCGATTGCCGTGACTGTTCGGAGAAAAAAAAAAAGAAAAAAGAAGAAAAATAATAAAGAGCCTCTCGTTTCCATAGAAAAGGGGCCTCTGGACAATTAAACTTTTTTCTATCAACATCGCGTTTTACTTGTGGGCGTCAAGAATTTATTATATTCCCCGCCGGTCGGTTCGGTTTTATTCCTGCGGCCTCGCGTATATTAGGCCGAAAAAACAGCGGGGCTTTTGTGTCCAGTCGTTACCGCCATTCTTCGATAAGAGCCGATCCTTTGTGCGGCCCGGGGAAGATCGTCCGGCTGGGAAAACGAGCGCCGCTTTTTTTTTTACAAGATCGAGTGGCGGCTGCTGCTGCTGCTGCTGCTGCTGCTTTCGAAATCCAAGGCTCTCCTCGAGCTGCTTTCTCGCGTAATAATTTATGCGCGGTCCCTCGCGCGCTCGTTCGAGATAAGATTGGATCGTTCCGGCTCTCGGGAGGGAATGCCGAAAAGCTACATAATCGCTTTAACGAAACTAAAGGTTCCTTGATAAACAGTAAATGCCGAGATACTGTTTAAAAGGGTTCGTCCCCCCTCTCCTCTCGATCCTCCTCTCGCGCTTTCCGGAGCCGCGTCAAAGAGAGCCGATCGTGGATCGAGAGACGTTTATATTTCCAGGCTTTTCCGTCGACATAATTCACGCGAGGATGCCTTTGTAACGCGAGAGCTCCACGAAATACCTCGCCGTGGAACTGGAATTATGTGAGGAAATGATTTGTTGCCGCCGCGGCCGCGGTGCACCTGCTTCGTGAACTTTGCTTTTCGAGTGTATAGCGGCTAACCTTCGCGAGATCCCTGCCGCCGATACGGGGCCAACATTTGGTATTACAAATCATTTTCGAGATATTAAATCTCTCGCTTGGGCGTGTCTCTACGTGAAAGAGAGAGAGAGGGGAATTTTTATAAAAGCCTTTACGCGCCCGATTCCGATCGAATCCGTACGTGAGAATTAATAAATATTAATATACGAGAAGATATAACTTTCATCGAAGCTCTCGCGCTCATTGATTTTCGAAATCGAACCCTCGCGGAATTTTTGGATAATTAATTGACCGGAATCGGCGCTCGCAGAAAAGTCGCCCGGAGGCTCTCGTTTGTACAAAGCAGCGGATTTATCTGGGCGAGAGTGACGTGGCCGCGCGGCGACGACGAGGCGCGGACCAAAATACGACCCTTTAACTTCAACACCTTGCCATCGGCCGAGAGAGAGAGAGAGAGAGAGAGAGAGAGAGAGAGAGAGAGAGAGTGTCACACGCTCCGGGTGCGCCCGGCTAAATTTAAGCGAGGCGATGCACCCACCCAACCGGCCGCCTTTCGATGCGGGATTTAGTGCAGGCGGCATTCGCGAGCCGGAATTTCATTACGCCGGTAAAAGCCCCGTTTTCGCCTCGATTACTCACCTTTATCTTTTGATAATTCACCGCGACCGTGATTGATAGGCGGTGTACAACACCGCGAGATTTATGTAGTACGAGATTTTTCTGAAAATTTTGCTTTCCCTCCTTTGTCGTTTTGCGTGCGCTGAATTTCCCGCTGAAATCGGTGATCCGAATCTCCCGGTAAGCGAACGCGGAGCTTTTGTCCTTATATAATAATAATCCGGACAATCTGGCCGGCGGAATCTAAAAATATGACAAAAACCGCGGGGTAAAAAAAGGCGCGGACAATGCACACGCCTTCCTGATTTATATTCGAGGCCCGTCCTGCTTAGGTAATTAGGCGGTACTTAGCAAGGAGCAAAAGCCTCTTGGCCAGGCATTCGAGGAGAGAAAATCTGTATCGGACAACGGAAAGACCGGCAGCGCGGCGCGCATTGTAGAACCAAATGAATCGACAGCTCAATTACACCCTACAGCGCGCTCGCAACGCCGCGTAATCAATCAACTGGTACCTCATTAAAATCATTATACAGGTAGAGCAGCGAGACGGCGAATAAAAAAAGGGAAAAGACAAACTGTCGCGCGCGCACTTTTTTCGCGCAAAGCGCCCGTTGTATTACTATATACGCCGCATTCGAAAGTAGAATAACATTGCGTAAGTCCCAGAGTACCTGTTGTGTAGTCCACTAGTTTTCCATCTCCTTCTTTTTCTTCCTTTCGTTTGCGCACCTTCCACTTTAGGAGATTAAGCGCGTGTAAGTACGTAATGAAGAAGAAGTTCACGACTGGCAAAACGAACAAATTATTGTTTTGAAAAGTTTCTGATTATTTACCAGCGGCTCGCGAAGCCAAGGCAAGAATTCGAAGAGCTCGACAAACTGGGCCTCGAAAAAAAAAAGGTTTCAAATTCCTCGGGGCCCCGGGATTCCTTTATCCCCGCAAAGGTCGAGGTGTCGAATCACCTGACAAACATCCTCGTAGCGGGCGTGCATTATATAGAGGTGCTTAGCAGCTGGTCCCGGTCCAAGGCGCGCGTTGCCGTGTCCCCCCCGTCGCACGCACCCCGATTTACGCCGGCTCACCTGTTCATCCGCCTCAAGAGTGTCCCAGTTGCGCGCGGGACCGGCTTTCCGGCCTCTCTCTCTTCTCTCGAGCGCGACTGACGTAATCGAGAGCTTGCGGCCGGGAGGAGATGAGAGCGATCGAGATTCGCGCGTGGGAGCTGCCCGCCCGACCCGCTTCCTACATGACCGAGTCGCGCGCCGCGAAAGATGAGGCTAGTTTTTTCGCTTTGGGCTCCTACGGTGGCGAGTTACCGTCTTTCTAAGTAGGCGGGTGCTGGAAAAGTTCTGAAAAATGTGCGTTGTTCTTTTTGAGGTTCTGATAAAAAAAATGGTGACTGCACCTTTTTTTTCGTACGGAGTAATTGATTTTTTTTTTTCAATAAAATATCTCTGATGCCATTAATCTTCGTGAGGAGCTGATGAAGAATAAAAGGGAAGGATGATTGGTACTCAAAGAAGTGACGAGTTCAACGCGAGCATTGAAATTATCGATGACTTTTTAGAAAGCCTTTTTTCTCCACATCATTAGGCACTTCATTTATTTAAATGATAGGAGCTATTTTTTTACTTTTCGCAATTGAATTGTGCTCTTGGTACAATAGGAAATCCGCGGTCATTACGAAGATTAGAAAGTCGAACGATAAAAATTCTAATGCTTTGTGATTGCACAGGAGTAGTTAAGCGCTACAAATGTAAAGATTGTTCGATTCGTACAAGTTCTTTTTAACGTATCTTAAAATGTTTACGGACTATAAAAAATCTATTAAGATAAGCATCTCGATACGAACTGGTATATCTTTCAAAAGTCAGAGTAAATAATCGCGCGGATACGTCATACGGCGCTGAAAATAAATGTTGCAATTCAAAGATACTTAAAATCGAAGGCTAATCATCAGTTTTCATTGTGCTTTTATACGGGACGTAATAAGAAACAATACATCACAGTGGCTGGCCGCGAGGTAAAAAGTACAGAGCACCGCGAGAGAGAGAGAGGTAGAGAGAGAAAGAGAGAGAGCAGCATCTCGTCGGGAGAAATTTTTTCCAGATGAGTCTCCTCGATATCGGCGCGCGGCGCGTAAGATTTAAGCCTTTTTTTTTCTCCCCGATTCCCGTCGACTTCAAAAGCGAGAGAATCTCCGTGATTCAAAAAAAGAAAGGCCGGCTCTTCCCGCGATTTGACTTCGATAAATCGAGAGTCTTTTTTCTTCTTTAAGAAGTTCATCGAACCCGCCATGGGATCGAGCTGTCTCCGGGTAATAAACAACGCCGTTGACGTTGAAAAACTCTAATTCGAGGTTATAAATCTCCTCCGACAAGGGCATCGAGACGTAAACAATGGAGAAACAGGGATATACGCCCGGAGATAGAGAGGAATAAAGTATAAGGCAGGAGAGAAAAAAAAAGGAGGAGGAGAGAAGAGCGCGCGAGAGCAGGACGGGTCTAATATTTCTAATCCGTTTGCGCAAGGTACATAATATGTGGAAGAAAAGACGGGGCCCCAGAAAAGGCCCCGACTCTCTCCCCCTCTCTCTCTCTCTCTCTCCTTCGTAACGGGACAAATTTGTAATATAATAGGGAAGATGAACGAGACGGGGCGCTCACCGGGGTTTCCGTTTATGCGCGGAGCTCTGCGCTCGAAAATTTATCCAGAGCCGCAGCCTCGTTAGAGTCGATAAATAATCGATGCGCCTCTCGATGCGGAGAAAAAGAGCTACGACGGGGTAGTCGGAGAAACGCTCAAGCGGAGAGAGAGAGAGAGAGAGAGAGAGACTCCTTTGCCTCGTTACAGTGTCTTTGCTTTTTCGTCCCTCTGCGTTATTTATAGTGAAAAGTGCGCTGAAAGCTTTATGCTTGCGCTGACTACCTGTTAACGAACTTGGCTTTTTCAGCGATATGCCGCGCGGCGGGCCGAGAGTTACGGGCCAATTTTTATAGTTTCAAATCCGAATGAGTCATAGACGCAGGTGGAGGTCTAAACGTTTTTTTTTTGTTTTTAAGCTGCGGGGAATTTCCTATGAAATTGGATTACTAGAAAAAAAAGGCGTCAATTTGAAGTCTGATCTGATTATTCGGCGGCCTGATTGGAGTTGACGCCATTATTCGCGGTAAATAATCAAAAGGCTCGACTCGGACGGGCGTTTTGCATAAATCCGGTCTTTTCTCGCGTTTTTAGAAATTCCAAGTGTGCGTCAGCGCCTCTTTTTTTTGGTCGAACGAACGTTGGTAACGGCCCCCGAATGAATTATATAATAGCAGTGTTGAAAAAAACATTTCATCGAATATTTAATGGATAATCACTTATCGGAGGAATGTTTTTTATCTTTTAATTATACTATTAGCGAGGAGAGAAATTCGGAGAAGTATTTTTTCGGCGATTAATGGTGAAAACACATGCTTTCGGGACGAGCCTTTCGATAAATTTTGCATCTAGCTGTTATAATTTAAACCTTAACAAGTGTGATATTTTAGGTGACGACTGCTTTCTTTCCTTATGCAGACGTATTAATTATAAAAAATTTTAATTATCCAAAATCTCCTTTATTAAAATCTTTGGTACCACTGCAGCCACTCGATAACAAACCAACGTCTTATTCTTTCAGGCGGGAATTAAACGGCTCTAATCAAGCGAGAGCAGCTACTTACGATTATCTTTTGAGGCCGAGGCCTTAAAAAAAAAAAAAAAAATCAGCCCGGGCAATAAAACTGCCTTCGGTGTATTTCAGGGCTCCTCGAAGCGGTCGCGTCTTAATTTTCGGTTGACAAACGGAACGGCCTCGCGATCGTCAAATGGTATATCGATAAAAAGCAGTTAGTCTTTTATTATGCGGCCGAGAGAGAGAGAAAGAGAGAGGAGAGCGACTGTAAAGTATAAAGCACATAAAAGCGTTAATCGTCGGGGGCCCGGTGGACAAGATAATGCTGCCCCCTCCGCCTTTGGATCCACCCGAGAGCGGCTATTTATCTCGAGTTTAAATCGATTTGTATGCTAATCCCGCCGGCAGCGTAAGCGTACACACGCAGAAAACCGAACGCGGAGGCCTACAAAACTCGGCTCATAAGATTCCAGATATATCCCTGACTAATTAGGCCCCTGAACCAGTCCAGCTCGTAAGAGCGCGGCTCTCTTTCCCCCCTCCCCATCACGCGCTCTCTCCTCTCTCTCTCTCTCTCTCTCTCTCTCTCTCGCTCTTCCTGCTTTCGACGTATCCTCGCGCGCGCATTTTTCTATCGACGGGGCCCTCATTTTCTTACCGCTTCATCGGTTTTCGTTTCTCTGATTGGCCTCTTGTTTTTAAATTCCACCGACATTTTTCTTCATTTTCTCCGCCGCCGTCGCCGCCGCCGAGTGATCTATCCTCCTCATTATCACCGCTTGCTCATCCTTGCCTCTCTCGGAAACTTTCTTTTTTTTTTCTATTTTCGACTTTTTTTTTTTAAAGCAGGTTCCGTTACGCCGACGTCGATTTAAATCTATAATTATTGTCGAGTGAACGCGCCAGCGACATTTCTACGAGCGTAAGGACGCGAGAAAGTTGTTAAAATTTTATTCGTCTTTCAGCGGGCAAAGGTAAATATTTGCAGAGCTCGCTGAAAGGCAGGATCGGACGCGAGACAGTATTTTTTGACAATAAAATCCGCGCGAGTCCGCAACAATCCCGAGAGAGAGGGCCGCTTATTATTGTCCATCGGCGGCCGCTCGATTCCCGTCGCCACATAAAGGCGCAGAGAAGAGATCGGCTTGAAGGTTTTCGCGCTTCGCGTCTTTTTAGCATTCGGCGTGTTCGCTCGTTTGTCTCATCCTTCCATATTATTCCGTTCGGTCCTTCGCCTGGGATCCTCCTCTCTATTTCTACTTCGTTTTGTGGATGTTTAGCGCTTCGCCACCCAACGGCTTACATGTCCTTCGCCTCGCGTCCTCTCTCTCTCTCTCTCTCCTTCCTCCGCCTCTAATGAGACGCACGAGACGCGGGGATTCGAGCTTGTTTCGGGGTTACGGCGAGCGGCGCAACTCCGTGTCGAACTTTGCGATAAAATGAACGCTGTCCCCGCCGTCGGAATTCTCTCTCTCTCTCTCTCTCGGGCGAGGCGTTCGCTCGGCTAGGGCCCCCCCTTAATGCTCAGGTTACGCTTGGGATTAGGGAAAAACCGGACAATGATATGAATTCGGTGCCGACTTGGCGGCGCTCGTTAATGTCCCGGCCGGCCGGGATAAGAGACACCTTCTTTTTACGTAAATCATGTCCCGCTTATTGTTGATTGCTCACCGGGGCCGCGCGGACGCTTTTTAAAGGAAATACATTTTATGGTCACAATGGGAGATAAAATCCAAATAGCTGGAGAGAGAGAGAGAGGGGCCCGCCTTAATTTATCGCGCCGCTCAACGCCCGGGCAACGAAAATTTTTCTGTTTTACGAGAGATTTTTTTAACGATTTTCGGTGTATACCGAAGTCGGGAGAAACGATCGCCGCTCAAGCGAGTAAATTAATGATAAATTAACGACGTATTCTTCGAAATTTACTGTTCAGTTAAAACTTTTATGTCCGACTTTGCGCATTTTTTCCCATGCCCAGCTTTTCCTAATTAGGCCGTAAGTTTGCTTGCACAATAACTGGCTTTATTCCAGAAAGCGGCGAAATTGCTCCATTTCGGTAAGCGTCTCTCGACGATTGCGCAATCGGGGAAGAAAAATCTTTCGCGATCGACTGTATATAGCTTTTTGCAATCGAGTAAACTGAAATAGCGATCGCTTGGCGGGGCGACGCTTCCGAGCGGCATTGTTTATTCATTCGGCCTCCAGTGATTAAAATGATTTTCCATATAATCGAGGAGAGAAAAAGTCGAATCGCGATTTCCATCGACTCGCTGCTTGCGCATTCATTAAAGGCACTAAAAAAGCCGAGGGAGCGCATTAAAAGATCTCATTACTCGGGCCGCGCTCGGCGAGGAGTTATAAATAATTATCCTGCGGCTCGAACCGCAGGTGCCTCGTCCACTCCGGGGCCGCCGCATCCATAATTCGAGCTGAAAATTTCGTATGCTAATTCGGGGCCGGGGCTCTCCTTATGGCCGTTGCGCGCGCGCGCGCAGCATTGTTTTTCATCTCGGCGGTGGCGCGCGCACCCCGCGTTATCAGAGGTAATCACTCATGTCGGCGCTTGAGCGGCAAAAACGACGACGGTGTCCCTCGTACGAAATTGCATCGAAGAGAGCAATTTTGCTTTACCATCGTCATAGCCGATCAGCGGCCTGCTTCGGCGAGGGCGATCGATCAATTTAAATTAATGCTCGACCGGCCCTAAATTTTATACTCCTCTCTCTCTCGCGCTCAAAGTAAGAAAAGGAGCTGGGGGAAGAAGAGGAGCGGAGGGCTTATCGGCGGGACAGGGCCGTTGCGCTCCCGCCGCGCGCGCGCTCTTATTCTCCTCTCTCTCGCTCTCTCTCTCTTTTCGATCCTCGATTTATCGGCAGAAGGAGAGATGGAGAGGTGTGATTTACGGCTTATTAGGAATGCGAATCGGGAATGAGGAGAAACGTGCCGATCGACATCGTGCGTGCGAGCAGGAATTCTGACGATTTTTTTACCCTAATCGATGATTCTCGCCTACTTCCTTCTAGGTGGCTCTAGCCGCCTCGTGTCCGTCCGAGCGAGAGGCTCGCTTCTTATTTGAATTCTGGCTCTGCCGGGACAGGTTTCATTTTTTCACGCTTACCTCCCGGCCTCTGATATTGTTCGCGAGCTTACTCCACGCTTGTCAATCACGGACTAAAAGGCTCTCGAATCTAGATCGCGAGGGGACTCCGCTCGCTCGGGGAACGAATTCGAATGTACTTAAAAATTAATGCTTCACGAGATAATCCGCAGCTGGACGAGCAAAGCGAACGGCGATATAGTAACTCGCGCTTAATTAAAAGGCAGGAGACGCTGCTGCTCTTCGGGACAATGTTTTCCTCGCGAGTTCCGTCACTGTAAAAGGTATTTATTCGACTCGACTCGGCGTACGTTTTCGCGTCCTCTCGGCTCGTTTTACGCCTGGCGTTTTACGATTAAAGAAACCTTTGCGCGATCGTTAAAAGTTGGGGGCTCTCGCGCGCCGCGGCGCTAGCCGTTTTACTGCGTTCGTTCCAGTGGCGCGCGCCTAATAAGTGGGCGAACAAGTCCGTCGTCGCGCCCTTCTTCCTCTCTTCCGCGTGAATCACGCACTCCTGGACATTCCTGCCAAGGCTTTTCACCTCCGGTTCGTCTCGAGCTGTACAAAGGAAACGAGTGAGATTGCTTTGGAAATTACTGCCGGTTGTACAGATTGAATTTGGTCTTTGTTCAGTGTGTCGATGCGAATCGCTACAAGAAAATATTATTTGAGATCTGTTTGTCCGCTAATTTGTATTTCATTATTCTGAGCTCGATGAGCTCAATGCTTCTTCGAATAGGTTGCTGTTTTTAATCAAATCCACAAATAGACGGTTCCTTACCGAGCCAACGTTGAACTGGTTACTTTTAACGTTATGCAAAAATCTGGCCGTAAAAACATTCATTTATATGGAGATATGAGATTCCTCTCGCGTTATGCTGCGTAGGCAAGTCAGTCGCGTTGTTGTTATGATTTAATGTAAAATGTTAATGGCTTATTGGTATTATAGAGTTGGTCACCGGAGTCGAATGATTGATGACCCGAGCTAGATGAAAACCGTGATGATACAAAGTATGCATAATGCGTAAATTATGTTTTCGATGGTTCACGAATTCGAAATCGAAGATTTCAATGAGAATTCCCTGTCATTTGTATGTTAATGCGGCATTATAAATTCGATAAATTTTGATGAAAATTATATTATGGACCCCTGCGAACCTCTTGTTTGGAATCTAGAAAGGCTTATAACAGAAACAAAAGTTCCGATTTTAGTAACGGATAGAATTTCAAATATTTCATTTAATTTATGGCTTTAGATCGTACGATGAAAGTCTCTTTCCAATTTCGAATTGCAAATTTACGGCTACAACTCGGCATAATAAAACTTCAGCTTATTAAATTATTATGACCATCTAGAAACAGTTGAAAGCGCTTCTTATCTCCGAGATAAAAGGTAAATTAGAGAACCTCTACATACCGATCAAGGCACCTTGCGGCAGTGGCCTCTCCTCCCCATAAATCTGGAGTTTCTTTGGCCGGGCCCCGAGTTCCAATAACACGCTCCTCATTGTCATAAAACAAGCCCCCGCGTCGTGGACACGCATAATCCCGATAAAGCAATCGATTAGGAGAGATTTTTCTCCCGACTCTGCCCCAGCAGGGCGCCCCGTAGATAAGCCAACTCAATTACAGGTCGCGCATTAGCCGATAATATTCGCCGTGCGGTTAAATTAATCGAGCTCGACGTCGCGTGCGAGGACTATAAGCAACGAGGCCGAAGTGCACCGATTATAATCCGCCGATGAGATTTCCTAGATATACCGATATCTCGCCGGCTAAGCAACGCGCGCGCGCATGGCTAATAGACACGTCAATGTCCTCGCATAAACAGATCTCAGCCCGGATAAGTTATTGAAAAGCCGCGCAAAAATATCACCCCCCCCCCCCGGTTTATTACACGGCTTCGCGGGCCGCGCGCGGAGAGAGCTTTTTATTACGCGAAATAAATGGCCGGAGCGGAGGAGAGGCAAACTTGTCGATTGTAAATGAGCGATGACCCGACGTCGTTGAACTTTCGCGCCGAGAGTCGGAGGATGGGGGAGCGCAGGTGCCTGCACTGGATGATAATAAAATGTTATTCGCTTGTACGATAGAGCGTTATAGGGACGCGGCGTCTAACGTTATCGCGGTGCTTAGCGCGGTGCTGTGCTGCTCGCGAGGTGTGGGCAAATTTCTTGGAATGTTACTTCGCGCGGTAATTGCGTGTAATAAAGTTTTAAGGAGCCTTTGGCTTCGCGTGGGTTTCTTAAATATATATAAAGCGACGGGAAAAATTTCGCCGGGCTTTTCTGGAAATCGCCTTGAGAACGGCGGGACTTATTTATTAGTTTGGAATGAACGATAAATTATACTGTCAATTGTGCGCGGGGTTTTAAAGCAAATTGTTAATGCTCGAGGAAAGCAGGAAACGGCCGAGTTAAATTTTCGAAAAACGGCCAAAGATATGTTGTGTATCATGTAAAACGATATCCGCGCGCAGAATATAAATTACATTAAAGGAACAGCATACGTGTTAATAATATTGCTTTTAATATTTTGTTTAACTCGGCTAGAGATAACTTTTATTTGTCGGAATAACCATAAATTCAAATCCGCTGAAAGCAGGGACATCAATTTTCTTTGAATCCAAAATTATCATCTACTGCGGGGATAATCAAATGCAAAGTAATCTAGATTACAACTTGTTTTCGATTAAAAAGCTGTTCTGTAGCTAACCTCAAAACGTCAGAAATCGTATCGAAGAAACCAGAAAAGAATGAATAATAAAAAGCTAATAATGAAAATTGATTGAGTTTTCGCTTGGCAAAGCAGAACTTTCAAATGAGTTTTAATTTTGAGTGAGTATCAAAGTAGTATAATCCGAGTAAAAAAAGAAACCTGATTCGAAACTCGATATCGCGTTAATTGCGAAAATGAGATTTCTATTTTTCGGACGCGGACGTTTCGTTTTATTGAAGCCTTAAATCAAGCGGCCTCTTGTCATTTCCATAAAAACGAAAGCCCGGCGACTGCGTCTTCGTCGCTGCTGCCTCGACAAAAGCTTTTCCAGGGCGCCTCGCTCACAAAGCGCGCAACCTGTTACGCGCGCAACAACAAGCCCCGCGCTAACAATCCGCTCTCGCGGCGCGCATATTTTCCGCGCCAAGGCGAACTGGGGGCCGCTCGCTCTGCCCGGGAAGACGGATTATGGTCCAGAATCGGACACGTCTCATTGTGCGCGAGCACCTGTTTCGCAAATCGCTTATTGAAAAATCCCGCCGCGCGCGGACAATACGCTCCGCGGTAAACAATGCGCTTGCGTTATCAGTCGTACAGAGGAGGAATTAAAAGCGCGCGGAATAATGCATGAGGCGCGTTTTCCATTGGTGCGTGGCGCACGGTGAAAGTTTTCAGTCATTGTCGGCCGGTCGAGCGGCCGGGCTGCAGTTAATTAAAAAAAATAAAAAAAAATATATAATACAGAGCTCGAATCGCGGGGATAACGAAATCGGCGCCGCGCGCAAACATTCATTTCCATGCTAACGGCGCGCGAATGCGCGGTTCTTTGCAAAACGGTGGCGGGCATAAATCATATAAGGAGGTCGTAAAACGTCGGGGAAATATTAAGAGAGGCAAAAAAATGGCCGCCCGTCGAAAGGTGCAGCCTCCCGTCTGCTTTCGGCCGCAAGGGCTCCTCTCTCTCTCTCTCTCGGCTTTGTGACTTGGCGCGTGAAGGGCTTTGGAAAGCTCCGGCCCTTTGTGCTAATTTGAGGAGAGCCTCTTTGATTTCGAAACTCGCCTATGGGTCTAATTGAATTAAAATACCGGCGAGCTCCGCTCGGCTAATTCGGTTTGTTAATGACGCCGGACTATTTGTCATCGTTAAATTCTTATCTTTATTGCGAGGATTTTTCGATATTTTACGCGCGACTGACGGTTCTTATCTTTGTTAGCACTGCCGGACGTTTTAATTCCCCATAGATAAATAAATACAGCCGTAATTTTAGCATACGAAGCACTTTACATTAGAGTTTATCACTTCATTACGGGGAAAACAAAATTTTCCTAAGTGCAAAATGTCATCCGGTAGCCATTTCTCTCGTAAATAAAATCACACTAGCCTACTTTCTAAAGACTGACGTCAAAGGCTAGAATCGATGAAAAGCGATTTTTTTTTTGGCTCGGCGATTGAAATTAGCTGAAAAAAAACGGAAAGAAAAAACACAGGCAGCGCGGCGGCCGACTCTCCGCGAGCACCGCGCTTAATTGGATTACGATAATGTCAAACGCAACTACTGTATCCGTTAACCAGAGACGACTTGCGCACGCACGAGTGTGTCCAACCTAACGGAAATGGCAGGGAAGAAAAACGTTCTTCTCTGCATCGTCGAGCCGTGGTGTCTCGGCACTTTCTTCTCTTATCTCGCTCTCTCTCGAAAATGTAGGCAAAGGTTGCGCTTTAATAGGTAGGCTCTGCTTTTACGACATTCGGTAGGGCTATAAATTGCTATGCGCCGTCCGATTTATGCGCCGATATTCGCCGTACTTAAGTGTACAAATACGCCCTTAATTGGACTGACCCTTCCTTCGTCCTCCTCCCATCTCTCTCTTTAGGTATACGTGTGCCCGCCTGACGGCCGCGTCAAGAAAGTCCGCCGTTCGCCGTATCAATTAAACGATTTAGAAAGGCGGAGGGAAATTATCTGCGCGTAAATCGTCAGCCGGCGCGAGCACGTGAAAATCAGAAGTAGAAATTATTTTCTCGCTGGTGTCTTCTATGTGTGCACATGCGCGAGAGCGACTAATTGAATTAGCCGCCGCCGATTTCACCGTTTTAAAATGTAAATTTAAGCGAGATGATTTAGAGGGATCGCGTCGCTCGGGAAATCGAGAAAGTCCAGAGCGAATTTGGCTCCCGCCGCGACGTTTGTTACAGAATCTTTGTTCCCTCTTTATTTTCCATTTGTACATCCGTCCGATGAGAAAGAAACTTTGACTTTCCATTTAAGATCCAGACAATAACTGCCACAGAAATTTGAAAGACGTTGCTTACATTGTTCTGTACGTTCTAGGAACAAAAAAATTAACACCTCTAATACTCGCTTCTTGACAACGCGTCGCTTTCAGCTCGCACGGCGCGGAAGTCTAATTTTTGTTCTTCCACTTAGGAAACGGAATGGTTTTGTCGACTTGATTTGCTTAGATTTTAACAATAAATCGAGAAATATTCCACTAAAAGAAGCTTTTTCAAACCTTTCGTTCGCTCTAAAGGTTTCATTTAAAAAACTCAATCGAGAAAGGCAATAATCGATCGGATAATTATACCTCCTTTCAATGAAAGATAAGCGAATCGGCTTCTTCTCGGCTAATAATAAAAAACGCACGAGTTTAATTTATTGTACTCGCCCGTTCAGCGACTTAATCAAGTATCACTAATTCGCGTTTCGCACAAGTGCTCCATTGTCTCGGCTTAAAAAAAAAAAATACATTTTCGCTCCATTCTAATTCAAATGCCTGAAAAGAATTGCCAACAGAACAAATGCTCCCCAAGACAAAGCGGAGAGCGTGTTAACAGCGCTCTGACAAAAAAGGCTTATAATTAAAAATTCATAATCGGCGTTCAGGCTTGCGTGAAATTTCTTTGCAGGCCGGGCGCGCGCAATTTACGAGGTGTTAAGCTGGGCTCTCTCGGTGCTTTATGATCATACGCGGGCGCGCGCGCGCATGTTTTCCGCGCCGCTCTTTTTCCTCGTAAAGCCGACGAGATTCGTTTTAATAACACCCGAACAAGGCTCTCTCCCGCGGAGGGATATCGCGCGGGCTGATTGAGCTCGCGAAATCGACGTGTGTTCCTCCCCCGACACGGAAAACGTGATCGAGCCGCGCGCGCACGTGTTATATGTTATACGTATGCGCAATGCGCGCGCGCGCGCGCGAGAGAGGACCCGCATTGTTAGCATTGCCTGTCAGCCAGATATTATCGTCTCCCGGCTCTGAGATATTTATGTTTGTTAATAAATTATTTCCTCGCGCCGCTCGAATTTCTGCAGTCGAAGTAGCGCGGCCGGGGAAAGGGCTTTTCGTGAGTTTCCGCGAGACAAAGACACGCCGGTATCGGTTCGATCGGAAGGGAATTTATTAATTCTGTCATAGGCGAGTGCGCGCGCGCGCGGGAAACGTCGTGTTTATTCACACGTGTTGGCCCGAGTGTCGAACGAACGTAATTGTGATAGGAAAGTCCGCAAGTATTCTGCGGATTATGTAAGCGCGTGCTCCAATTTCAGATCTCTTTATGTTCGGTTTTGAAATAATATTAATTGTCTCGAGATCTTGCCGTTGCAAAATTTGTCAATTTTAAACAGCGGTTAATAACTTTGGTGTTGGTTTAAGTGATAAGCGGTGGATTAGTCATGATATAATTGTGTCAAAATTGTCGATCGAAATATGCATCAGTTTTATTTATTACCGATGGGACGCGCGTGTGTGCTTTAAACAATATAAAAGGGCTCATTTTCTGTGAAAACGAACGTTTAGTTATCGCTTCTGACACGCACCGGTTATTTTTGGAAATTAAAGAAAAAGCAATTAGGTTCAAGAAATGCATTATTAATACTAATTTAAATAATTCCTGCATTTTAAATTTTGTAAAAACACACGTGTTGTTTGGACTCTCGAGTATCTTAAAACATGTGGCAACGAGAAAGCCAAGAAAAGTACACAGATTTTCCCGCTTTTACGTACATTATAGAAGTTGTAATTTTGAAAATTCAATAATTTAAATGCAAAAATGACGTAATCATTTGACATTGATAAAAAGAAGGATTGTGCGATTTAATAACATTATATTAAGCAGATGGACAATGAATTACATAAGTTAGAAAACTGCATATTCACCCGCTGCGCAGCTTTTTATTGGCGAACTTTTTAGTAATCTTAATGATTATTCATGCTTTTGTCTGCTTAGCAATGCGATTAAATTACTTTATCCACTTCAAGTTTTTCTCGCAAAGATAAAAACCCCGGAGAAATCTAATTATCAACACGGCAGACGTGATTTTCGATTCGAAAAGTCCCGATTTCCCGCAGTTCACCACCTGTCATAAAATCCGTTCCTAAAAGCACCGCGAGAGGCAGCAGCCGAAGCTGTAAGCAAAACGCCGCTAATTAAGCGGCCCCGAAGGTCATCCGAGACGCGGTACCCGGCGAACGTCGGCTGATAAGAGGCTCTCGGCTTCTCACGCTTAGGCGCTATCGACGGGGCCCCTGGATGCATACGGAGGGAGAGACGGATCAGAGAGAAATGAGACTCACCGTCTCGAGCGAGATCCTTGTGGCGGCTGCTAGTAGCACGCAAGCGCTCGGCGATGTTCGCCGCACAAATCACTTCTCATCACAATTACTTTGCCCCTGGTAGCATCCCGCGCTGCGGCTCCAGCGGCGCGGAACGCAAAGAAACAGAGGAGCCTGGAATGTATCTTCCGCACTTTCGTACAATGATCACGCACACTCCTCGCTCTCCTCGCTTTTTGCTACCGCCGCTGCTGGCTGCTGCGGACGTTCCCTTTTCTGCTCGGGCCTCTTCCGAGAATATACTGAACCCGCGACACAAATCACACTTTCCACGATCCTTATCCCCCCGGGGGCTTCTCCTCTTCTTCTTCCTCCTCGAGGCGAGTATCAAGCCGAAAGTCCAATCGATTTAATTAGGCGATCGATCCTAAGCTGTCCGCCGTGTGTTCGCGCTCGAGCGGACCCGCTCGACTCGGCCGGCGCTCCTCGCTCTCCTCCTCCGTGGGAAAGGGATGCCTAAGCGGGCAGCCGGCAGCCGGGCGAACAGCTGACGAGCCGTGCAGCGGCTCGCACTCGCAAAAACACACTCGCGAACTGCGTTCGTTATCGCGGACGCGCGCGCGCCAAGCCGCGGTAAAGCTGCTGCACACTCGCGGGCTCGGGGCACCACCGGCTGCTGCTGCTGCTCCTGCTGCTGCTGCTGTTGCTGCTCTACGTCTCTCCGTTGGAAAAGCGAGCGGCATGAGATCGCGGCACGAGCGAGAGAGAGAGCGCGCCGGATGACAATGATAATGATATAACAATAGGCCGTGCGTTCTCCGCTGGTTCAGATCTTACACTGAAGAGGAAGGTACACATACACATGTGTGGGGCTCTCCTCTCGAGAGGCCGGGGCCGGTGCGAGCAGGCCAGCCGCCGAGCAGGTAGGCTCCGAGGCCGGGAGAAGGAGGAGGCCGGTCGAGAGGAGGTGGTAGCTCGGGGAGCCGCCTGGTGGGGGGGAGAACACGCACGCACACACGTCCCCGCGCGACGAGCAAGGCCCGCGAAGACAGTTCCGAGCGAGGGGCCGCTCTGGCCCAAAGTCCCGCGACCTTATGTCGCGCCGGGCCAGACGCTCCCGGAAAGTGAATCGGCTGACGGCTCTTGAGTGACACTCCACTTTGAGTTCGAGAGAGAGAGAGAGAGAGCGGAGTACGCGGAAAAGTCTCCGGGGAAAAGGCGACGCGAAGAAAAGATGCAAATAAGCGCGAGAGGGACGGAGAGGAAGAGAGCCGCGCGACGCATATCCATCCAGGCTGCGGCGCGCGTTTTTTGCTCATCCGCCGGCTCTCGATTACGCGAGAGACAGGTTGAGGGAAAGGGCGCGAGAAGGAGGGGAATCGCTTAAATGGTGGGGAAGTGTCCGAGCTGCTTCTGCTCCTTCTCTCTGCGTCTTGTTGTTGCTGCATGCATGCATCCAGTCGCGGGATGGAAGGAGAGAGAGAGAGAGAGAGGGAGATAAAGCAAAACGCCGAGAGATAGTGGGGAGCACACGGTAGTGTATAACTACGCGGAGAGAGGTGGACAACGCCGAGATCTGCGATTAGAGAGAGAGAGAGAGCGGGGGAAAAAATTTCAAACACAATCATGAAACGAGAGATAATTGCCGGCTGATGGTTGCGTTAGGCGTGTAAGGCCTGTGTTTAAGCTTTCTTTGCGGGCGCAAAAAGCGCCGGGCTGATCGTTCAATTGTCGCGGAAAAAATGAGCCAGCCGCCTGGCGCAACCTGACCATTGTCAATTGTCATTTCGCCTCTTTTTCGTATCCGATGCCTTATCGACGAAACAATAACGGCCGCCTTTTTCTGCGGCTATTAAAGCTTTTAATATTACAGCCGTGCTCGTTGAAGAACTGAAAAACTCATTGCTTACTCGCGGGGTGGCAGTGCCTTTAATCGAATGAGTTCTTTGGCTTGTCGAGCTTAAAACAAAACGATATATAATGCTTTGAATTTCAGTTTGATTACAAAACCAGAGTGGTTTATCGATACAATTAAGGCACGAAATTAGTCTATCGATTGATTTGGAGCTAACGAACAGTCGTAGTTCAGCGAGAGACTATGAATTCGAAGCTATTTTTTGTCAAATTGTAACAAGTGCATTAATAACGAACCATAATAAGCAGCTGCTCGCGTATGACAAACGCATTATTGACAATAAAGCACTTACAGCTTATAATTACTACTAGACAAATTGCGGTAATTGCATATTCAATAACCGCGGCCATAACGGTAGTGCCTGATTTTCCGCGTAAATTAAAAACGAGCCTTTTATCCCGGGCGATCTTGATTAATTATTATTATCGCCAAATAATAATAATTCGAATCGCTTACAGATAATATTTGGTTTCTCCGCGGGGAGAAAAATGTTGGCGCGGGATGATGGATAACGAGCGATCGCGCACAGCGAAAAATCGCGCGCGTTAAGAGGCGGAGAGCCGGAGAGAGGGGGGGGGGAGGGGGAGAGATCGGGCTCACAATTGCTGTTACCAAATTGTTACGACACTCGAAACGGGGGGGTGGGGGAGGAGGGACACGCGGGGGTTGTCAATTTTAAATGACCGCGCGGCTCGGATCGCTTTATCTCCGGGTTGGGGCCCGAGGTCCCAACCGGTCCACCTGTCATCTCCCTCTTATCTCGAGCAATCCATTCGTCTCTCTCTCCCTCTTTGAGAAACGTTCCTCTTTTCTCCCCTTATCTGCCTCTTCCATCGGCTCGGCTTTGACTCTCCTTTTTTTGCTTCCTCTCCCGATCCTTCTTCTCGTTTCTCGCGTGGCTTCTTTCCTTTAGCGCATTGTAAAGACGACTGGCTGCCCGGGCTGCCTGCCTGCCTGCCTGCCTGCCTCGCTTGCCTGTCTCCCGCGACTCCTCTTCGCAGCTCGGCTCGCCGGGCTTTTGTCAATTTTTAAGAACTCGCGGGTAATAAAATTCATTTGCACCTCTCGAACGGGCTTTCCGAACTTCCGCAAAGTCCTCGGACGAGGCGATGTTTGCCTCTTTTTCAGAGGGATTGCTTTTTTAAATTAACTTTATTACGCGGCAAATTGTGTTTCTCGGTTTTATACGCGGAAATTTAATCGAACGCGTGTTTATTATCAATTGTATATGAAATAATTATTGCGTTATAAATAAATACGAAAATGAAAATATCCTTTGAATTGTAGAAAGTGAATACTGAAAGATGTTAACGTTAATTTATGCAGCTGAATTTCAATTCAATAATCGGCGGTGGGAAAATTGATACTTTAGTTCAGATCTATTAAACGATTACAAATTTTAACTTTTCAGCGCCGGGATGAATAAAATACGAACATATTTATCTATTTTGTTGAATGAAAATAGAATTATAATTCTATAAGAATGTAATTTGATAATAATTTTACGGTTTCAGCAACGTTGTACCAAGTACAGTTGAGACATTTAATTATTATTTACTTTAGATAAAGAGTATTGTCATTGTTACGTAGGATATTGTACTTTTCGATTATTTAGAAAACATAAGAATAAGCTGTTTAAAATTCACAGATAAGATCACATATGTTTCAATTAATTAAAATTCATACTTTAGCCCACCGTAAATTATTGTTGGTGATTATTAGTATTGCATGCATGAACACACTCATTCGAATAAATCAATCGTTGAATGGAGTCATATGTTTATTTAATAACAGTCTTTAGACATACTTTAAGTCATTTCAGAGTTCATTCAACCATTCACAGTTATTATTGTGCTTTATTTCTAAGAGAAAAGAGTCCGAAGAATGAAATTAACGACACATTAAAATGTTTATAAAAGCGTTAACTTATCCAGCGCGAAAAATTCAGCTTCTTTCATTTTCATTCGCATCGACCGAATTCATTTGCATGCTCCAGTTTTTATTTAAAAATCGACGAAACCAGCAGCCGCCGACTAACCAAAAGAAACCTAAAATCTTTATGACTGATAAGCATAATTTTTCCTAAAATTTAACGCCCGTAGAAATAGAAATCTATTAGCCTCTGCTTTTATGCGGATATACCAGAAGCGAAATAACTTTCCTCGCCCTCGATTAGCTCGCGCACAATTTTCGATAATTAACTTTCATCAAACTGGAATTCGCTCGCGAAAAGCCGCGCGCGTTATCTTTACCATAAAAGTCCCAAGTATCGCGCGACTTCCGGAACTGTTTAACGCTCTCGGCGGGGACTTTTTCTCTTCACGCACCGACGATTAATACCAGTGCCGCGCACCGGGCGACAGTCCGAAAAACAAAAGCGCGCACCTGGTTTCGCTCGCGGCGCAGGTATGCGCGTAATCCAATTTCGCGGGCCTTATCGTAACGAAGCGTTCGGACCGCCGATATCTCCCTCTGACGCGGTCAATCGCGCGAAACACAGAGCGAGAAAGAGAGAGAGAGAGAGAGAGAGAGAGAGAGAGAGAGAGAGAGAGAGAGAGAGAGGTAAAAGGAAGAGGGCGATAAGAATGCCGCAATTACCGAGGCGCGCGACAAGTAAATGACTTTCGGCGCCTTTTTTTTCTCTCTTTCTCTCTCTAACGCCTTCTGTATACGCTCGGCCGAGATCCAGATAATGCCGCGACAAGTTCGCGCGGGAAATCGAGTGCGAAGTCAGTCATAAATTATCGGCCAAGTGAAATATGTATTTTTACTTTGCGCAAAAACTGCCCACCGCCGTGTCCCTAATAGACTCGCGTCTGCGAGCGCCGTAATCTACGTACACGTCAAGCCCACTCTTTATACTCCAGATTTTTACCGGCGAGCCGCTATCTTTTATAATGATGCGAGAGCTCTTGCGAACGAAGAAAAATATATATAGAGCGCGAGTGCGGCTCTCTCAAGGCTGCCCTCTCGCCCGCCTTTTGCTTTGTTTTCCCTCCTCCGCCATTGAGCGCGGGTAATTTTATTTCGACAACGCTTAATTATTGGGGAAAATTATTGTGTCCGCATCGGTGATGTATTGCGAAAGTTTTCCTGCCGTTTTCGATCGGTATTGGAAACATTGTCTATCGGGTTCGACAGAGCCGGTAATATATTGCACATAAATTAGAATTATTTAATGAATTTCATTAGTGATACGTTGAATCGAATTAATTATATGAAAGTTTAAAGTACGAGACGTTTAGTTCTTTTCTGCCTTTTAAATACCTGCCTGGTAATGATAAAATACTAACTTTTGAGACAAGCGTTTTAGAGAAAGTTACAATACTATCTTGTACGAGATACAATAAATTAGAAGAAGCTTTTTTATCCATAAAATTTTAATCAGTTTAGTATTTACGACTTTCGCATAATAAAAGCTATTTTTACAGACGACAATTTACGCGTAATTAACTGGCTACTTTTGTGAATTTCCTACTGGTCTTTTATGTAATAAGTTACAACTTATTCTAATCAATATTTTTTGCACAATCGTGAACGAAAATAAGTCACATTGTAGCAAGAGAAAATATTTACTCACAATCATAAGCAGTTTCGTACTACAATTTTCAGTGAAGCCAGAATGTTCCATAACTTCAAATACCATCCCAGCGGCAGCAGGCCAGATCTCTGTATTTACATTAACAAGACACGAGTTTTTCCACCGACAGAAGCCGCGTTGCTTTAGCAATCCTCTCCCCGGCAACTGGCATCGGCCCGAGCGGGTGAAAGTGTCAGCGGCGACTGTCTAGTTTCGCGTCTTCGAAGTGACAATACGGGTTGGCTTCCTTTGCTCCGCGGCGTATCGCTCGATCCGTCGGCGCGGCTCACACAGACTGGTCGGAGAGGAAAAGCGCTGGGCGGCAAAGGGGCAAAGCTCGGGCCTCGGGAAGGTACGCAAAGTGTCCGGCCGGCCGCATCGATAATTCGATAAAGTGTCCTCTCATTACCCTATTGATTGGCCCATTGTGGAAAGAGACGGCGAGCTTTTAGCTTCACGGCACTTCTCCCGGCTCTGCGGCTCCTTTGTGCCGCCTTCGCTATATCTGGACCGCGATTACGTCTACGTAAGTAAGCATCTTCCGAGATGAGGGTCTCTGTGTGCACGGCTACAATACGTGTGCCTGGACATTGTGAGTGTCGAATTCGCTGTGGGATAGTCGCCGCTTGCCGGCTCGGCGCGTTAACTTCGTTTGCCCGCCGGATGTCGGCGCCGCTTCCTCCGACGTCATCTTTAAGAGCCTGCCAGCGTCTGCCGGGAAATAAGGATGTATTGTATTAGAAGTTTTACAATAAATTCCAACTCTAAATTGCTCCGTAAGAAATTTTAGCTAATATCTTACCAGCGGATCCAAGAATAGAATGTAATTTATGTTGGAGCTTTATAAATAAGCATTTATTTCAGGAGCGAAGTAATTCTAAATGAAGGTATGCCTTCATGATTATCTATGTTTTGTTCGGCTAAATTTGATTGGCAGAACCGAGTCTATTATTATCTTCACTTGTACTTTCCAAAAGTAACTCGCCAAAACATTATTCACATAAAACATCGAGTGCCAAGAATTTATTTGGCTGTATACAAATTTTGAATTTATCGCGCCAATTAATTTTACGCTCATTTGACAGTTTTATTGCCGCAAAACTTCGCGGTTTTTCAAGGAAGAGTAAAAAAAGGATTCGAATAAGCAGCGCACAATAAGCGGCACAAAAGAAAACCCGATCTCGAGTCGCGCCTGGCAATTTCCTCGAGCCTTGTAATTCAGGTTCGGAAATCGTCTCTCCCGATCAGTCGTAGCCATCAGCACGCAATGAATCATCCTCCGGCTCTCGGCTCCTCGCTCGGGGTTCGTCGCGCGGCTGGAAACGTCGAGGAATCCCCGAATCTTCATCTATCACCTGCGTTCGCGCTGGCAACCGGATTCCGTGCGGCTCTCTCGGAGGGCCGATCGATTATATTATACCTGCGATGCTCCTTTATAAGAGAGCGCAGGAGAGAGAGAGAGGAGGGAAAGGACGTCGCGCATCCTAATTGAATCGTCAGGTCGCCGGGCGAGAATGTGACGGACAGCCGAGTAGACGAGTCATTGTCGGTGTGTAAGCCCAGGATACGTGTAGCCGGTGGCCCGCAGCCTCCAGATCTTGTTTCGCTCCAGGTAGTCGCTCTAGGGGACTTTTCAGCCTTGGTGGCCTCTGCTTTTCACTTTTTTCGACTCTGCTGCTTGGCTCCTTTCCTCTCTCGAGTCCCTTTGTTTACGTAATCAAATTAGGGGCGTTTTAAAAATATTTGCGATTTAAATGCGGTTCGAGATACTCGATCGGTTCAGGACACATTATGCAGAAGATAATTGCTATTGAATTGTACAATTGCATTAATTTTCTGCAAGCTCACCGTTTCGCTCAGATTTCTTTCGAATCATGTTCTTGATCCATGCTGCCATTTGTTATTGAATCTTTACTACAACCAATTTTGCGTTATAGAATTAATTATATGCTATAAGAATTTAATCATTCTAAATAAATGTTAGTTTTTAGCTGATTGATTTTAATTCATATTTATATTCTTAATCTATATCTATTTTTATCAGCCCTGAATATTAAATTTGCAATATATTTCATGAACATAAAATGTAGATTATTTTTTAACTTTCTCTATAAAATATTTTTGCATTAATTAATATATAAACACTGTCACAACAACTTTCTAAAGTAAACAAGCTGATTTGATGGCAATGTTAAGTTTTACTTATTTGATACACTCCAGTTTAGTAGAAATAATATCAAACATAGTAATATATGAATTATTGTAGTGTTGCGTAACCTGAACTGCAAAAAGGGAAACGAATACTTTTTCTTGAGGCCATAAAGTAAACTATGAAGCGTAAAAAGCATTGCCTTATCTACCTTCTTTCATATTAAAAGAAATACGATCTATCTAATAATAATAAAAATTGTTGTTCTTGAAATGCGTATTGTATAGGAATGCACTATTTTACAATTATATCAGCACGTACGGATTAAGGTATTATGAATGTTTTTTTCTAATAACCTTTCAGGAATTGTGTCAACGGTGAAAAAATTGATATTCGCATAAAACGCACAACTCACATCCTTTATTATTCGTTATTGCCTCAAGTTGCAAAATGCATACAGGCTCAAAGCCAATCTGACTTGTTCCATATCTCATTCGCCGGTAATCGTCTTTTATTTGTCTTTAACGCTATTATTTTTCGTTTTACGATCCTTGATTACATTGTTCTTGACACATAATACTTTTTTTTAATCAACAGCTTAAAAAACGTATGTATTTAGAAATAATTTTTGCCTCCAAGTAATTTTAGACAGAATATTTCAGATTATCGAAGAAAAACCTTTTATTCAGCATCCTCAACGCCATGTAACCCTTTAAAGAAATTAAGAAGATATCGAACCCGAAGCTATCGCACTGCTGCATTGATCAATGGATTTTTCATTAATGGAATTCCTCCTAACCGAAGTATCTACAGCAGTGCTTTGCGAGGCAATCTGAGAACTGGAAAAATGGCCTCACCTCATCGCAAGCTACAAGCAGCAGCCGAGCGAGGCAACGACTCCCTCCTCGCCGGTGGAGAGTCCGTTTGCTACCAGGATTTCTTATGGTATCGCAATTCCCACTGCTCGGCGATTTCAGGGTCGGTCACTAGCATGAACCTGCAGCGCGCGGCTGCGGTGTTCTCTCCTTCTCTCTCTCTTACTCCCTGGCCGCGACGCGATGTTTAACTGCAGAGCGGCGTGCGTGCGTGTACCTGCAGTGCCTTGGCCGCTGGTGGGCGGGGCGTGTCATGCCATTCTATTTCAGCCCCGCTTTCATTCATAACTCCGTTTATAATAGCCCGCCACTTGCGCCCGAGCGCGCGAGAGGGAGTTGTTCCGTCGATTATCTTTCCGGAATGCTTTTTTCGTGGCTTTGACCTCTGGAGTTACTGATGCGCGAGGCTCTTCTTATTATTACGAAGAGCTGCGGGAAAATTCTCCGTTTTCGGGAGAGAGATTCTTTTATTATATGGAAAGGGGGAGAGGGGAAAATCTAGCGGTCGGATCGTAACCCTAAATCTTCATCGGAGGATTTGGATTTTTTCGGTTTTGTGTGATTTCTGGTGGATAACAGCTGCTGTAACATCTGTCGTAATAGCGGTGCGTTTGTCGAGGAAATTAGATTCTCAGGGTGAATGACTCTTTCTTTCAATTTATAGATTTGATTCTGGGCCATTAATAGAAATATACTCGTATTTTTCATTCCGAGCCTGTTATTAGATGGTTTTCTACCTTTCTTACCTGTAATTGTCATTTATCTTATATTAAGGCAGTAAAAGTATTACTTTTAAAATTACGACTGAGAAAAGATTGCTTGACTTTTGAGTTAATCTGCTTTCTTAATAATAAGGAGACCAAAAAACTTTTCATTGATAAAAGAAGGCTTTTAAAAACCATTTAAATAATAAACCAAATTCATTATTTACATATTCTCGATGATGCAAAAATAGATTAAACTTTATTGGATTGAATAGTGACGAAGTACAATTTGAATAAAATATATATTTGTATAAATATTTATAAGCGATTCGGGAGCATAAAAAATATCTTATCTGGTTGTAACCGGTAGCTGTTAATTTTACTACTGAAAAGCATAAAAGTAAAATAAATTTATATTAAAAAATGGATTTAATGCCGAAAGCGTAGTGTACGCGCTTTTATTATTAATAAATTGTTATTAATAATACTTGAAAACTCGATATAAACTTTTCTCCGACAAACAAATATTTTACAGCCTAATGCAGCCGATCGAACGGCTCGTAGCCGCGCGGGTACATTTCGCGATAAGTATAATTCTCGCGAGTCTGTTTTAATTAAAGAAAAATTTATCCCGTCTAAACATATTAAATTAGCCTCCTCCCGATCTAGCCGAAAGAAAATAACGAAACAAGACGACTTTATTATTTATAGCCGTAAAAGCATCGGCCGCGCGGCCGGCGCGCGGTTTCATATAAAATCCAGTAGCAGCTTCGCACAGCCCACTCGCATCCTCGCGTCGACGTGCCCGCGAAGCAGGGGGGGAAAAGAGAGCCGGAGCGCGCGCGAGTGCTTTTCGCTCGATTGTCGATATCGAGAACGTCACGCGGCTTGAATTATTGACTATCCAATCAAAGCCTTCTCCTGAAAAGCCCTTATCGGCCGCGGCGCATGCATATGTACGCGGAGCGCTTCATAAATTAAAATTCCGCGGAAGGCTCTCTCTCTCGCGCTAACATACAATGTTGCGTCTGTCTTGTTCGGGGGGCCTTTCGAGGATTTAGCTAAAGATATCGGCGACCGGGGCTTTATCTTGTTTTTTCGAGATAAGCCGCTAGTCGATGCTTACCGCGTAAGTAATATACGGGGCAAAAATCCCGGGAGAAAGTCACTTACTGCGCTGATATTATGCGAGTTATCGTCGAGTTTTTCAAATTCATTAGAAGTACCGATCGTACTCCCGGGGGTTATATAATTACAGGCCTTTTACTCGCGCTGATAATAAGTTGCAACTCGTCATGGCTTTGCCATTTGAATCTGCTTCAGTTGTTATCGCTTCTCAGCGAGATACTTTATCCAGATAATAAACGAAAACAGGGTTTATTTGTTCCAAGAATCAGGATCTTCTCAACAACGGCAGCTCAGCAACGAGGAGACAAAGACTCGTTGGGAAGCAATCCAGCCTCGATACCCGGCTAATAGTCGGATGCAGGTTCTCGTGCGTGGAAGAGTAGAAAAGAGTTGCGTGCATCCGAAGACAGCGACTCAAGAAGCTCTCCGAGATCGAGCGCACACCTTAGAGAAAAAAAAAAAGAATGACGCGCGCACACACACAGAAGGCCAGAGAAAAGGGATAAACAAAAGGAACGGCTAGAGGGAGGACCTTTGGAAAGGAAGCCACTCGGCGCGCGAGAGCTTATAAATAGACACGCGGATAATCAGTCAGGATTTATGGTAACCACGGATTATCAAGTTGTACAAGAGGGCATATTTCATATCGCGACGTTACCTTATTTCAATGGAGGGAATACCTGTTTCGTGCGCGGCTCGGAAAGAGAGAGAGAGAGGGAGAGAGAGAGAGAAACGAGCCGCAAAACTGGCTCGAGAGCGAAAAGGAGAAGGTGCGCGTGAAGGACGGGAGGATGAGGCGCGCGTCCTGCACTCGAAAATCATTCCCACGTTGGGGCCCCTCTCATTAACGACCGGACTACCACTGTTTTCTGCTCGGCGCGCGGCCTTATCGCTAATCAGCCCAAAGACAGCTGCCGCGGCTCCTGCTGCTGTGTCAATATATGCGGCCGCGGGCCGATTTCGATTCCAATTCGGGATTTAGATTTATTGCAAGCGCGGAGATATTGGGGCCTTGTCAGGCAGATGGGAGTAAGTCGGCTGCTTCTTTATTTTTTTTTTTTCACCGCGCGGGTATATGATGTAATAAAGCCGAGGTGTGACAAATTGAAGAATGCGAGCTCGATATCGCCGCGGCTTCATCTTTTTTTTTTTATTTATTTTGCCAAAATTAATGACTGCTAAGCTGTTGTAATAAATTCATTTTTAATATTCGGCTTGCGGGACTCGGAATTCTCCGTTCTTTCTGGTGTATACAAGTTTCACTCGGAGAATGCAAGTCATCTGATCGATTCTTTTTTTATTAAGTCATAATCTTTATCCTACTTCTGATGGAGATCTCATTTGTCTAATGTGGAGCCCGCTAATCGAAAGTATCGACAAGGTTTCGTCAAAATACGTAAAAATATTTAATCTGCAAAATGAATTTTGTAATTGTAACGAAAAATTTTTCCGAAGCCGTTATCTATAGCGGTGTAAATGATTTTTATTACGAATCCGGTGGCGAAAAAAGTTCCGATTAGAAATTTCCTACAAGAATGCAAACAGCACCGTTGTAATTCAGGCGTTTTAAGGAGAGCGTAAAACTCTTTCTTATCATCGTATCGAATTTATATTTCCGGTATCTGGGCAAAAATCCAAGCGCAACATGCAGTGCTAATTGTCGATCGGCTGAGTTACAATCGAAAATTCAGCTAAAACTTTGCTTTTTAATCGGAAAAACCGGAAAACCGAAAAATAGCCCAGTGTACGAGCCGCAGCGTTGCATGTATAAACAAGCTCTCCGCGCAGCCTCCGATAATCGCAGCAATCGGCCGAACAAAAGGAGTAACCGGCAATTTGCAGTAATGAAACGATATAAATTCCGGCGAGAAAGTATGCACCTCGGCCGGGCGACAGAGAAAGTCTCCGCGGTGTGTGTGTGTGTGTGCTCGCGCGCGCGTGTGTGTGCTCCCCGACGATTCTATCCGGTTCGCCAGGCGAAGAATCCCGACTATGCGGCCAGAGAGCCTGACACACATCCTACCTCTACCTGTCGCCGTGTGCGCTTAAGGGGAGGCCGGAGACAACTGATTTGACGTCTTTTTACGCGTCACAGTACGATCTTATGCACGGGCTCAAATAGGTGTCACAGACCGTCATAACGTCAAATGACATAAACTCCGGCCTGCCCTTAATCCCCGATTTAGGGATGATCGGTATCTCGGGGCCGGCAACAATAGTCCCCGCGGCGTCGATCAGCCGCGACGCGGAGCTCCTTTCCCACAACACGGCGTGTGTACGAGCGCCCACTGGGCTTCCCATTGTCAACCCGAAAGGGGCAGCGTAGGCCGCGGAACGCGATCACAATGCTCCAATATTTTCGATATATATAAAGCGCGGGGCCTCTCGCTCGGAGTCGCGCGGCTGTTATTAAACGAAAGCCTGCTATTATATGCGCAAGTCGACGTTGCGAGACACGCGTTATAAGCTCTTTTTTCGGAGGAGCCCAGGGTAATAATGTGCCGAGGACTTTACGATCATCGAAAAATTAAAATCGAGATCGTAAATATGAAAAGAGAAACCGAGAGCGGGCCACTCGAGGATGAGCATAAATAAAAATTAAAAGCCTTTCTTTTGCCGGGAATTACGAGCATTACCCGGGCTCCTATAACGGATTGGCTTCATTGTACGGTAATTGTTACTGTCCGGCCGATTGATTGAGCGGGGAAAATTTCGACCCGCAACTTCGTTAAAAACTCATAATTAACTTGTTTTTTTTTTTGCTTTGGCTACGTAAATTCTAACGCCGATTTATATTATACGTTTCCGTGGACTGTTAAAAGCGGAAAAGGAAACATATATCCGTAACAATACAGATCAAGTAGATATCGCGTCGAAGAATAAAAATAGCCAAGAAAGAGAGTATCAATCATGCGAGGCGTGAAATTTCGCAGCTAAAGCCCGGCATCAGAGTTTTCCGCTATTGCCAAACCGTTTTACGCAACTTGCGTCTCTATCGATCAAGCATTGATCAACGAAATTCAATGCAATCAGGTTTAATTCGCGCGGCGCGCTGAATATCCACGTCGCTCCATTATTGTTCGCGATTAAAAAAACTGACCGGTGCGTAGAAGCGAAGGAGCGCTAACGGGGCGACTTTGTTCGCGCGCGCGCGGCGAGGAGGTATATATCCGCGTGAGAGCCAATCAGGCGAACCCCCGACCTCTCTCCCCGGCCCCCCGAGAGCCTCGTAATTTTCAAGTCATTGTTACGGGAGTGTAACCTTCGGCTCGGCGTTTGCCGTATAACACGGCTACCGCGGCACTTTAAAAGTGCTGCGGGGCAATATGAGCGGAGGCCTTTCAGCGCGCAGCGCCTCGCCCACTGCGTAAACAGCGGACTCTTTACCGCTATATACGCGAGCTTTGCAGTCTCATGTGTGCTATTGTAGCAAGTTCTGGGTTCTTGGCAGTGTGCAGGGTTATTGTTAATTTTAGAAGAGCGGCTGGATATGCGACTTGCATTGTGCTTGGTTTTTTTTTAATTTCAAAGCTTGCGCAAAGATTGTGTGATACGTGAGAGTTTTCAAATTTCTTGGAGGTATGCAGTGGGGCATATTTACTCCTTTATGTCTCGAAATTAATAATAGTCTTATAAAGACTTTAGTTTCACCAATTATAAATTTTTGTGTTTATATTTGCTGGATAGATATGGACGATTGTTGTAGATTCTCCAACAATAAAGAATTTTTTGCTGTTTAACTACTTCACCAACTACAATAGTTTATAATTTTATAAGTTAAGATCCTCGGCACAGTCTAAGATCAGAACTTGGTCACGTTTTGGAAATTAATTCGATTGAACAATTTTTTAATAACTTGGTAAAACGTACTGTTGTTACCTGGCTTGTAGTAAGAAAAGCCATATGATGATCTTCAATATTGCTGAATTTATGAATTTACTAATGCGAATTGTAAGGGCTATTACTCGATATTACAACTCAGAGAAATGATTATAAGCAGTTACGAGTAACCATATCCAGAGCTCTTGTAAACACGTCCTCTTTCCTCGAAGATTCAGCGGGAATTTCTTCATTACTAATTTTACTTTATATTTTTACTGAAATTATTTCAAGTTTTTTCGAAAGGCAAACTGTTTCAGCTCAACAAATCTAAATGATATTCCTATAAAAACGTTAAACATTCTAAAAGACATGCACCTGATATCGCAGGACGTTTATTTTTTAAAAACACGCCAAGTGAGTTGTGCATTTTTGCCAAGTGCATTTTTCGCCGATCGTCTTATCTACGTGGAAGAATAATTTCCCGGCTCTTCACGTCACTGATTTATCCGGCGTAATTGACAAAAATTTCGCCTCTTCTTAGAACGAGTTCTGATATCGTTTCCTCGCTCGACAAAACCTCGTACGCTCGCGCGTATGATACGTAGGTAACGCTATCGCGCTCATTGCCGCTGTTATATCGATTACATTAATTCCCATCACGATCTCGATTCCCTCGGCTCAATCAGCCATACGTACGCAGATACTACATATTTTTGCTTTCTCAAAGAGAAAGCGAAGAAAGCTTTGTAACGGTGAAAATGTTCGAAAATAAAACTTGGACGTTTTTCACTGTCCCCGAGATTACGGATTCAAAAATTTTCAGTTTTTTTTTCCAAATTCTTTCAAAGCGATCGCCCGTAAAGATAAGGATACTCAATCTGTTATTTTTTTTAACGCGGAGACGAAGTTTTCTATGTATTTTTTATGGCTTTGTTAAATAGAGTTAAACGATAATAAAAATATTTAAAATCAAATTTGAAGTAAAAAGTGTTTGTTAAAAGTAGGGTGGTTTTCATATTTGCAGCAATAAATTAAAATAATTTTCCAGTATTATTTGTCACCTTTGCTTTCAATAAAAATTATACATCTGCAAGTATATAATATTATCTTTATAAGTACACCAATAAAATTTGGTAGATCAGAAGAGCTCTCCAATATCGTACATAATTAGTCGGATCATAAGTATATTGAATATGAATAAATTAAAGTCCTTTACTCGAAAAATATTAAAACCCCCTCTGATATGCAAAGACCTTTTTTATCTGACGTCACTTTTGAATTTGACGATATCATTAAGTAACTCAACGAAACGATCCCTGGCTAACTTTAATCGGCAGTAAAACGCTGAATGACAAAAACTTAATTTTTTCAAGACCTCGTTATAATCCGGCGGCGGCGGCGGCAGCTGCCTCAGATATCCGTCGGCGGCGCATCTCCTTATCTCCCTCCACCTCGTCCACTCGAAACGAGCGCATGCACGAATATATATATCCGCGTCGCGCTGTCATTAGTTTCTCCGTCCCGGGCTGTGTATATAACGGCGGACGGGGGAGGAGAGGAAGCAGCGGGCGGGAATCCAATTTGTAAATGAAGTCGTCGATAAGTGACCAAGCAGGTCTTGAATGCGAGAGGCCGAAACTTATTTCTGTCCACTCGTCGATAAACGGCCCCCGTTTTCCAATCCCACTCGCGGCTCTTTATCTCCTCTCTCCCTCGTGCCCGCGTCTCCGCGCTCTTTTTCTTGACGAACTTTCGCGGTTTTCTTCGCAATTATATATCTCCCCCCTCCCTCCTCCGCTCCGTCTCCGTCTTCTCTCGAGCTTTTTCCCGTGCCGCGCGCGCGCGCGCTCGGTTTTAACGATTCTTCAAAGTGATAGAAAGTTAACTCTCGGCGGAGGAATATCCCAGGGCAAAGCGCACGAAAAGCCGGAAATTAATGCGATCCTTGACATCGTTCAGAAGATGCGCGCAACTTGCCCGTCTTCTTCTTCTTCGTTTGCGAAATAATCTTAGCTCGGCATCTGACAAACTTCCGTTTCGAGTCCGCTCTTTCGAGAGAGAGAGAAAGAGAGAGCAAGAGGTACTGCGCGCGAATTTCACGCAAATTATTTGCGAATAAAAGAAAGCCGCGTAATTAATCTTGGCCTCTCCTCTTTGATGCTAGTCTTTTTTCGCCGAGATTATGACAGCCGATGTGACAGAGAGGCGGAGATCCCGATCTGGCCTTTTTCCCCGCCACTTCGCAGTCGGTAATTAATATTCCAGGAGTGCGCGCGCGCCTGCGCATTTCGAGGCCGGGAAAGATAAAAAGGGAGGAGGAGCGAGAGAGGGTTGAGAGAAGAATATGAAAAAGGAAGAGCTCGCGCGGAGGAAACTCGTGCGGGTAACGCTTGACGCCAGTCACCTGACCGCGAGGGAGATTTATCTTCCTGCATTTACTCCGAGATCTTCGGCGATGATTATGAAAATGCTAGTACGAGACTGGCTTTAATTACTAACTGGCCTCGTTAATTCTCTCGCCATTTTTACCCAAAGGATCCTCCGCTCTTTTATGCTCCTTCCCTTTTATTTTGTGCGTAAGTCAACGTTCGCCGCCGCCGCCGCCGTCGCCGCCGCGCGTCTTTCTTTAAGATAATAGATCGTCGCTCCGTCTAATTACCTCCATAACTCATTGGACTCCTCGGCTGCATTAGGATTATTGCTCGGTCCGATGCTATCGACAATACTTTTTCTTCATTACCGAGATAGCGACGACAGCCGAGAGCTCCGATGAGATGCTCGTTTTCTTGCCGGCTTTTCGAAAAATTACCGCTAAGTACTTCCATTAAGGCGTAAGCGCGGAATAATTGAGAGCTTTGGAAATAAAAACAATTATTACATACCCGCCGCGCGTATAAGCATATCGCCGGGGAAAAAATACAATATCCGACTTGAAATTGGAATCATCCATTTCCCAGATATCATCGCGCGATTATATATCCTCCTATTGTTAATTAATCAAAGCTTATTTAATTACCTGCTCTAAAGAGTTCGCGTCCGCGATTAATTTCGCTTTGCAATGGATGCTACTCTGGCCCGTTATTCGTTTTGTAAATACAAATTATAAATTATAATTTTTTACCGCCTTTATAATATGCAACAAAAAAATATAAATAGCCGTCGAGGCGCAAATAGTAAAGGGGGGGAGGCAAAGAAATGTATCGGAAAATATTTTTATTTACGACGACGTTTTGATTGCGAGTCGCTTTGCAATTTTAATAATGATTAATTAACGTCTAATCTCGGGGCCCGAGATTTATTCACAATATAAATCAGGAATTAAGGAAGCTTATGAAAAGTTTGACCGAATCGCGTTGCCTCCAATAAAATCGGCTAATTACGCTTAGCGGTACACACCGGCCGGAGTTTTAGCTTTCCCGATAATCCCGCCTCGTTCCTTTTTCATTCCTCCGTCCGGTAGCCAGAGGCCCCCGCGTGCAGGGGAGAGAGGAGGGGGGCGCGCGCGCGCCGACACTTAACTCGAAAAAAAGGGATGGGCATTGTCTTTCGGGCCGTTTGCGGCTTGTTTGCGGCCTCGCTTATTTAGTTATTCATTCCAATTTATCGCGGCGATTGTGCGGCGGCAGCAGCTCCCGGAGGGAGAGAGAGAGAGCGGGAAAATGAAAAGGACTGGCTACTCGTGAATCTCGATTGTTCTTAAATAAAAAGCGCGGCTCGCCACGCACATTTCCCCGCTGTCCGGCGCGTATACACGTGTAGCGCGAGCCTCGAAAACAATGTGTTCGGTGTGTAAGCGAACAAATGGGAGAGCACGTCGCCGGAGCATTGTTCTGTCCCTTCGTGCCGCCACATTTCATAGCCATGGGATGCTGCCGCTAAAGCTCGAGACTTGTACTGCTAGCCGCTTCTCATCTTCCTTCTTCGCTTTGTGCTCTTGTTTTTCGTCCCGACTGAGAAACGCATCCGCTCTCGCTCTCTCTCTCTCTCTCTCTCTCTCTCAGGTGTGCTCCATTGTTAACCCCGTCGTTTCGCGTCACGTTGCCCTCTTTACCGGCGACTTCTCTCGGCCGGCCGCCGCTCTTATTTTCTTGTTCGGTGTTTGCTGCGCAGCGCTTCGCGAGAGAGAGAGAGAGAGCGTCGGATCAGTCGCGCATCGCCGCGGGACGCACGACTGACTGACCGCCCGAGAGAAGCGATGCCCGGCTGTGCTCTTCTAATTTCTTGCGGCTTATGCGTATTATTCGCAGTCTCGCGGATATGAATTATCGTTCTGGCAGCTGCGCCAGTCTCCTATTGGACAAACTTCTCTTTTTTTTTCTTATAAATTTGACGTTTCTTATACATTTCGGTTTAGCAATCCGTGTGACTGGTTTATTGGATTATTTTAATGGAACATCATGACTAAAACGTTTCTCTGCCTTGTATCGAGTTTACGCAAAAAGTCTAAAAGCGTATAAAATTGTTGCAGATTTTAGTACGTGGTGAAATTAGCACTTTATTTACAGTTATAACGTAATATTAAGTTAGTTTTATTAGGCTCTTTTGATTCGTTTTATTTATCTGCAGTATAACCCCTTTTTGGATATAAAATCGTTGTTGAAACACCTTCACTCGTGTACTTTAGAGGCCGCCAGTAAAGTTAAATTTCACCTGCTGCGGCGCGAGAGGAATACTACACGAGCAATAGATTAAGTGGAATCTGAAATTAGCGACCTTAAAGGCAGTTAGATCATGTTTTTATGTAAGCCCAACAATTCAATGGATGCCGGCGAATCTGCACTATGTTTTAACTACTAATGTGATTCAAAGTAAAATAATTTCCATTAGATAAAATAAATAAGTTGAAGGCGCGTTAAAAATTCGCTTGTTTATTGCCGTTCGCGATAAAACAAGCGGATTTTTAGCGCGGCCGCCTAATCTATTCGTAATAAACCCGCTGCATCATTAGACGCGCGAATTCTACGGGAGAGAAAGAGAGAGAGAGAGAGGGAGGGAAGGAGAGAAGGCAAAGATCCTCGCGCATCCTTCTTCTTCGAACGCTGCCTCTCGTGCACTTGTTATTCACCGACGATTGACACATTTTCTCGTTTAAAAATTAATTGCGCCGTCGCGGCATTCTCGTGTCAGGCGAATCATCTCCTGACAAGCAGCGGATCTCCGACAAAGCTTCGACGCTCGGCGCTGGTTCTTCTTTTTTTTGCGAGGAGTTACAAAGTGCTCGCTCGCCGGCGATTGCACACACAACAATGCTCGGGCGTAAAAGTCTTGCGGTTTTTGCGCTCGCTTTTTGCCGATTATTATTCTGCGTTCGGACATTGAAATGAGTTTCTTTGGATGCTTAATTAGTTTTTTCTCGATGCGAGAGGAACGTGATTTTACGAGGAGTACCGTAAATAAATCTATTATTCAGGTTGTTATTGATTTATTGCCTTTTTAGTATGTATAAAACGTTCTATTATGCTTTTATGAACTTTTCATTAATGCGGCTTTGTTTAGAAAGATTTATTGGGTGCTCAAGCAGTATTTCGTTGTAAAAGATTAATGAAAAAAGTCCGGACTCTCGAGGACCGAAATAACTGTGACGTTTTTCGAAAATTTTGAAAATATCTCCCGCGGTATGCAATCGGTATACCAGCCGTTTTCCATATTATAATTTTTCTGAATTTGCCCGCGAGAGTAGAGACCCGCGGCTCAGAAGCATTTAGCAGAGATTTATTCACGCAGCCGCACACAGGATTATTTAAAGTTATTATGCATGCAGGACTCTAACCTAAGAATTATTAGCACCGCGCACATTTCCAGTAATTCACGTAATCCTCGAGTCGCGCGGCAAAGAAAGCAGCCCGGCGAAGAATAGCGGCGCACCGTAAGCAGCCTCTATCCGTAAATCATCGGCAAACAATCCGTTTCTCCCGATGCAGCTCGCGACGACAAAAGGGTACGTAAAAAGTCATCGCGCTAAGCTCATTCCAGTCCCGCAACGTCGCGTGAATAGGCAGGCTGCGCGCGCGCGCAGAGATATCCTCTCGCGCGCGAGAGAGTCTCACGGCGCGCGAAGGAGCTGCTCTCGCGGCCTGACCTCCGGTAAGAAAAGCCAGCCTCGTAAGTGGCTTGGCGCGAGGGAGAGCCTCGTGTATCGGGGAAAAATCGGCTAAATTATTTAGCGCCGCGGCGGTCAGAGGGGCTCCCGGGCGAAAATATGGGTAGAAGCGCGTCGGAGGCCGCTTGTTCCGACGAGATTTATTTCGACTATCGTGATCTATAGCCCGGGTACATCCAATATTGTAATAGGCTCTCTCGCGCGCTCATACGCATACATTATACATGCAACCCCCCTCTCGGTTATTTTGCGCGCAGGCGCACCGCGAGAGGCGCACGCACTATCATTGTACGGATATGCCCGCGCGGAGCCCGCTTGCGCTCTCGCGCGCGATTGAAACACTACCCGGGCTATATCTCAACAGGTTGCCGGCCGTTATGAGTACCTGCTCCGCCGCGCGCTGCAGCGCTAAAACGAACGAGACGAGCGCGAAAAAGGGACAGAAGTAACCGCCTCGCATACCAAAAGCGGGGAGAACGAGGCATAAAGCAGGAGAGAGTGAGAATGAGAAAGGAAGGATTAACGAAGAAAAGGAGAAAGAGGACGAGAGAGCCAGCGCCGGAGAAGACACTGACCGCAGAGCTTCGCTGTCGGATCGGAATCGCATATTATCGCGCGCGCATGAAGTTGCCGCCGCCGCCGCCGCCGCCGAAGCCGAAGCCGCCGAGCGGCAGCCATAACGAAAGAGAGGGGAGCCGGGCAGGTGTATTGGTGAGCTTTATCTCGGAGCGCATCTCTCTCCTCTCCCGCTTTTCCTCTTAATGCGCGCAGACCGAACGAGCGCGGGGACCTGCGCGAGAATAATTATGATAAGGCGTGATGCCTCGGCCCTTTTCTCGGGCTTTTAAAGGATATCCTGCGCGCTCCTTGTCCTCCGCCTCGCCTTCTTTCTTCTTCTTCTTTTTTTTTCTTCTCCTCCTCCCGACTCTCTCTCTCGGGCTGTACACGCCGAGCGTTATTGTTCCCCGGCTAATTGGCTTTTACGCGCTGGGCTCGCTGCATTATATACATTGCCCGCGCGCATGCAGAACGGAGACAAATAAGTAAGCCGGAGCGAGAAGCCCCGATGCCTTTTTTTTTTTGCTTCTAATTGCCGTAATTGTATTAATTTTAATCGCTTTGAAATTCAATAGGCGCGCGGATTCGGATGGGAATTAATCTCGAGTGCCTCGGTTTTGGTCAACAAATCGCTATACGCACTAGAATCGCGCATCACTGGCATAGACGTTTAAATTTACGTGCATGCGTGCACTCGAGCTCGCCAGCTCCGACCGTGAAATCCTGGCTAATTTTAAACACTCGAAACTTTTCGCCAGTTCGCGAGCCCGACTAACCAAGGAACAAGAGTGATCGTCGAAGATTAAGAAATTCCGAAGGATATTCATTCCGATATTATCTCGCGCTACCGACACCTCTCGAACCCCCGTCGGAAGGGGAACTGGCCTCCTCTACGCGGACGTTGAAAAATCAGCTGGCAAGTGCCGGTAAATATTTGCTCCTCTCCCGGGGAATAACAATTTCGCGCGATAAAAGAGCCCCCGCGCGAAGATTAAGAGAAGCCCATCAGGCGAAGTTATTAAACGCGCGTGACTTATGCTCGCCCCGGCTGAATTAAATTCTTTTCCCCGCGGCTGCCTGTACGCCATGGATAACGCTCGTCCGCCGCGATTATAATTAACACGTTGACTCTCGAGCCTAGACGCGGCATTAGTCATGCGTGCCGATGCGCCGTCGCGGTTTCGGCGCCGCGTTATATGCGCGCGCGTACGGAGATTCGGCTGCTGAAGCTATTGCCAACTCAGGCGTTTTATGCTAAGTGCCAAGCTGTTCGCAGTTTATGGCCGGCGAGGCGATTGCTGCCTTATTTTCGGATCAGCGGCCAAAATATTTCGGGTGATTTTTTTTCGGCGAGGGCCGATATGTTTCAGAACGATTTCGAGTGAAAGTGCATGATTTGTGGTTTTCGAGTGAAGGAGTGACAGACTGCTGCTTGAGAGATGGGATTTCTATTGTTTCAGAGCTTGATTCCTGCATAAAGAAAAATGTGTTGGAGTTGGAATACTGTATTTCGCAACGACCTGCAATGATATGGAAATTACGTCGAGGTGGCTGTGACTACATTACGGTGGTATCCTCCAACATCTAAAAGAATATTTATTTCATAAAAATAATGTAATTTTTATTTCGACATTTTAGCTTGTTTAGTTACAAATAAGGCAAATGTCGTTAAAAAATCTCCATTGCAATTCTCGTCAAATCATGTCAGCATTAGCAAAGAAGCCGAGTCCAAAATTTCAAGCCGCACATACTCCCAGCATGGAATATTGCATAGAAACTGGTTGAGACGAAGAAAATCAAGACATTCGAGGCAGAAAATTGAATTACATTTCGATTTACGAGAAAGAAACGTCCGAGTTGTCTTGGCAGTGCACGTAACTCCAAACTAATAGATCCAATAAATCTTATTGGCACAAAAATGTAACTTTAATTGCCGTGTCCAGCGACTAGGCCGAACTCGTACATCGGCGAGCCCTTTTTCTCATTCCAGCAGTTCTTGAGCGCCTCATTCATTATTTACAGGAAACGTACATTATATAACTATTACAGACGCAGCGAGACTCAAGGCAGGCGGCGATCTTTGGTGTAACTCCTTCCGAGCTCGGCGTAATCTAAAGTGCTCTTAAAGATCCCGATGCCACGTCATATATACAAGATAATTTGCCTGCGCAATTCCGCGCCTCCCCGAGCTTTTATTCCCGCTGAAAGAACGAGATTCCCGGGCTTTTTCCCCCCATTTTTCTAATCACCGCTAACAAGTCGAACCGAGCGGGAGCGAGCCTTTAGGCGTTCCATATTTATAACGTTTCCCCGTCGGATACCGCGCCGCGCGGCGGCGGCGGCGGCGACTCGGGAACGAGTTCCCGGCGAGCTGGAAGAGTCAAATGAAGGCCTTCTTTTTCCCCGGCGAATCGTTCCTTTTCGAATGAAAATCAACGAGAGGGGACATGCATAAACGCATAGCCGCTACCGCCGCCGCCGCCGCCACCGCGAAAGGGCTCGGCGCAATATCTTCCGTATATGAAGGCGCCCCGAGCCAAGTAACGAGACCGGCTCAGGCTCTCGTGTATGCCGAGCGATAATAATTAGTAATTCAGATCGCGGCTGCCGGAGTGAGACATTACGCCGGGTGTATGCAGAGGCTCTGCCTCCGAGGAGGCTGCGATTATTACTATAGAATATTTTATTACGCCGTTCAATTCTTTTCCGCGCTCGAACCTTCTAATTAAGGGGGAGGAAGGTGCGCCGCGTCCGCGCGAAGCCTCCTCGAATTTGCATGGGGCAGCAGTAGCAGCAGCAGGAGCTTTGTTCCCTCCACTTAGCGCGAAAAAGGGAGAAAGTGTCGATCGGTGTCCTTCGGCTTCCTCTCTCGGCGGCGGTAATTAATGGCCCCCCGGGGGAGGGCGCGCTAGTAGTAGAGCAAGGAAGCGAGCTCCGCCGGTTGAATTTAGCGGGATTTAGCATAACACCGAGTTAATTAGCCGGATGGAATCTAAGGCATTCCCCGTTTCTCTCACTTTCATGTTAGTCCCCCCCCCCCCCGAGCAGCGGCGCCAGTCCGCTCGTTTCTATCGGGGGGAGAGCCCTTTCTTTCTCAAGCGCGTTTGTCTTCCTCTCGCCGACCAATTAACTCCGATGTCTTTCGGCAATTATATGCCCTGCGCCGCGCGCCGTGTGTGCGCATTTTTTTTCCCGAGCCTTATCAAGCCTGTTTTTTGCCTTTGTGGTCGAGAGGCGAGCGATAGCTGATTAGCGCGATACGCTCCTGAGAATTATGAAACGGCCGCTGCTTTTTCGGCCTTTTATTCGACGCCACCACGGCCGCATGCGGTTCTCCGCGCGATTCCACGCGGGGAATTATCATTTTTCTGCTTTTTATTCGCGTTCGCCTTTATTTACAGTTCGGCTATTTAGAAATGCGGTAATAACGTCTTTATCAGTAAGTGAATATAAAAAGATTTTACGAGTGTTTTAATAAAAGGCCAATTTTTCCGCGCTATCTTGTTTATGAAATTATATAACGCTGCAAAATTTTATGTCATTTTCTTGTTTTAATTAAACCTCCTTATTTTCGTTTTATTTCTGTTTCTGTTTATTTGTGTAAATTCATTATATTTTACATGAAAAGTACCTCCAATAGCGCTGTTGCCTTACCGGTTTTAGCGTTAACTATATTAACTGTGGGCCCATGTTTCTCAATTATTTTTGAATTTTTTTTTTCTTTACCCGACATTTCACAGTGATCAAATAATTAAATTCTCATGCATATAAATATAATGTAATACATAAAAAATTATGCGAAAGCTCTTCTTCTTTCTTTAGTTATTCCACCTTTTACTGCTTTTAGCATTCAAATAACATATATAGCAAAATCCAGTATTGATATTTTAAAATTGCCTTTATTTTTACGTAATTTTCTCCAATCCGTATTTAGATTCCATCGAACGATTCACACATCGCTGCCTCTCTCTCAATGCTCGCTTTACAAATTCACAGCAATCCCAGCGGAGAATCGCATCTCTCGAGATTTCCTCGCTCAATCCAGCGAATCCAATATTAACAATACTCGAGGTAACTCTCTCCGGGCGAACAAAGCTCGAGCCTCGCGCAGGAGAAGAGAGCCGCATTATCGCGGATTGATTCGCCGTCGAAGCGGCGCACTTGGCTGCCAGGCCATCATAATGCCAGGGCAGATGGACCCGTTAGCTTGTCATAACGAGGCGAGCGTCCAATGACATTATATTACAGCCTGTCAGCCGGAGCAATCATCGGGAAGGTGAAATCGGCCGATCCTCCTCGCTTTTAAAGTAATTCCTGTCCGCGGGCGCAAAAGCCCGAGCACCGAGCGATCATTGCAAGCACCGCATTGACTTCTAGGCGGTGTAATGATTCGCGAACGCTCCGCGCTCTCATCATCCTCGCCCGTTTCTTCTTCTTCTTCCTTCTCTGCCGCGCGGCGAGGCCGCTTTTCGACCGGCCAATTTACTCTGAAAATCTGAGCTAGTGAGTTTTCTGATTTTTAAACCTGCTGCTAAATTTAATTGTCGTCATCTTTTAAACTTATTATTGACTTTAATTTATTTTTTGCGCGTATATTAATTCATTGTAAGTATCAAATAAAGTCTATTAATGTGAAAAAGTAGCTATACTTTTCTTATTCTGAATTTTGCCTATAAAGTTTCGATAAACACACGACTAATAAATCTGAAATTTCAGTGGCATAAATAAACCTCCGCGCTTTAAAGAAAGTATAAACTTTAAAAAAAATCAGAAATAGTTATTTTCTGAAAATGATTGCCGTATTTCTCAAAACTCCTACCTCGCGCGAAAACAGCAATTAAACATCTAATAAGCACATTAAGTTGACACTTTATAAAAGCGCGCCTTGAACCCGCGACGGGCATCATTTACATGGGGGAATTACAGGAGGCGCGATTAGAAAAATGCCGACCCCTCTCTCTCTCTCTCTCTCTCTCTCTATCTCTCGGCGCGAAATAACTTCCGGGAAAATCCATAATCCCGCCGACAAACGGCGCCGGAAGCCCAGAAAGCTCTCTCTCGGCTTAGAAAAAGAAAAAGCAAAGCCAATTTGGAGTCTCGCGCACGCGCTGCCCGTCGCTCGCGGGATTTGCGGCGCGCGCGGCGCGGGGGGGCCACCGATCGCTTTTCAAGGGTGATGCCGAGAGAGAGAGAGAGAGAGAGAGAGAGCCTGCACCTGCGGCAAGGCAACAGGTCGCCTTGTCCGTCAGCGAGTCTCGTGCGTGTAATGCGCGCTGATTACATCGCTCGCGGACCTCCCGAAGTCTGCGGCGCGAGCCGGATCGATTAAGCAGCGCCCGCCGTCGCTTCATTATCTCGGGAAAGTCTGTCGGCGAACTTTGATTGATGGGGGCCTTGTGGGAAAAGCTGAGGATTTTTTCGTTTTTTTTTTTTTAGGTTGGCTCGGCTTTTTTTTCCCGCGGGAAGGCTCGCTCAACAACGCCGCGGTAATCTGGCTGAGATCTGGGAATAGAAAGTTGATCGGATTTTTATTCAGTTGGCAAGTTCGGGCGTATCGGTTTTCAAAGGCAATTGGAAAGAGGATACTGGTAAACTGTGACTTTATAATTTTAAACCATATTAATGCATTCAATATCGCAATGTTTGCAAACATTATATATAAATGAATTTAAAAAAAGGAAATGAAATATCTTATCGCACAAAAATTTTTGCTTAAAATTAATGATATCTAAAATAATTGCACGCCTTCTTTGATATGCATTTATGGGAGTCTTTTGTGACTTAGTCTGCATTTTTTTTTATTACTATCCGGTGGAAGTTTACATTAGATTCCGTAAAAGTATCAAAATTTTGTGGTTTTTAGTTAATCAACGGCATTGCAAAGTTATCTTACAGTCGAAATATATAAATAGGCGATACGTTTATACTCCTGTCAGTCTGCACAAAGTCATCGCGACATCTACATGCATTCAGTCAAGTAAAGTTGTAGCTGTCGAAGGCTATTTGTTTAAAAATATGACAAAAAGAACTGTCTACTGTGCGATTGGATTATTAATTGTTTGTTGTAAGTAAAATTATTTTATTATCAAGTCATCTAAGGAAGAAAAATTTACTTGTCTAAAAATGGAGTGCATTAATTTATATTCTATTTTAGATACATTGAAGGAATACTCATGTACAGATTTCGAGCCATGCAATTCAAGGATTTCAACTTTAAATAGAAAATTCAACACGGAAAATTCACCTCTTTTGATCGAGTACACGAAAGAAAACGTACATACGTTTTATCCTCTGGTTTTCGATAATGTCTGCTATCTATCAAACGAGACAGTTTTGCAAAAATATTTTCGCCTCACTTGTCCAGGGAGTCAACTCAAAATTGGAAATAACAAGTTGAATTCAAGCTTAATTCTTGCCAGATACCATCCAAAGTTAACGATTTTAACGAATCAAGATCAAATGATCAAATTTGGAAACTATGAAGATCTTGACGTAGAATGCACAGATACGTTAAATCCAAAGATGAGAGCCGAGGGGAAGTATTATCAAGTCGGTTTTCAATTAAATCTTATAGATTTTTTAACAGTCTATGATATATTTTATGAGAGTGACAAGCTACGCTGGGCTCATGTAAAAGTTTTATCGATTATTGAAAGTCGCTCAAGACTAGAAAAAGATCCAGAATACAGGAAAGGAGTGCGTAAAATGTTTAATTATAATTTTACCGACGTTTTTACAAAAGATTATCAAATAAAACATGTTGGAAATTTGATAGATAATAAAACTGTAGTTGATCAATATTTTTTAACAGGTAATATTTTATAATTATTCTATTTGTTTTGTAAGATTTAATTTCTAGACATTGTAGATTATTGCTTTTATCATTTTTAATCTAACAGAATAAAATATACCTTAGATTTTTGGAATAAAAACATAAATATTCTTGAAAGGTACCAATATGTTTCTCTTTCTTCTTGCAGGGAAAAACTATTTCATACCGAGTCAACTGATATCAAAAGAAGATTTATTTTATATTAATCAGCAAAAAAGTACTTTTTTCTATGAAAATGCGATTCCGGTATGGCAGAGCATTGCCGAAGGGAACTGGAACTCAGTTGGTGATATTATTAGAAATTTGGCTTCGGAATTTATGATAGATTTTGATCTGTATTCAGGAACAATAGGCACTTTGAATCTTGATCATAAGCAGCTAATTTATTTAGGAAAAGGAGACTCGCAATATTCGATGATGAACGTTCCCAAGATTCTTTTCAAACTTGCTATTTCGGTGACACCTCACGGATTAACTCCATTTCTTTCGTCTCGAGGTATTGTATTTCTGACTGTGAACGATCCGCTTTTTTCTAAGCAGGATGAAAATCGCATAGATAATAATTATGTAATATGTAACAAACTTGAGATCTGCGCTGAATTGTATCCACAATTTTCCGATGCTAAAAAGGGTTATACTTATTGCTGCGATATAAGAGACTTCCCCTACTGGAACACTCTTAAAGGAGGTATAAATTCTCTAAGCTGAACTACAATTTTTGTCTTCTTTTACCACTGGCGAAGATTTCCGTTAATTTTAAAAAAGCTTAATTGATACTTAATATTATTCTTTTATAAAAAAAAAAGTATGTTTTGTACTATTCTTTTGTAAAAAAAAAAATATATATTTTTTAGGATGCTTATTAAAATAATTAAAATAAAATGGTAATTTTTTACAAACCTTGCATCCGAGTGTACTGCCCTTTTTATTTCCCCACTTAAAAGATCTTACAAAAGATCACACCTAAAAGCAGCATCGATAAATCAAGAGCCCAGTAGAGTTCAGCTATTTTCTAATTGTCCCTTTTCTTTTTCTTTTTTTCGTCGAAGCGCGCAAGAAGCTGCCGGGAGATGCGCGCCGCGGCCTCACGTGGGTGTCCCCCGTTTTACGGCCGCGGCCACTGCAAATCACGGAATAACGCGGCCTACGCGCCGCGCTCGCGTGAGTAGTGGCCAATTGCGCCTTTTTCTTTTTGCCCCATCTGAAAAGCCGAAGACACGCCGGTCGAGGTGAATAAATCAGGCGTAATTCGCCGCGCGTCTCGTACTTGTATACATCCCTCAGGATTTCTTATTGCCGCGATAAAGACGTCGGCCATTGCTTTTACTTACACCTATTCGGACTCCTTATTTGATACCTCGCAGCTGATAAAACTATAAGATTTTTGCTTTGCTTTTAATTGTTATTTCAATTTTATTAGTAATTCACTCTTTGTCGCGGATTTTTTGGCGATTTCTAGCGCTGTATGTCTGAAGATTGATCAAATTTGACTCCGTGAATTTTAAGAACTGACTGTTAGTTTGTTGACGAATACGAAGGATTTACGGATATTGAATTTTATTTAATTACGAGTCCAATTATCTGATTAATCTTGTCCTGTATATTATTAATAACGACAAAAATGTACAAGTCGTCAATTTTCTGTCGCTGCCTGAGTGCTCGCGGCTCCCGGATTTTCAACAAAGCAATAGAAGCGTACAAGTCGTGCGAGTCTGACTTCGAAGTGACAAATCGACGAAGAGCCATAAATCAATGACGCGGAGGCGAGAAGGACTTTTAAAGGAACTAAAGAATTCAGCGAGCGCGTAGGCGGAAAGGAAACAAGCATGACAAAGTGAAGAGTATAATAAAAATATGATCATGATTTGCGGACGCGTAAGCACTTAATTCGCGCGAACACTGCGTCTCAAGGTTTGCAAAAGTAATTTGCCAGAATTTGACATTTTTTTTTAAATTTTGATGTATACTATCTAGTAATTACAGTCACATTAGCGTTAGAATGTAAAAAAATGATATCAATGAATTGATTAATGAGCCTGCCGCCGCGAATAAAAGAAACCCCGAGCCTTGTACTGCGATTTTTGCATTGTGTCAGTGGAAGTGAAACAAGTTAATTAGTCATAACCACAGCGACTAGGACTCGAGTCGAACGGCGCTGTCAACCGGGGATTTTTCTTCGAGCGGTTTCCCGGCAGGCGAATCGTATCGGAAGTCAAGTGCGTTCAATCGTTAATCACCGGCTGGAAAGAAATGGCCCATTGGAAAGCGTCTAACGTTCCGCAGTGCGTCCCTCTCTCTCTCTCTCTCTCTCCTTCCATTGTGCTCGGGCGTTTGTTGACTCGCGCTCTCGTGTACGTTTCGGCCCGACGACCAATAAATCTTGGCCCGTTTCCTCTTACAAGCCATTACCGAATGAGAACGAGTCGATACACTCTCCTGCCGGGGGGATTATTATGTGTTTCTCGGCCGTCTAGACTTTGTACGCGCTTTTTTCCTCCTCCTCCTCCTCCTCTCCTGCGTCTGTCTTGCTTTATCTATGGCTGCGAGGCTCGCTCGCTCTAGTTCCAGCAGCGTTCGCTCTCTCTTTCCGTTCCCTTTTTTCTCTCTCCCTCCCTCTCTGTGTGTAAGCGCACTGGCTCCGATATTCATCCCCTTATTGATTCTGTGGGCTGCGAGCGAAATTGTTAAACACGGCTTGCGACTTGTACGACTCTTTCTCTCTCTCTATCACTCTTGTTTCTTTGATGTCTCCTGCGCGGATGTTGCTGATTATAATGTACGCTGATGAAAACTAAACATTCGGTTTATTGTGTCGGGAAGGACGGTGGAACAGAGATAGAAGAACTTTCGGGTTTGCTTAAGCAAATTTCTAGCGCAAACGCATGTTACGGTTATTGATTTTCAATCGAGAGTTTTAGCAGAAAGTTCAGCCTTTTTCTTCCAGGAAACGTAATTTAATTAACGTGCTTACCGTGGTAACTCAATCGCTGAAAGTTTGATTTGTCCGCGATTAGCTCCGCATTCGAAAGGGCAGCGGGGCGGCGCTTGAAAAAGCGTAAAATTTTTGCCGATTTTCTAATTTCGCCGCAGCGGCTCGCGTTACAACGGCAGACCTCGTTAATTTACGGTAAAACCCGCGTGTATACATGTACTTTGTGATGCCGGGGGGGCAGAGCGAGGGAGAAGGAGCGAGGGACAGCGGGGGGAAATGAGCAAAGAGAGACAAGAAGCGCCGGGAGAGCGATAGAGCGCTCGAGCGTATGCCCAGATGGAGAAGATGACCAAACGAGATGCTCTTTGAGACACTGAGAGAGGCTCCAATAAAGCCGGACCAATTACTGGCTACCGTCCTTTCCCATTCCCTATTGATTTGCATTCAAATAGATGTTATACTCTAAGTAGACGAATCCTAATGGATTATCAGCCCGAGTCATCGCGAGCTTCAAAGCTCCCTCTGCTGCCGCTGCCGCCGCCGCCGCCGCCGCCGCTGTGTTGACTCGCTTTCTCTCTCTCTCTCTTTTCTCTTCGTTTCAGCGGCGGCCAGACCGAGAGTGAAACACAGACCGCCTCCTTTCCAATTCGCGTCTATATACCCACTGTTTTCATCCATTTCCTAATGAAACTTCCGCCGACTAGCCCTTTTTCTAAACTCACCTAATGATCGACTCTCGAGAGTCGGCAAGTGTATATAAGTTGATGGAGCGCGCGCACGCCTTCCAGATCTGCCGCCGACGATCTCTCTTTAGGCCAACTTGTTAAGGAGGAGATTACTTTCGCGGCTTCGGAGGCTGGCTTAAACTTTTCTCCTTCCTGCGCCTTCGGTTTTGTTTTGCATTTTCTTATCTTGCCCGCGGGGGAACCCGTTTTTCGCTTCTCGCGCAGCTGATGCCTCTCTGCATTAGGCTGCGCCGCGTCCGGCGAAACTTGCATTCGGGGATTTCAATTTTGAGAAAGTTTCGTTTTTTTTTTGTTCAATTTCACTTTTTAAATGTTTAACGTACGAGTAATTACCGATGTTTGCAAGTGAGTTTATGAGTGGGAATTCAATTTGAAACAAATGGAAGCATTGAAATTGACGTTCCATGCACATTTTTCAGACTAAAGAAATTCATAATAATAACTCAGGCTGTCAGATTGAAATATTTGTTTATAATTGCAGAGCGTTACATCGATTTAAATAACGTTAGCGAAAATATTTCCAGACATCGCGAGTGCTAAATTAAGAAACTACCGTATTAAAGAGAAAAATCTGAAAAGCAATCTGTCTCTAAAGTGCTTCTCAATTTCCTGAATCGTCTCGGCATTAATAAAACACATTGATGTACAATATTTTTCTGCATCTATCTTGTCCGGCGGAATAAGTGAGCAGAAAAATATGCGGTAACTAGTTATATCTTTCGGCTTTCCCGTGTTTCTTTTATCCCGTATTCCAGCACCCATCCTTAACTTTCTGTCGTCGATGCAGAAGCGTAGGTCGATAGACGCCGATTAGTAATACTACATATAAACGATTTCCGTGATATCTAGTCTCTATATTAACGACCATCTCCGCGATTAATAAGATAAAGTAATACCCCATCCTTAACACCGGTTATGCCATAAATCAAAATGTGATAACCAGTAGAGACGACTCGTTCAATTAGCTAAAAATGAATTAAAGAAACAATTCGATTCTTTGCAATTTACAGTTTTCAGTGGTAAACCGAGTTTTAGTTTTCTTTTATAAAAAAAAATCAGCTCTGCAAGCGTCATTACTTCAAAAGACCCGAAAATAGAAATAGAAATAGATAAAAAAAAACACATGTGAAAGACTTCTAAAAATACGGCCTCTCAATAGAAAATTAAAACCGAATCGCCACGATGAAAGAAAACGCAATGAGCGAGCAAAAATCCCCGATTGTCTACGCGGCATTGAAAGCCTTCGGCGCGTGCCTTTGCGCGTGGATATAGACTTCATTAGCGAATTTCCGTCCGCGCGAACATTAATAATCCGCCTTCAATCGAAAAAGACGAACTAATCAGCTCTCACTCTCTCTCTCTCGCATTGCTCAGAAATAATTCAGGCTCTCTCTTTCGGCAAAGCCCCGTCGCGTTCCTCTCGCGCATAAAGCGCATTCCACGAGTGCGTTATATTCGCTCTCGGGGGCTGAATTGAAATCGGCGCGCAGGACTCTCGCCGGCTCTCTCGGCATTTTGAGAAATTCGAGGCGCTGTGTCCTCGCGCAGAAAGAAAGCGCGGCCGTCAAAAGCTCTCGCGGGCGCAAAATATGACAAAAAACGAGAGGAGGAAAGAGGGGGGGGGGAGGGTTTTGAGGGCTGGTGAATGGTCGCGCGCTTATTACCGTGCGCGCGCGGGGCTTCTCTCGCGCTCGCTCGATTCTTTTTGAGTCTATGAGGCGTGTGCTTTGCCGCGAGCGCGCGCGCGGCGCCCCGCCGCCACGTATAAATGACTTATAATGACTTTCGGAATATAATCGCGGGAATCGCGAATTATATAGTGGACGCGCGTCGGTGATAAAAAAATTAGCAGAGAGCGGCAGAGAGAGAGAGGCTCGCTCGCGCGGCATTCAATAGAGGGGGGGACTTGAAAGAGATGTCTCGTTGAAGACATATATATATGTATATATAGCGGACGGAAATAAAAAAAGACGGAAAAGGAAAATGAAACGGCGCGCTCTCGCGCTGCTGAAAGCATAAAAACGCGCGCTCCTGTAATAAAAGACGAGAAAAATCGCGCGAGACAGAAGGAAGGAAAGGAGGTAAAAGCTCGGCCCCGTCGAAAAAGGGAATAAAAATCTATTTACGAACTTTTTGAATACGAGCGGAGCCAGCAGCAGCGGCAGCGGCAGTGGCAGCGGCCACGTACGTTATATAGAAAAATAAAAGGGGAAAGGGAAGAAAGCGAGGAATGAAAGAAAAAGGAAGCGCGCGAGCGAGCGCGGAGAGCTCTGCGTACACAGGGCGAAGATAATGAAAGGGAGAGAAAAATCCAGCTCCAGCGCGTGTCGCGCGGGTCCGGCCTCTTGCGCGACAAGTGAAAGAGAGAGAGAGAGAGAGGGGAGCCAGTCGGCGCGTGTCCGGTATCTGGCCTCTTGCTAATTAGCTGCAAGGTGGGATATAAAGAGTGTGCCCGAGTCGAAAACATTAAAGCCAGCCTGCGCTCCGCTGCCGAGGCCCCGGGCTTGGAAGGGTAATGGACGTTGACGTATGGCGGCTACAGCTACCGCGAGTTTACACACACACACAGCGACTCGAAAGCCGGAATGCTTATTCGCCGCCGCCGTCAGCTTTTTTGCTCCCGAGTTTCCATTCGACGCTTTTTCTTCCTTGGCCTATGTGTTAAACTTTTTGTGCCGCGGCTTTTTGCCTCTGACCGGCTCTCTTTTTTTCAGGGGGGGCCGTTTTTTGACCATAATGCCGAGTCCTACCTTTCAAAGGGGGTGTTGTAAGTAGCGCATGTAAACGGCATAATTTATTTTGTCCCCCGTTTCGCCGGATATTTATTTAGCGATTAATTATAAGCTGCTTTACTTTTTGGCCTGGCAAAGCGTTCGGTTTTCACCGCTGCATTAAAATTTGTAAATTTGTTTTGTGTATTAAATCGCGTGTTTACAATCCTTACTAAAAAATGACGATTTTTATTACAAACTTGGATGAGCGTTAAAGTTTCATTTTTTTTTCTTTTAATCAAATCGAAAGATATAAAGATTGACTGGAACTATTTCCACCTCCAGAGCAATTCAATTCATTCAAGCCAATAAGAATTTTATTCTACAATAAAATTTCTCTATTCTCCTTTTGCACCGTAAAACCTGAAAAAATAGTTTATAAACGTTCGCTTAGTTCAGGAATTGGCTAAATATTCTAATTGCCGCCTGGGTTACCTAATACTAGGAAGTCATAATCAAAGCGATAAATTAAAAATATTTCTTCATAAGGCCGGCGCTTACTTTCAACAATAAACCTATATTTTTAGCTCGCGCTCTTCATTATCGGCTGATATATGAAATCGAATCCGTTTATCCGAAGGCAGATTTTATAATCCCCATAAAATTCGGTTTTTCCTTAGGCGCACGAGGCTTATAAGGCCGCATTAAGCTAAAACTCGTTCCATAAAAAGTACAAAGCGTTTTTAAAACGCCGCGCGCGGCCAATTAAAAATGAGCGCGCGGCGGCGGCGCACAAAACAAATATCGTTCGGCATTTTCCTGGTCTCCCGGATAAAAAGGGCGAAAAAAGCTCGGCGAGCGCGGAGAGCATCCGGTTGAAATAAAATTCGCAGTGATCGACTAGTTTATAGCGAGGTGCCCCCCCCTCTCCCGCCCCCTTCTTCCACCTCCTTCGGAGTGTATAAGGTTTGACTCGGCGGCGGCAGAAAATCGACTTTGCCGGGCGGCGCAGCGTTATTGCACTGTAAAAGGAGCGGAGCGCAAGTTCCCGCGGAAAAACTTGCGCGGATTGCCGGGGCATTTGTTTAAAGAGCCTCGTGAAACGCGGATTTTACGACGTCTCGCTTGGTCTCTCTCTCTCTCTCTCTCTTTCTCTCTCTCCTGCTCGCTCTCTCGGGTGATATCTTGCTCACCTCTCCTTCTTCCCCGCACGATCCGCGCCGAAAGAATGTGGAATTATATTCTCCCCCTTGCGCGTTTCATTAATTCCCCGGGCGAATAATAACACCATATAATTTTATGCTTCTGAATTGTGACTCGCGCTATCGGGTAGTTTAACGATTGCGCGCGAGTGTCTGATGCCTTTTTCAGCTCGTTCGGGCTCTCTCTCTCTCTTTCTCTCTCTCTCCGGCCTTTTTTGCCGCGCGTGGGAATGGCTCTTCCGCGCGCGCGACGTTTTATACTCTCTCTCTCTGCCCCGTCCGCCTGTTCTATGGAGTCGAGAGTGAATACGAATGGGGCAGTTATGGCGGCGACAAAACTCCGCGAATTACTTGCCGCAAAGGGCCTGCTTCGCTCTCTTATTTATTTCCCCTTTATGACATTGTCTCTCTCTCTTTCGCGAGGCTAATTCATCGGCTGGATTTGCTTTGCCGGTCACTTACCAATTAGTTACATTGCTTGCGGATGAGATACAACCTCCATTTACCCAATAAAATTCAACTTGCGTCTTTGATTAGCTTACTTAGGAAACTCTTCATTACACTTAATGCACCGATGCTCAAGTATCATCCCTTGGAGAATACTGTACCGGTGCGCAGTGGTAATTTTTATCTAAATTGCTCGCGCATGATGAGGTTTTTGATGAGAAGCAAAACACAAAAACTTTGAAATATGAACTAAATTTATCGAATGAATGTGTTATTGAATAAAACTTTAATTATAATTAGATAGTCAATTTTTTTTTAATAAAATAAAAAGAATGTTTTCATCTGCAACAGTTTTGCTTCCAAATAACAAAAGTTAAAGCTTTTTCTTCATATGAAGTTAAAAACCTGTTTGGTATACCAAGTTACCTGGTTATTTTTGCAGATATTGACTTCTTGCAGCAGGATCCAACAGTGGACGAAACTATTTGCATTAAAGTTCGAATTCCTTGCATGGTAAAAGCGCAAACGAAAGTTCACGACTCCCCTTAAAAAAGTAAAAAAAAACCTTCGTTAGCATACTTAAATAAAGAACACAGCAGGCGTGATCAGCAAGCAGTACCTCTCTCTCTCCCCCGGCGAATCCCCGTATACTAAATTAAAGCAGCGGAAATGCAAACGAGCAAAGCTCTCGAGTTCTCGGGCAAAGTTCGCGAGCCGCGATCTCCTGGGCCGGATCGGTACACGTAATCGATCGGGCTCCGCTTGGCGAGAGAGAGAGAGCACGGCACGAGTCACGTGTCGATTTTTCCCTCCCGGCATTATGTCAGACAGGGGGGTAAAAAAGCTCCCTCCGCCGCGGATGCCGGAATCCCGGAAAAAGCTCGCGGCTAATTCAGCGTCGCAGCGCTGGATCGTGACCCCTCGGCGCGGAGGTCGCGCGGGGGGCTGAGGATTACCGAGGCGCCGTGTGGTCAAGACGATCGGCCATTAGTCTTTCGGGCGTGCAGCCGAGCGTAGGCGTGAGGCTGCAGGGGAAGAGGAGAGAGAGAGAGCTGATTGCTTTACGACGACATTATTTGCTTTAAACTCTCGCGCGGCGTCGCGCATAATAAGCTAAGCCCAAGTCCGGCGTTGTTCCTCCGCGGAGCAAGCCCGTATACCTTATTTCGTCGATCCCGAGCTTGAATGGGCAGCTGCGTCCTTTGTCCGATTCCTGGATGCTGCGGATTTTGAGAAACTCTTCTGCGAGCTGGAGCGCTCTTTTGTTGGCCTTTCGCTTGACTCTTGTGACGAACCTATTTGTTTTAGCAACATTATTTAATCATTATTTTAAACATCTGCAAGATATTATCGTATGGTAATTAATACCTTGAACGGTTTTAATGATTGAAAGATTCTTTGCAAGGAATTAGAAAGCTCAGCCGGGTGGATTTTTATTTCTAAAACTCATTTGGACAAGAAAAAAGTCGAGAAATAAACAGTTTGATAAAAAAAGAAGGCAACTCGTTAAGTGCGGCTCATGACAAATGGCTAACGACTTCTAGATACACAGCCTGTCATGGATTACAGCAGCGTGCAGTATTTAAATGTAAAATAGGTAAGTAATTATTCAATTTGTGTCTTGAGTCTGTACTAACTTTCACGACGAATGTATAAAGTGTTGTTACTTGAACCAATTTCTTTTGATTTTTCATGGAAAGTAAAAGGAATTTTAGAATAGGTAATTACCTGGTATGTAATAAGCGAGCCGAAAATTTTAGAATCAAGTTACAATGTTTATTCGAACGAACACAAGACTGAATTCAACTTATTGAAAAGCTAGTAAAATCTTCTTTTTTAAAGTAACCATTAATGGTCCACTAGATGTACAACTCATCCACGTCGGTGAAAAGGAAAACAAAAAACTCGCAAAACGCTTTTGCGAAAAGTTGGAAACGCGGGAGTATCCCGAGTGAAGAGTCTCCTTGCTCGCTCGCGTAGGTGAATCCTCCAGTCAGCCGGACACAGCGAGTGCGCACAGAAATTAAAACATAAAAAGGAAGGAGCAGAAGCGGGGGAGGAGGGGGCAAGGAGAAGGAAGGCCGAGACGGACAGATAGAAATCCCTCCAGTGCGCCGCGCGGCAAATATGCGGTGGGCGGTCGGACAAGGAGGAGGTAAAAAAAAAAGAAAAGAGGGGGCTCGCGTTAGCTTTGCGCGCTCGGCGGAAGCTTTCGGGCCAAAGCGAATAAGGAGAAGGCAAGGAGAGAGAGAGAGAGAGAGGGAGGGAGGCGAGCATCCACCGATGTGCCATCTTTTTCATGTAATTACTGACGCAAAATGCACAAGATTCCTCGCCCTCGGCGCGCGTCATCTCTCTTTTCCTCTCTATTTCCCTACGTAGCCCTCCGCGGCGGTCTTTTTCTCTCCTCGGCGGCGCGGCGGAAAAATTCAATTCCATTCATGTAAATTATTGTAGCGCACCGGCGGCGGCGGGGCGGCGGCAACGGCGGCGGCTCTCGACATGTGCAACTTGTATTAATGACGCAGTAAAGGAGGCAGACGGCCGGGAGTTAGAGCTGCCCATTAGCGGATGAAAGCGGAGAGGCTCTCAGCGTATAGGCCGATAATAGCCCGACTTATATACCCGCGCCGCGAGTTCGTGTAGTTTAGTCCGCGAGCGCGCGCAGGCTGCGTTTTCCGCTGCACTTCTGGCCGCTTGCCCGCCGCGCCCCGCTTCTCACTCCCCCGCCGCCCGCGAGAGCCCTGAAAAACGCGCACCGGCGCAGGTGTAGCGATTTCCGCCGGCCACTTGTCGACGCGCCCCGAGCTCCGAGCTCCTTTTCCGCTTCATTGCTCGCTAATTTAGCCGCGGATACATTGTACGTTGGCTACATTTTTTGTTATTTATTGTCTCCGTTTAATTGCAGTCGCGCGCTCGGACGGACACTTTAATCTACATTTTAAATACTCGTTATTTCGAGCAAAAGCGTATTGATTGGAGAAGTTCTTTCTTTTTTCGCGCGAAACGTAATTAAATTCAGCCTAATATATAGTTCTGATTCGTTTTTTCGTTGCTCATGGAAAAAGTTAATCAACGTTCGAAGAAAAAACTGCTTCATTTATGCATTGTTAATTAATAATTTGACTTTTTTGTCCGGTAGCGAATGCGGAATGGAATTCAATTATGCTAATTAATTAAAATTCATCCGCGACGCGACTTTTAAAACTACGTCACTCGGTTAATCCTTTTTTACTCTCGTTCCACATTTGATAGAAAGATGAATTTTTGATTAAAAAATTCGAGAAAAGCAGGCATCGGACGGTTTATCAGTTTTGAATCGGCAAAGGCTTTGAAAGCTTGAAAAAGCAAGCGTTTGAAAGAAAAAAAAGGTATTATCGCGAAACTAGCCCAGCATTTTATAGATATTCCTAACGAGCGGTAGGTGCATTTGCTTATCAGTACAGTTACTCGAAGAATAACGGACGAAGAATACAAGTTTCTAAGCGCGGATTTTTTATAATACGACTGATATAAAGATAAGCGCCGTCGAAAGATGAGAATGCGTCGTCGACTTTCTAATTCAGCTGCGGCCTTTACGGCCGCTCGCCAAGTAAATCCTCCCGCGGATATCTGAGTAACAGTAACGCGAAATAAACAAAGCCGCTCAATACTCCCCATAAAATCCCGTCTGAAAAAAGGAGAAGCTCGTCAGGCGCCTATAAAAACGAGACGCCATTAGAGGCTCGCAGGCCTAATCTCCTGAAATTGATAGTAAATAAGTCGCGAATCTCTCTCCGGGACCGACCTGACGAGCCTCTCTCTCTCTCGCGGTAATATCGAGGCAGATATATTTAGCCAGGCTACCAATGCCGGGGCCCCGATTAAAAAATCTCGCGGTAAGTGCTCGCTCGGTGCTTGCGAACGATAAGCGAGACTCGCGAGGCGACGAGGACGACGGCGACGAACAACGGCGGGCCGGGGCACTCCCACGGTGCCACGGCCATCAGACAAGTGTGCGCGCCGGCTAGGAAACGTCGAGCGGCCCGCGACGTGCGAACCGATTCCGATACGAACGAATCGAAGCCGTACACCCGAAGCGGAGGATGGATTTTATCCGATTTTAGATATATCTCGGCGGGCTTTTTCCGCGGGGATTATTGTTCTCCCGGAAAAGTTTCTGGTGTGTATCGGGAGGAATGTTTGTTCTTTCGGTATTTTTTTGTTATCTTACCAGAGAGAGAGGTTGTTGCGGGCATTTCGTGGAGGGTTTTATAATAGAACGATTAAAGATATTTATTAGTCAATTAACTGAACTTTCCAACTTTTTCCAATACGGACAGATTATTATTATTTTACTCAATGGAAATATTTTAATTGAAGCGAAATATTCTATAATGAAATTATATTTTTCGTATCATCATTCTCCATTATTATTTTACGGCTTTGTAATAAAGTAATCGAGAAATAAGGAAAAACTTGTTGAACTATCTTTACAGGATGAGTTTCAGATAATCCCGCGAATATTTCTATACCGATGTTAAATTGAAAGTAACGCATATTTGATAATAGTTCCTTTTAGTTGATTGAATAAAGACTTTAATTTATCCAAAGGAATTTCTTCAATAAGCCATAAATGTAAGGCCTTTTATATTATTCTTTAAAAGTACTCCTTTATTATTGTGTATTAAAGAAGAAAACAAAAATCCCACATTTTTTCTCGAGAAAATCATTTTCATACGTATATCGCTTAATCTCACAATCTCGGCTATTTCTGTACTATTTACGACATTCCTCCATTTTCACGGTAATTCTGATATATGCATTTAATATTTCCTTAAAGAATTCGATTCTAAGCATTCTCGAGTCGAACGTTCTTGTACGGTCAGAATCCGACTGCCGACAACATCTTACTTGCCCTGTGCACGGCCAGTTTTATGGATTTCAGCTCTCGCGGATGTGCTCCGAGCGAAAAGCTCCGCTTGGCCATAGTGCTTCGCAATAATATAACGTAAATACAATATACCCGGTTGTAAAAGCTCGCGGTTTTCGCCAAAGTACACGTATATATATATACATACGCAGGCCGAGGGGGCGCCTAAGCTTTTTCCATCTCCCGGGCAAGAGAGGAGGAGCGATAAAGTAGGCGACCCGATTGCAAGGAGACCGCGGAGATGAGAGGCGAGATTGGCTGCGCCTTTATGTTGCCAGTTTACGGTTTTATATACGCGCTCGTCGTCGCTGCCTGCGCTCTCGAGGACGTCGCTTCTAATTAAGCCTGGATGTATCCAGAACGCGCGCGGACGCGGATTTTTTTTTTTTTTTTTTTTGTCGGGCCGGTCTCTAATGCGAGATCAAACTCGCGCATGCGCCGATCGTTTGCATAATTTTCCGGCGCAAGAGCGCACTCTGACGAAACAGTAAACTCGATCGGCGCGGCCGGCGATTTTCATTAAAAATTTAGTTTAGTGCCGCAACCGAGTTTGAAGCTACTCGAAAATGGACAATAATCTTTTAGCGCGCTCGTAAAGTAAACGTCTCAATTATCGGCCAATCGCCAATTACCGAGTACAAAGAGGAAACGTAATATTTTAACCGAACGGCGTTGACGAGGCGGTGAAGCGAAGAAAAAAGAAGTTGGCTCGGGTGTAATTTGAGAGCGATTTTTTTTCCCGACTCGGTTATTAAAGCAACTTATTTAATACGTCGTTTGTATATTTGTTGATGAAATATCGATTTAGATTACGAAGTCTTACGAAAATTGAATTATCAAAAATCAGTATAAACAGATGCATAAACGCGGGGAAAGGTATTTCAGATCCACTTTATAAATCATTACCGCTTTTATGACGGTGTACAGAGAGGAAAGATAATATATATAAATTTTTTAAGCTCGTGCTTCACGAGCGCAGTAACAGCGTCGTCTTGAATCTCGGAATATGCAAACTGATTTCTTTATCAGCAAAGTACCCTTGAATTAAAACTCTTTTATGGAACGTTATAAAATCTATTTACGTCAATAGCTTACGCGATTTGCTCGTTACGGATCTTCATTTTACAACAAAAGATTATATACTTCAATTCTCGTTTCAGCCTCTCGAACAGTCTCGATCGAGCCAGATTAATATTTCCGTTCGCCGATTTCAGCTGGGTTATTCATAAGTAGGCCAAACGCCGAGTATAATTTTCCGTCAAACAAACCGTATTCCCGAGCACTAAAATTTTTCACGGCGAGTTTACGCCGCTCTAATTTCCCTCGAGTCCGCGCGCCGCACAGAAGCGCGGCGTTTGCGCGCCGCGTCATATAATGAGAAGCGGAATAAACAATAAGTGCGCGCGGCTGTGCATCTCGGCGCCTGCGGGCTCGAGTTCGCCCAAAGAAAACAGCCGCGCTCGCGATTCAAGGCGCTAACGGTATATATACACACATGCGCCGCTCGTCCCGTTTGATCTCCCGACAGCCGAACGGAGATCGTTATATCACACGTCGTTATCTGCGAAGGGGCGCGTGCGTCTGCGCGAGTCTGATAGCCGCGGATCAAAGTGGGTTGACCTAACGGAACGACCGACGATGCTGCTGCTGCCGCTGCTGCTGCTCGTGTCAATTGTTGAGGAAACTGCCGATCATTCCGGTAAACACGCTGCATCTCTCGCCCAGTTTTACTGCCTTCTTCTACTCGGTTATGACGTCGATGCGCTTTTGGGAAAGGAGGAGCTGTTCTGGGAAGGCGCTCGGTGCTTTTTCCTCTCCCGTCCGCGAGAAATGGAACGAGTGAAGGGTAAGGTGCTGAAATACAATGAGCCGCTTGAAACAATTGGGCCTGGAAATGTTTGTTCTCGTACTTCGGAGCTAAAAGTGTTGATTCTTCTATTTAGGTTCTAAGTAAATATTGCCTCTGCTGTAGTACTACTTTTTACGCTGAGATCTTCGGTATTTCGACGCGAGTAAAGCAGGTTAAAAATATACAGTACATTCTAGGGACGTATTGGAAATATTACACTTGAATTGAATCACCAACAGTTGCGCAGCTGAAATATAAATGATGCTCTGAAAAAGAATTATAAACTAGGCAAAATTTTTATTCCATTTTATGCTAGCAGTTCTCTTTGTACGAACAAGCAATATGAACTCCTATTTAAATATAATATAAACGTCTTTCCCGATAACAGAGCTCGTGTGCATGCCTAACTAGAATTGAAATTCAGAGCTCTCGGCGAGCTCCGAGATGCAGCTTCTAAAGGTACACATTCCCAGGAGCAACTCTCGGAACAATGCAGTAACACGATGCTCCCACTAGAATAAAACAAAAACAAAAAAAAAAAAAAAAACATCGCGGAAGCCGTATCAACGAAAATGAAATTTCGAGTTTACGTCCTTTAATCCAGCCTCTCTCTCTCTCTCTCTCTCTCGTTCTCACATCCGGCAGCGCGACACGGCCACTGTCTGGCGCCCGACGACAACTGTAAACGCGACGCTCCGCAAGGCTCTCGCTGCGCCTGCATATAAATATTGGGGCTGCATGCGAGAGAGCGCTGGTAATAGAATGCGCTGTAAAACGGGGGGGAACCCGTTTCCCCATTTGCGATGGCAAATCTTCTCGCGTGGGTGAAGTAGCCGCCGGAGAGAGAGAGAGAGAGAGAGAGCAGTTCGATAATGTCCGAACGGTTAGAGTCGCCTCCGGTCTTATGGGGCGACACGAATACGAACTTAGGGGGCTGCCGGAGATAGTCGCTGCCTGCCTCCTGACTTTAAATAGAAACGGGGATGGCTTTTTAAGCAGAGCCGAAGGAATTTCGCTGCGGGCTTTTTAATGAAATTATATTGGAATGAGTCCGCGCGCTTCCTGCTTCGGCGGGAGCGAGGCTCGAGAGAGCAGCGCGAGGATCGCACTTTTTTTTTAACTGGCTTCGAGATTGTCCGAAGTGTTTGGGAATGTAAAGGTGCTCGAATGAGACGGCCGCTACAATGTTACAATTTTCGTATTTCAGACAAGGAAGTAACTGCTTATTCGCACTTTAAATATACTGTTTTATTATTCTGCAATCCTTTTTACAGCGACAAATTGGACCTGAAACATAAAGTAATAAATTCGAAATTCGAAACGGCCGTAAAAACTAATGCAAAGTTAATCATAATAAGCGCGGCTTGCAGCTCTCAAATGAAGCTACTATCGCTACCAATCGCGATCGGAATACTACATAATGGACAAAGTTATTACAATAAATTCCGCCTCATAGAGGCTGCCCGGGCAGCTATCAAAGCCCCGCTTCCACGCATACATCGAGAGAGAGAGAGAGAGAGCCGAGAGACTCATTCTCGCCTGTATAATTTCGCGCTCGCTCCTCGCGCGCCCTTCCCGAAGCGACTTGAATTCCAGCGAATGAAATATGCCCGCTCGCGATCTCGCTGATAGCCATTATTAGCCTCGATTACGCGGGTAACGAGGCCGAAAACAAAGTGCATCGGCTGCGGCGGCGGCGGCGCCAGGGACGTACAATCTAAGCGTTACGCAGCGCGCGCGCCACAAAGAGCGGTGTAATAAAGCTCGGAAGAAGGCGAGTCCCCCCGCGGGGACTTTTCCCCGACGACAAGCTACCAATAACATAATGCATCACGCGCACCTTGTACAGACAATAGCCGGGGATTACCTCACAATGGCCGATGATTTACTTCGCCTTCTTCTTGCTCTCGTTACCCCGGGCCGCGTCGCGTATGTGTGTGTGTGCGTGCGTGCGCGTGCGCGCGGGTCGTTAGGAAAGTAATGGAAGCCCGACTCGTTCTCTCGTATTATCTCCGAGGAGGGAACGTGAAAAGGCGCGAGATAAATTAGAAAGAATCTCCTTTTGCTCCGGGACTAAAGGAAACTCTATTATACCCGAGACACCTTCTTCTAGCGCCTTTCCTCGGGCTTCCTTCGCTTCCTTCCTCTTTTTTCTCTCTCCGACGTCCTCTGTGATCTTGCGCGCGGCTCTTTACGGCTTTTCACCCTCTCTTTCTCTGCTTTCCCTGGAACTTGCTTTTCTCGTCGCCGCCGCCGCCGCCGCCGCCGCCGCCGTGTCTCTCTGCAATGGGGGCAAAATCGTGGAAAGAGTATTTTTCCTATTGGATTTCGCCGAGCGAACGCCGAGCCGAGAATGGCGAGCTTTCTTTCAGCCTCTACAATCAATGCATTTTATTCTTAATAACTATATTAAGGCCTTCAAAGGAGACTGAAAATACATATCAACGTTTTTGAACATAATAAATAATTACATTTAGAATTTAATTAGCTGATAATAAGAGTTACTATTTAGAAATATTTGTGTGATGGATTTTTCGTCTTGATTGCATCAAGAATGGATTGGATTAACTGACATTACCTTCTTGGAAAATAAAATTCTCCATTTCCTCGGGTAATTTTAGGTACAGAAAATGTTGATTTCTAACGTCAGACAAGCCTGAAAAATAAAGCAGCCTCCTAAATTAATTACGGGCAGCTACCGACTTCCCAGACTATAATTAGAAAAAACAGCGACAAACCGCCGATAAGCATCGCCTTCTTCCCACACGGAGAATTAGCCCATTTTGAATAAAATTACCCACAAATCACGGAGCTAACCGGCGAGCCCAGGCGATACACAACAGAATCCGCTTGATTGACAAATTAACGGCGCGGTGGCGTACATAGCAGGCCCTCGTATCGGGCATATTAATTGACTCGGAGCGTTTCAATTAAAAAGCCCGTGGGGTCAGTCCGCGTAATGAATTTCGCTGAGGTTTTTGCTCAAAGCTCGTCGGTCGAGGCGGACCACGGCAGCAGTCGCCGCCGCCGCCGCCGCCGCGGAACCGGGAGATTTCATCGAGGCGCAGGAGTTTTCGCGCGCTTCTCGGGGTAATAATAGCGCGAGAGCCCGCCGAGATAGGATCGAGATTAAACGGCCTCGATTATCCCCCGGACGATGATTTATAAGGCGAACGGGCCTCGGCCGGCCGCCGATATCGCCGATCCGCGAACGATCCGCGCGAGAAAGAGCGCCGCCGCCGGGAATATTATTATCGGCTCTGCAACCGAATTGCCCGAGGCCTCTCGCCGAGCCGCCACGAGAATCGCCACAGCGACGCGTTAAAGGGTAATCTCGCAAAAATGCCGCACCGAGAGAGCCCCGACACTTTTATGCCTGGGACCATTATGGATTAGCATATTCGGCGAGAGCTGTTTGCTCTGGGGAAACCGGGGGGAACTTTCTGTTTGCCGCGCTCAATCTAGGATAGCTCGTAAAGGTATGGAGAACATTTTGGTACGATGGTTAAATTGAGATTAGTTTTTCTATTTAGTAGCAAATTCAAAATTTTTTACAGTATTTCGCTTTCAATATTTTATTAAATAAACTGTCAAGCAAGATTATTCCTTTTCCTAACTATTATTAATTGTTAGACTTTGTGAATCAATACAAAAAATTATTTTGATGTAAATTTTTTTCACTCTATTATGAATCCTATTCTTCCAAGAAGTCCGTAAATCCTGCCAAACTTTGCAGCTGTAAATATATATTTTTTATAAAGACACATACAAATTATAGGAAAAACCGGTATTGAAAACTTGTTAGCAAAAATTATTCACCGATTACCGTGCTTTGAATATTTAGTGATAGTGTAAGTAATTGGTGGTATTTTTGCAGGATGCAGATTAAAAACACCGAGAGAAACGCAAATTTTGCACGGTATGTGATTTATCGGGAGAATGTAATCATATTGTATGGAGTATGAAATTATAATAGTTTTAATGATTAATCGAGCGTAATCATGTGATTGATTTTAATTTTAGTCACATAATATCCTCGAGGCATTAATTTCTATTGTATAAATTATCCACTCTGTGAAAAATTGTATTACTACAATTGTTGGTATTAACACTGGAATGTTGACTAGATTTATTTTGTTTTTGCTCGCCTTTTTATACGTGCTGGTTCTAATGAAACTATAGTAACCTTAGTTGAAGTTTGCATTTACTATCATTAGATACGCTACGAGGAAGACAATTTTAAACTTTCAAAAAAATAAATCCTCATCATTAGATCCAAGTTTAAATCACATTTCAGGTGCAAGACGTATTTAAGAAAAACAGAAGAAAGCGAGACTTACATAAATAAAATTTGCCGCAGCCAATGGTATATTTCAGGGTCTCCACATCTCATGATGCGCAATTACTGCTTTCGCTCCTGAAAGTTATGTGAATTTGAGCTGTTTGTAAATCAGAATTACTGTCTGTTATCGTCTTGTTATCGGATCTCGAATTATAGCCTGCTAACTGTATTTCATTTCTAAATTCGGATTATCCGGAAACCGAGGCCTGCCATTGTGAAACAGCGGGAGTTTAAAAACTGCCTCCTCGATGATAGAACTCGAAATCAATCGAGTAGGAGGTAATGTTTGACCCCGCTAATATCTCGCCTCGTCGTCTTCGGCGCAATTATCGCGCATCTGCAAAGCATCGTTTGCATAAACAGAAACGGGCCCCCGCGCTCGGGCAAATCCCCCCGGACAATGTCGCTTATCACGGCGCATCTTCGCCGAGTCCGCGGAAAGTCTTTAGCCGCATAAATACCCAGGCGCGCCGGGCAACTTAATACCGGCCGCTCGGTTAAATCCGCGCGCGCGGCCTTTCCGTAATTTATGGAAGTCCGGCAATGAAATTTCCAATGTTTAAGTTAAATCTAATTTACGGGCTTAGCGGCGTAATGCAGCTACGCTCGGCTATGCGACTCTCTTATATATACCCCCCTTTCTTGGCTCCGCGCGCGCACGGCGGTAAAAAAGGCTCCTCTCTCGCGCGGCTCTCCGGCTCGGGCGTACAGTATATACTGTACGCCGTGTGCTGCGCGCGCGGCGCGCGAATCATAAATCATAATCGCCGCCGCGTGCGTGTACACATGTTGCGCGCAGATAATGGTTTGCACGCGGGGTTAAGCGCAAGATCCCGAGGTCAGCGCTCGACCCCTCGAACATAATCTCTCGCTCTCTCTCTCCCCCCCCCCCTCTCCCTTTCCTTCCGCTCCTGTGGCTCGTCCCGTCTCGCTTTTCCAGCGCGGCACGCCAGCAAATTTCTTAATATAAGGCGCAGGCATTAAGTATGTATTACACTCGCGGGGCCATTTTTACTACGAGCTTTTACTTCATTAGACTGCCTGGCTGCCGCGGCCGGCTATAGGATCAGGTGTACAATGTGCTCGTTAGCTTCTTTCATTTGGCCTTTTTATGTTTTATGGAAAATGACGCGCCGATTTTTGTTGGCGGACGATAAACGTTACGTTATAATTCTAGCGTTGTTTATCGGGCGATTGCGGAGGTCTTTTTTTTTAATCGGTATCTTTATTTCGACGCCGAGTAAAAAGGAAAGTACCGCGAGCCGCCGAATGAGAATATTAGTATCTGCTTCGGGTTACCGCGCTTTTCTCTGCTTATGGTAATGAAGGTCGCATGAATAACACGATAGCGTGATTTGTTGTGCGGAGTACCCGCTGGTTTATTGCTCTTCTCCGAGGTGTTTCGTTCCGTTTGAAAAAAAACGACGGTAATTTATCTGCGCATTAAGACAACTTAAACATTACATTTATTTGCACAGTACAAGTATACCTCTACTTATCGGCTATTTCATTATATTTAAATCTCATTTTATTATACGTTTATTAAATAAGCACACAAAGTCGTTATATTGAACGTTCCTTCTGGACGTTAAAAGGATTTTTAAGACTTTGAAGTCACCTAATGCTCACTTTATTGTTTTAGCTTCGAGTCAACAATGTAAATCAATTAAAAAGTGAGTTATGCCACTTAAAATAACGCAGCCCGGTACACTGTATTCGTGCTATCTTTCATAATTTCTCGTTTTCTGATATTCAGCCGCTTATTAACGAGCGAATTTACCCGGAATATCACAAAGAAATTTCAGCCAGCCAATTTATATCCCTCGACAATATAAATAATTTTGGCACATCAGCGTAAACGGCGAAACTTAATTAGAAAATAGAGAAGCGCAAGCTGCGTTGCACAGGCCACAATGGCCGGGCGCCTCGTCGTAAAGCACGAATAAATTAGCGGGCCCGGGTCTGGCATTTGATCCGAGAGAGAGAGAGAAAGCAAAAAGAAGGGCCGCTCGGAGAATGCGGAACAATTAAAATTAATACGCGACGCGGCCGCTTCAAAATAAATACGGCTGTCGTATGGCGATTAGTCGGGCAGTCCGAAACGGCGCGCGCGATGCCGGACGATGATCGATGGCGTCCATAAATAATGAGCGAGAGAGAGAGCAGCGCGCGCGCCCCTCGCGTTTACATATACGAGAGTCGGGGCCACCCCTTACGAGGAGAACACGGGACGAAACTCCGCGCGAGGCTCTCTCTTTTTATATATCGGCCCCCTCGGCCTCACTCCCTTCCTTCCTGCCCTGCCCCGGTTGCGATTCAATTGGATTACCTTAACGTGCTTAAGGATTTTCGGAGCGCTTTATTTCTTTAGTCTCTTTGATTCTTCTAATTGTTTTCACGAGAACGTATGGTCAGTGTAACGTTAAGAGTCCTTTGTCAATTCTTCGTGTTTGCGCAAGAATAAGTTTTTACAAGTTTTTCTTTTATCAAAATTACAAACACTCCTCAATCATTTATTATAAAAAACATTTTAAATATAACGTAGGCTCCTCTATTCCTTCTCGAATCTGTCTTTGAGCGTTAATTGAAATGATTAAACGTTTAATTCTATAAAACATTTTACAAAATCACCGCTCCAGCGCCAATGTTTTATTTAATTATCCGCTCGTTAGTTTAATCGTTTGACGAAGAATAATTTCCGCATCGATAAGCATCGACACCGAGTGGTGGTGGTGGGCGAGCAAGTGCACGCTTCCGGAGCCCTTAGACTCATTTAATTCCGATCCGGGTTATTAATTATTAATTAGAGTTGGACCCATTATGGCTCTATCGCGCACCCCTCCTGTGTTTGACACGGAACGACGTTATACCATTAACTTGTCGTCTTTCATTATGATCCGGAAACGTGCCTGAAAGCGGGCGCCGGGATTTTTAAGCTTTTTATTTTCAGGATTTTTTTCCTTTGAAACTTATTTTAACGTTTGGTTTAAAATTTAAGATTGTATTCTAATAACAATGGTGTTACTTTTATAGAATTGTCAAATCTAAAAATTATTCTATTGTATAAAAAAACAAATACTTCACAATTTCCTTTTACCAATTTATGTGACTTTATATTTCCTTGTCACAGTTTGTTTATGAAACAAAATTTTACCGCGAATATCCATTAACTTTTTTTCTTTTGCAAAAATAAACCATTAACGATGTGCCAGGGAAGGGAAATCGATCACTAATATCGCGTTCTCACCGCCTCTCTCCTCGACTTTTCTCCGCTCCTCGCACAATACCCCATAGGTTTCCATTAGAATAATTCATTACAACAGAAATAGAAAAGGCCCGCGCACAATCGCATTTCTCCGACTCGGGGACGGGAAATTCGTCCCCTCCGCCGCTCGCGGGCTTTCTGCACACAGTAGATCGTGAAAAATACGCGCGAGAGCCTCCATTTGAAGAGCCCCGGAGGCGCATCGCCTTGCTCGCGCGACTATAAATCAATATCTCTTTATTAGCCGTCGATGTTTATTTTTGTCCGCGGCGACGTCGCCGCGCGACTCTCTCTCCGCGTCTTGCCGCGGCGCATTCGCCAGTCGCCGCGTATTAATTGCACGCGCCAAATTATCGCGCGTTATCCAACGGATGTATCGCGCGGCGGATCTCTGGCCTCGGCGCAGAAAAAACGCGAGTGATTAGGCCGCATTGTTCCGCGAAAGTCGTTAGCGGTACTTTCTCCTCCGCGCTCCTCGTGCACGACATACAGACGCGGAGAGCCGCGGTACCGCGCGCCCCGCGACTTATAGGCGCGAATTTCGATTTATTGAGACGTCAATCGAGCGAGTCTTGTCGATCCCGCGCTCGTGTATATGCAGGCGAGAACGAGAGAGGAGCTTGACCTTATCGCGGCGAATCGCGCGGGAGATTGCGCCTGCTCGAGCAGAGAAAACTCTTGTACACCATCGGCTGAGAAAGAGAGAGATTAGCATCTGGCGCCAAGACGAGTACGCGTGTTAGCAGTCGCGCTTAGTTTTTGAGACCCGACGCCGACTGCCAGAATTGCTAAGTCCTCTTCCGTTTCGGTGGAAATGCCGACGGGTGAATTGTATTCAAGCATATATTGTACTATTTAGTAGTTTTATCTGGAATCGGAGCTGATCTGCGTTTTGGATATAACCAGTTTTTGCGAAATAAAAACGAAGGGCCGCTTTACTTTTAGGAGTAAAATTTTTGAAGGAACCGAGTGTATTCAATTATAATCTTATCCGGATGATTAAAGATCCGCAATAAAAATATTAATTTAAAATTTTTAATGACGCTAAATCATGTGAGGAGAGGGCCTGAAAAGGAGGTTCGATCGCAATCTTGAAAGCCGAGAGGAGATGGATAATAATTGATACATGATAAATCGATGAAAAGATTTTAAAACAAGACAGGCCGATCGAGTTCCCTTAATATGCCTTGCGCACGAAATGAAATTTTCAAAAGCCCGTTTAACGCTTCGGAATCGGCTTCCTTTCCCTCCTTTTTTCTGCGTTTCAGCGAAAATAAGCGATTAAATTACCGCGCACTTTGATTAATTGTCGAGATGCGGAGCGTCATTGATTATAAGCGAATATTAATTAAACCATTTTTTAGCCCCGAAACCCCGAAGAGAATCGATAGCCTATAATCAGAAAGTTCCTTTCAAGCAAATCCCCTACTTAGCTGGCAAAGTCTGCACTTGGAAGCTCCTAAATTATTCGAAAATCATTCCATTACCCAAAAAGGTCGGCGCACAAAGGTCTCTCTCTCTCTCTCTCTCTCGGAGAAGCGGTCGATTGTCGAACGGTCGCCGGAGCGTAATGCAGTTATCCGGACACCTTAGAAGGTCCTTCTATAAAGCGTCGCCTCGGGGTAAGTAAATTTCGCAGGTTTCCCCGTTCAATAGAAAAGAGCAGGAGAGAGGGGCCGCATTGTGGCGCCGCTGTCAGGCGCGGGGGGTGAGTGCGAGCTTTCCGCCTGTTGCCATTGAGAGGAGAGAGAGAGAGACGGCATTTTTCGCGAAGCCCTTCTTGACAAATCGACGCTTGTCGCGCGGGAAACTCCTTTCTTCGCAGGAGCGAAGAGCCCCGCTCGCAGCCGACCGCCCAGATTTATCACATGCCATTTTCCTCTCGAGTGTGTTCCGGGCATAAATAACCCCCCATAAGCGGAATCTATAAGCTCCCGGTAAGAGAGCCTCCCCACATGTGACTGCAGCTATTTTACTTTTATCGGCTCTATAGACTTTATCGCTTTCTTATTTGCTTGCTTTTGCCCGGTTTACATATTCATGGGGGCGCTTTACATTTCAGAGACAATTGCGGTTTATGGTTTATAGGCTTTTTAATGCCTCAAAAGCGGAAGAGTTTTTTTTCGTTTTAAGTTAGTTATTTGTTTATTTTTAATTTTATTAGCGATTAAAGGAGAACGTGAATTAGAAGCTGATTGCGAGCTTTACGTCGAAAGTTATAATCCTAATTTACGTCGAAATTCCTCGTTGCGTACTTTTACGAAAAATTTTTCAGTTTTTCTCAAAATTCGTATTCCGAGCTCTCAGACAATTTATCTCGGTATTCATAATTTAATTTCACCGTGCGAACTTATGCTAATATATCATCTTTTCTATTATTATCATTTATTACGTAACTTTGAAAGCGTGTACAGCAAAGCAACAATAGGAAAATTTACGAGCAAATACCATTCGCCCAAAGGCCCGAGAGAGCACATCAATTAAAGCCCCTTTGGCGAATAGTAATTTTCGAAAAGCCCGAAATGCCGTTAAAATCCACCGGTCTAAAAGTTGCCTCCGATAAATCAAAGCGAGCGCGCCACAAGAAGCTGCCGGCACACTCTCGGCGAGAGTCGCCGCTTACAACGTCCGCGGGAGAGAGCGTTATTTTTGCCGGGGCGCGATTAAATAATAATACGCAAATCGCGCGGCGGCGGCGGTCTCTCGGCAAAGCTCCCCTTACCACACAATCCGGCGGCCCTGTCATTTCGCGCATAGCTCGCGGATGGTTTATGTACTGCATTGAAGTTCTCTCGCGCCCTGAAAAGGACTCGAGAGCAGCGGCAGCGGCGGCGGCGGCTGCAGAGAGAGGGAGTCTCGATAATGCGGAGCGAGCTGCGATTCGCGGCTGCGCACAAAGTGGACGGGAGCGCATAAAGGAGTCCTTTATCGTTATTCGCCTTGGCGAGTCCTTTGACTCGAGTCGCTACTGCTTCTTCTTCCGCGCGCGCGCGCGCGTCCGAGCTCCGGGGTACATATATTTTCTCCTGATCTGGAAAACAATACGTTAAGCGTGGATTTATATGCACTGCCGGCCGAGGCAATAATTTACTACCAGACTCCGCGCGAGTCTCTCTCTCTCCGGGGGGGAGAGAGAGGGAAGAGAGTCTCTCTCTCGCGCGCTCTCCTTCTAGTCCCTCGACGTCCCTCTCTAAATAAGGACGCGACGGAAATGTCGTCCCATTTCTTCTTTCCGCACGCACGCTGCCGGCTCTCCGCGGCTGGCTGGCAAAAACCGATAATAGTTTGCCTCTCTCTCTCTTTCCCTCGCAGCTATCGCGCCGGACTTTTTTTTTCTTACGTACCGGCTGTTTTCTACGAAAAGCTCGCCTTCAATTGAATTGCTCTCCGCTGCTCCGAGCGAATTGCTCGGCTTTTTCCCCGAGATAGTTTTGTTTCCAGAGGCCTAATGCTGTTCGGCAGATAACTTTGGCAAATCTCACTTTGTTCAATGGACCCGCTGCTTTCGGATCTGTAGACGGAATCGTGTGCTATATACTCGTGCCGCGCAATTTTCGCAAACCCGCTGAAATTTCGCAACGGCTGCAGAGAAGTGGATTTAAAATTAAATTTATTATTTATCGAAGCGAATACTGTGTTTGTGGAACCGATCCGGCAACGACGAGATAAGACCGAATAAAACCAAACTAGCCCCAACGGGGCAAGAATCCGACAATTAAAAGCTCCGTCGAAAAAAGGAAAACCGTCCGAAACAGCAACAAGCTCGGCAATCCATCAACGTCCGATTAACATAAATGAAAAGGTAGCGTCCAGTGTGTGTCGTATAGGCATCGCGTGCCAGGGCGATCTCGGCGGCGCGGCGGCTCTCCCGTCCTCTCTCTGCTCTCCTTTTTCCTCGTCTTTCTCTCTTTCCTGCTCTCCTCGAATTGCGGCGCGTCGCGCGAGCGCGCGAAGGCCAATAGCTTCATTTCATCGAAAAGGAGACGCGTTAATTGCCGCGTGATTTACCGGTCGGGCACGTACGCGAGAGTGCGCGCGTACCTACACGCGACGCGGAATAAAAAGGAGGAGAGAGAGAGAGGCGCTTCATTTTAATGGAGACGTCGCGCCGTTGTGAAATTTGACGGCCCGCGCGGATTTATGGCGTTATTATACGAGGGAGGGTCGGCCGATTCGCGCCTCTGCGCTCCGCGTCGCCAGAGGTCGAGAGCTTATTCTTGCTCCCGAAAGCGAGCCGCTCGACCGGAAATTCCCCCGTTCGAGCTTTTATTGTGCCTGTCCGGCGCAATTTATTTCTTTTTTCTTCGCCCGGACCCTTTGGAACTTTCATGTATTATTCCTTTGCTTCGGTATCGAACCTTTGTATTGCTGGCTCTCATTAACTTGATCTTCTGTTTTATTTAAGAGTCCGTTCGGTTTCTTCATATTGCGTTTTTTTTTAGTTTCAGTGAAAAACTTTTAGGAGATCTAAACATTTTTCTGAAGTCAGTTTCTCATTGCATTGTTTTCTCGAACGTAAAAACGCTTCTGCTGCTTGAAAAATAAACCGTAATCGAGATTAATTACGCCCGGCGGATAATCACATTAAACTCATCTTAATTTAATGTTCTCTTAATGCCCCGGCATTAAGCAAAAAACGGCCTCCCCGTCCGAAATTGAATCCAGCGCGCATAATTGAAAATTCCGAAAAGTCGATTAAACCGCGCGCGGAATCGCGGTACCGATACATATCCGCCTCCTCCTCTCTCTCCCCCCCAATTAAAATTCAAAGCCGTTTCTCACAGCTCGGGTGTCCCTCTCCGGAGATTCCTCCGTCGGCTTGCCGCGGCGGCTAACTTTTATGAAAAAGCGACAATACACAGCTGTGTGTGACGGGCCGCACCTGCCGCGCATTAAACCAGCCGAATCGGAAGAGGCTTTTAATGCTCGCGTGCGCGGCCCGGGCAGGTGATTGGTTGACGCGCGTGGCCCTTCGCGCCCGTATCTTTTTCATCGGCGACTCTGCCGGGGCCTCTGCTTTCGCGTGTAATTTTCGTTACGCGATAACGTCGCCGGGGCACCCCCTTTTTTTTCGCTGAAAAACGCGCTAAATGCACTTACTTTGTCGCTTGGCTTATTAGGGTGAGGATCTCTTTTTTTTCTCCCGGGTGGTGAAGATGATTGTTTTTGCAATTTTTCGCCAGCTGGATTGTTGCTTTCCGAGTAAGAAATCATTTGCGAAAGCTGTTGGATCAATAATTATATTCGTTCGCAAGCGAAGCGCGTTCTTGATCGTCTCCAGATTGAAATCCACTGCTAGGTCTTGATTGCCATGAAATGTTTGACATTGAATTCTGCAAGCTTCATCCATAAAACCCAAAGATTCTTAAACGTTCCGGAATGCCGTGCAAAAGCTGCTTTATTAAGCGCGAATAAGTAAATTTCAATCTGATAAGAGGTCTTTTAATCCATTTCCCGAGCGGCAGCCTCGTCTCGCTTCATTAAAGCAGGCAGACGGCGAGCAGAATCGAGTGCAATAACGAACAAACGAAGGAGGCGAAATATCGATTCGTCCCTCTTCTCCTCGGTGAAAAAGACTCTCGTCGCGTGTTAGGAGGCCGCGTCGATTGCCCAGGCGCGTTCCGTTTTAGCCTCTCTCCCGGCGCGCGCGCGCGCGCAACGCACAACGTCCCCGAGCAAAGAAAGCTCTCCTCCGCGGTTGGCATGCAAATGAACCAATTACCGGGGGGCTCCTTATCGATAATTCGCCAAAGATCCGCTGGTAATTGAAACGATAAAGCTTTAATTGATCATTCAATCTCTTAAGTGGCCCTTAAGAGCGCGGAGCTCTCTCGCGGGGGGAATATTGTTTTTCCTATATATGCGCGCGCCGCCAACGTCACGGAGTATCAAACGCCGAGAGAGCGAATACGGACAGAGCGCAAATGGCCCGCGCTCTCGCGCTTATTATTGTGATTATTATCGTCATTATAATTATTATCGGAGGGGGGGGGGGGGGAGATCGCGTGCCCCTCCGCCGTAATTTATAATGCCACGCTGCTTGAGCGCGCGGAGAGTTCGGCGGCGGTGGCAGGTGGCAGTCAATCAAGAGATTTATTTGCCGGCGAGCGTTTATCCCCGGCCGGCCGGGGGAGAGAGCAGCGCGCGTTACAAGTATAACGTCCGTGGCTTCTCTCTCTCTCTCTTCGGCATTAATTTCGCTTCGGCTTGATGCGCGCGCACAGGCTCAAGAGGCTTTTGATTACAGTGTGTATGCATATGCATTTTAGATTGAAGATCAAGCTTTGGCCGCTTTATGCGAGAGAGAGAGAGAGAGAGAGAGAGAGAGAGAGAGAGAACCCTGTCGTTATTCCGGGGCTTTTTATTGGGCCCTTTAAACGACGGCCTTTCAAACGATCAACCTTTATTATTCGTAGGAATGTATGTCTTGGCGGGGATATTTCATTTGCCTGATTATTAGAAATGTTAAAGAGGACCATTCTGTGCGCAACCCCCGAGTGGCTCTTTACAAATAAGCTTAAACGTTTTGGATAGTTTTTTTTTATCGTTCGAGGTATGAACAATTTTACATAACTATGCAGATTTCAATTTTTTACAAAAGTAAAAAACTAGTTTAAAAAAACTACCCTACAAGTCTTGTTGCGAACTTTAATTGTCTATTTACAAACTTATTTTAACTTGAACCGTTAGTTTTCGAAAAAAGAAAACAATGCAAAAATGCTGACAATTTTTATGGATGACACTGCATTCCGTATCAGCGATAACATTGCAGAAAACGAGCACATCTTTTCTAATTCATCAAGGTATTTCGATAGATAGCAATTTTCAAATGGCATATTTCATTCATGCACCAATAAACTTAATAAAGTGATTTTATAATTTGGTCAATTTTCTTTTGGACTCGGCTAACGCGCCTCCAGGAATTCCCGGCAGGACGTCAAGCTCCCCGGCATTCCTGCAGTTCAATAACGTTTTTGCGGAATACAGTTAAGAGCGAGAGCCGCGCGCGCAAAACTCGCTTAAAATTATTGTCGCTACCTGCGCGCGCCCGTAGTTCATAATATCCGCTTGTCGACGTGAACGTCTTGGAGTGGTTTGGCAGGACGACTCCTTTTCACGTGGGATGCTCTGATATGGCTAGTCACTCCTCTTTGCACGCCATCTGCACAAAGCCGAGTTCCCGGAGGAGTATACGCTAGCTGCCATTAGCCGAGCGTCGCGTCCTTATAGATTCGAAAAACTTTTATCTTCGTTTTGTGATTGTCGCTGCGGTGTAAGAAGGTAATTATCGTACGGACTTGTTGGAATAATCTTTAAGTTACTCAAGTGAGAAATGATTTTATTTCGTTTTGTCAAAAACTTGTTGGGTATTTTTCAGTTTCAATATTTTATAATAATTGCGGCTCAGGATTTGAATTGTTTATACCAAGTAAATCGAGATTCATTGGTAGAAACAGTATTCATAACTGTTCAGCTTTAAGCACACAAATGCAACACATTTTAAAATATTGCGGTAACTAATAAAGTTTCCATCACTTTAATCTCTGCTCAGCCAAGATCACGTTATAACTAGACTTAAACTTTTTTTTAACGTTTTTCGCAAAATAACAGTAAAGTAAAGGATATAAGAAAATTATTCTTTAAATATGAAAAATGTATTAGTTTGTCTAGTACCTAAAAACTCGAACAATTTTCAATCCTACGTTATAATCCACCTTTCTAAGAATCGGCACAGCAGATCCAAAGACTTAAAAAAAAAAAAAAAAACTACTTCCCGAGCGAAGCACATAAATATTTGAAAAGAAGAAAGAAACAAGTTAAAGCACTAGTCGTCGAGATGGCTATCGATATTTACCCTGTTACATTTTATAATCGCTCAAGCGGCCGATTTCGCTAAAAAATCGAAAATCCTTTTACCGCGGCGCTCGGGCAGAAAGCCGTGCGCTCCTCGAGGTCGGGTTTTTCATCGTTTTATCGCCCGGGTAAAAAGCAGCGTATCCGCGGAATCCGCTTATGCGCGCGATAGAACCTAGGCGAGAGCCTTCGCGTGTCACAGACTCCGCGCGCGTTTGTCGAAGAGAGGCGTGATTGAGTTGCCCGCGAGAGAGCCTCTCTCTCTCTCCCCGCCTTAATGTCAGATAAACTCGGAAAATAACAGGTCGCTGATTATATCGCCTCTCTTAAAAGCGACTCGCGCGCTTATCGCCGCTCGACTTACTCCGAGAGCTGCGCGCGCGCGCGAGAGGGAGAGAGAGAGAGAGAGATGCCTAGCGGGATCGCGAGGAGAGCGTAGGCGGAAATTTTCAAGAGCCGAGAGCCGTGTCCCCTTTTGTCTCTAATCTATGGTCGTTATTAACTTCATAATCGGCGAGCTTTTTCTCCGCGGGGGATACGGAGGTGTTGCGAATTTCGAGTGCCGGGGAAAGGCCGGGCGCCGAAGTGTTAATGTCGGACGTCGGAGATAAATAAGCGGGATCAAGGAGGAGTAGGTGAGGCGCTTGATGGATAAATGAAGTAATTAATAGTGCCGATGAAAAGTTGATAGTATTTCATTGTTTTTAATGATTGCTATTCGTTACTTTACCTTATTCCCTCGGAGCTTTACGAGCTACGTTAATTTACTATTATTTGATTTTCGCGTTTTTGCAAAATAGCTGCTTGTTTTGGTATTTATTCGGAGTCTAATATTTACCTATTTGTAAATGAAAAATCAATAGTAAAAATTTTGCGAACAGTTTATCATTATTTTTTCATATTTTATTATTTTTTTTACAAGTATTATATTTTAGAAAAAAATTTGACAGCATCGTAACTTGTCATAATTTTTAGTTAATTCTTGTAAATTTTACTATGGCTTCAACTTCTTAACTTGAGGCTTCTAGACTAAAAATATAGCAAGTTAATAAAAATTTTTAGAATTTAAGTGCAAGGAATGGTTTATTGCATACCAATTAAGACGGTAATAAATTTATTTAAATATTACCGCGTTGATGGTACCCTCGATCCTCTCAATTACGAAACATTTTTAAGCATAACTTTATGAAAACCACGGCGCTATTATATAAAGTATTTCACCTCTTATATGATCCTCCAACCTGATTCCTTCATCAAACTCTCATTTACAATCGCATGTAAATTCTTGAAAACGAACTCGCTCGCGAGGATAGTTTATGGCACTAGTCATTTTAAAATTACGGCGTTCCGTGCTTTCCATACGTAAGCCACACGATGGCACTTGGTGTTAATGACACTTGGTATAAAATTCTTTTTGCTTGTGCCGCATACGATTCTCTATTTTTTTACTTTAATACTTTCATACTTTATCTAAACTTTAAAAAAACTCTTTCATATTTTCATAAAAGTTTCGAGTAAAAATTTAACAGCTTTTCAATTTATCAAAAATCCGTTAAATTTTTGATCAGTTGGAATTTCATTAACCAGAAATCAAGTCTCACTTTACACGGCTATTTCTACTTAACGTTAATTTGCAGTCTTAGGCGAAAAAATGCTCAAAAACTATAATAAGGGCCTCTAAAACGTGCTCCTCTAAAATTCATTAATGCCTCAGCAAATCACTCAATTTTCCAAAGATCCTCGCACCGCCGCTTGTCCGAAAGCTTCCCTTATCGCCCGAGTAAATTTCAGTCGTACGTCGTTTCTTTATCTCCCCGTCGGCCTCTCCCCTATCATCTTCCACATCCTTCAATTCGTTCATCTCCTCGGAGCGCATCCTTAGAGCGCAGCCGTTCGCTCGGCTCGGTATATATACCGGCGGCTCCGAGATGCGCTCGGCTGATGCGAGCGGACGAGATGGCGCGGGCCGCGCGCTTGATTGCCTTATCTGCCTAATGAAACGCCTCGCTAACTAGCTTCGCTCCCTTGCATCTCTTTATTTCTATCCGCTCTCTACGGCCGTCGGGTGTACTTTCGCTGCCACCGCTTGCCCGCCGCTCTATTGTTATGGCTCTTTTTTGCGACAGTAAAGTCCCGCGGCTTTTTGCTCGCTTTGCCGACGAGAGAGAGGAGAGAGCCGGAGCTTTTATAGGGGTTGCCTCGTTCGGCTTAATGAAGAAGCAAATATTGTAATGATCCGAGTGCTGGAAAATTCTTGAGGGCCCTTTTTTCCGCGCTAGGGAAGCGGCTTTCAAAGAATTTGCATTTTTAGTGAGATTGTAAATTCGATTTTTTACTGCACCTTTTTCAGCCTTGTTAACGATTTTTGTTTTTACTAATTGCGCGATTAACTTTTCGCTTTTAATTCGTTTATTAAGAAGAATAATAAATTACGTGCAGTGGAAATAAATATCCTGGTATTTTTATCGTACAATTTTTTTACTAAGCACTTTCGACCGAAAATACCTCGATCGACTTGTTTAATTCTAAAAGTGTCTTATTTTCTACGAAGCGAGTTGTGCAATGAAAGGCTCAAGCAAAAGTACACTTGCAAGCCTCTGTGTGCGTTATTATAATCAAGTGACACAAAAATTTCATCGACAATGCCCAGCGAATCCTCCCAAGCATTCGAAACATTTTCTCAATTAGCTTGGCGCGTCGTAAACATTCTCCGGCCGAGCTTAAATCAGCGTTTGAAATTTATAAGCCGTTTAATGCCCCTTTCAGCCGTTCGAGTTAAAAAAAAAAAAGAACGCCTAAACCCGAATCCTGGCGGATAATTAAAAGCGCGCATCTAGGAAAGAAGCTCGCCGCGGTCAAAGGAGAAAAGTCTCTCTCGCGCGCGGCGAATCCCTCTCGGACAAAAAGCGCAGCGTCTCTTAGCGGTGATTTATGCTCATGCGTTATGACGTTTCCCAATGGCTCGGAAGAAAGTAATGGAAATCAAGATCCCCCCCCGTCAATTTGTATGAATTTATAACGTGCGCGGGCTTTCGCTCCGTCGTTAAACGTCGCGACGCGGTTAATTAGAAAGGTTTTAAACGTATCGGAACACGGCGACGTCCGTTATATATGCGCGGGAGGGGGGGGGGGGGGACGATACGGCGGACGGATGCCTGACAGCAGCCGCGCGAGCGCACCTCCACCTGACGACTAGGACGCGTATGGGCTCTTTCTCTAGGCGGCTTTTACGACGAGCTCGCGGCCTTTTGACGCCTGCCAAGCGAATGCCATGCTAATGCCAATTAAGGGACTTTTAAAGGAAGCGCTAATGTTCTGCGGGGGATTATGATCTTTTAATGAACATTTTTATTGGAGTGTTAACGGACTCGGCGCTTTTTGTCCGGGAGATTATGGGACTTCTTATTTGCGTAGCGATGATTTTTTCTCTAGTTTTCTGCAGCTGGTGATTAAGTGCTTTTTGATTGCTTTATTTTCTACTCGTTACGTTAGTGCAGTTTTCGATCTTTGGTGTAGCCTGAAATCTTACGGCTGAAAAGGTTTATTTGCATTTTTGCCAAGCAGGTTTTAAAAGTTCTTTTTTTTTATCTCGTTACAACAATTGATTAATGAAACTGTTAACTCGTTTCGGGAAGGGAAGAGTAGCCTTTCTTAATAAAATTAATGCCACCGGAGATGCTTTGAATATTCCGCGTTCCGAAAATATGCCGAGTATTTTCTTTCATTAAACTTTTGCACACAATTTTATAGTATCCTTAAATGTTTCCTTTCAAGATGCAATCTACTTTTTTGCTAATTAAATAAACATTATAAGAGTTCGTTGTTTTATTTAACTTCTCATTCAGTAAATCTCTTGTATTCAAGCGTATCGGACCGAGACGTAAACGTAAATTTGCCGAGGGATCGTTAAAAAAATAGCCACTGCACGTAACGCGTATCAAATATCTGCTCTTGAATTTAGATTTTTTTCCCCGCGCGGCGAGAGCCTTTTAGAGATTTGCTGAAAAGTTTCGATTAACGGAAATTAAAAAATTTTACGGCAGTATATAAAAGTCTCGTAATCCGCAAAATAGCTTCTGCAAAAGAGAGAGCCGGAATTGCAAATTCTGCGTTTACGCAGACGTGCTCTCGCTTTACTTTCCCGGGCAGCAATCGCAGATAATCTTCCGCCGCGGTATCGTAAAAGCCGCGCAAGCGCGTATACCTTTGACTTTTAACTTTGTTTCCTAATAATGAGCCCATTGAGCGAAAATTATGCGCCTGGCTTTAAAAGGCGGATCGCGGCGCCGAACTTCTTTTCGATAAACGCGAGTAAAAAGAGGCCACTGTAAGCTTAAAAAGTTCGAGGCGCTTGTCTAGTTTGCTGGTGACTTTGAGTTTGTACAAGTATTGTTATTCTATTTTTAAGGTTGCGTCTTATAAACATTTAGTAGACAATTTTCAAATTAAAGATACAATTTTTTTTAACGTCCTATTTTAATTTTTGTGAGAATATTGTGGAAATAATTTACGCAAATTTGAAAAGGAACAGGTTGAACATTTTCTTATCTACAAATATAATGTTGTAATTATAAAAAACAATGACATTTCCATTTAACGAAGGTATAAGTTTACTTCTAGTTTAATAAAAATAGATCCTTTGGTATAATTACTTCATTAGCTTTTCCACAATTTTCCTCTTAATTGAAAAATAAAAAGCCTACTTTATAATGTTTCAAAAGCGCAGATTCGTTTATTTATCCAGGAATAGAAATAAAAAAAGTATATAAGCATCGCAAGTGAGAAAGAGAAGTTGATGCGCCGAGACGATATAAGCTTCTGAATACTTTGCGCCACTCGATTATTCCTTTCCTCCTCTCTCTCTCTCTCTCTCTCTCTCTCTCTCTACATCTCATTCTCGGCGTTGCCTCTTTTTCTATCGCTTCTTCTCTCTCTCTCTCGCTTCGGAGCGCGCGGCAGGCCGTATCATTACCGCGCAGCCCGCGGCTCTCTTTGTGCTACTCGGCACGATAATTTTCATTACTATCGGCATATTTCGTCGGCCGCGAGCTTTTACTTGTTTTACTTTCGTGCGCCGGAACGACTGCTTTTAGAGATTCTTAAACTTTACGACGCCTTGATGTGTCCTTTCATTTACGCGCGGCGCCCGTAGACGCTGCCGCGCGCGCCGAGAAGCGGCGGCTCTCCTCAATGAAGTTTGCTTTCGGAAGAATGTGTTACGTCGTTCGGAGGAGCGTCCGACGAGGCGCGCGGGATAAAAACCCGATTGTGTACCGAGCGAGCCAGACACCGCCGCTGCGGCCGTATAATTTTTTGCATCGGCCGTGGCGCAACGATTTTTGCTCCGAAACGACGAGTTACCGCCGCGCTCGCCTGTGTAATCTTCCTAGTCGGCATTGTAATATCATAAGGAGGACTCGCACCGCAGGCTGCTACTCTTAATTTTCCCACTGGAAGATAATATTGTCCGAGAATTTAGGGCTACTTATCGGCTTTTTATTACCATTGTATTCTTAACTTTAAGAGTTTTCTTTTTTAGAATTTACCTTCACCGCATAACTCGACATTTTTTTCCAATGCGCGTTAAAACGAAATTAGCGCAATTTAATATTTAACAATTCCTAAATCATCTACAACTTTTTACGAAATCCGAGCCTTCATTACGATCCGCGAACGCTTCTTTTTTTTCTCCCCGATGCAGAGCTAACGGATTCGGGTGTTTACGTAAAAGCCAGTGTCAAACAAGCGCAGTAGGCGGCATCGATCACTCCTTCGTCGAAAAGCGACGCTGCCCGAACAAAATAATAAAAAGGAAAGAGGAGAGCATAAAAGCGGAATTCCGTTATCGAAGGAATACGGCCGCGAGAGATATAAAGGCGCGCACAAACAGCAAACAAGACCGCAAGCGGGCGTTATTGATTATTATCGAAGTCCCCCTGCTACTCCCGGCTCTCTCTCTCTCACTCCCTTTCCTCATCCACAAAGAGGCGCGCTCTATACATTATTTTCAGCTTTGAAAAGGCAATGGCTGCAAAGCACGCCGACGTAAGCGGGAAAAAGCGCCCTTCGGCCTCTCTCTCTGTCTCTCTCCGCGTTTGTAACCTCGCCGCGCGCGCGGCATCATCGAAGGTCCGCAAGCACACACGCCACGTGTACCGCGCATTTGTTTTTCCGCTAAAAAGTTCTTTTGATTAATAGCGCGCGAGCGGCCGGGCGTAGGAGGAGCCGAGGCTGCCACCGCCACCGCCACCGCCACCGCCGCAGCCGCTGCTTTTGCTTATTGAAATCGGCGTCGAGCGCGGAGGCCAAAGGGAGAAAGGAGGACGGGGGACGAAGAGACGCGCGAATAAAGGGAGGATGATAAAGAGAGAGCGAGAGAGAGAGCTTGCAAGCTCGCTGCTGCCGCGCGCTGCTGCCTATAATCTGCTGAAATATTGAAATTAGATGGGAAATTGGAAAGAAACTCTTCAAACGTACAAAGCCACGGGGGAAGTATTCTTGAAACGAGCTTCGAGAGCAAATTAAGTTTTGTTTCTTATTTATATCTCGGAATATTGGATGCGTTCATTTATTGTTGACGGTAATTTAATTAACCGGAAAAAAGAGAGCGCAAATTAATTGATCAAAGCTATACGCTGAAATGCAAAACGATGATAAATCAAAGTTGGACAAACATAAGTAATTACTCGGAAAGGAGAATGAATTTGTACGGTACTAAAAGAGCCGAGAGAGAGAGAGAGAGAGACGAGCCCTCTGTACAAAGAGTCGACGTTGCGGTGCGCGCGCGGAAGGCAGGGCCAGAGAGAAAGCGAGGAAGAGAGGAAAATAAAGGGCGAACGCGTTCGAGAATCTTGCGTGGACGTCGCGGGGGTGAGAGTACACAGAGAAAGAGAGAAGGAAAGAGGAAAAGAGAGAGAACCCTCCGCGAAAAAGTTGCCCGCGGGCAGCCCCGATGACAAAGACAGAGCTCGCTCGCGGGGCCGAAGCTCACTCAATGGAACGGACGAATGGTTATGGAAACAGCATTTAATTTGCATAGAAGGAGCGCGCGAGAGGCTCGCTTTGTCGAGAGGCTCTCCCGCTTTTGCGGAAGAGAGGCCAGCAGCAGCAGCAGCCGCGAAAAGCAGGCTGTCTCCGTCGTGAAAAGAGCATTGTCCCTTATCTATCGATTCGATCGTATATTTTATTCAGATTACGCGCCGCGGCCTTAGCCGCCGCCGCCGGCGGCGGCGAATCTCTTTATGATTGGCCATCGCCGCCTCTATTGTCGATCGGCTCCAAAGTCCAAAGTCGTCTCTCACTTTATTGCCGAGCCGCGAGCGGAGCCGCCGTGTACACGGGAGAGAAAGAGAGAGAGAGAGACCCCCCAATCAGATATCGCCAAGGAGACACTAATTAGGGCTCCGAGACTACTCCCCTACTCTCCGAAAAGGGGGAGGGGGAGGCCCCCCGTTCTCGAGAGTTGACGTTTTTCGCTTTGCTCTCTTTGCTCGCCGAGCAATTGGCTAATCACAATTAAAGCCCCGGCTCTCTCCGCTCCGCTTTACGGTATTAAGCCGCGATTCGCGCGAGCATTGTTGTCCCTTTTCCGAGCGAACGGACAAGAGCCGCCTTGTGTAAAGGCCTGCGTTGCCTTTTTGCTCGCCGCGCTTGACTCTCTCCCCGACAAAGTAACGTGTATCGACACAAGTAATTGAAAACAAGTGTCCTTTTAATGCGTCTTCGGAGATGCCTATCTTCCGCAGGCCTCCTTTCTTCCCGCTTTTGGAGCTCTAATGGAATGTTAAGCCGCAGCCCCAAGAATGTTGCGATTGATTGTTCCAGCTCGCCTTATTCTTCCGAGTAATTAAAGCTCGGGGAATATTCAAATAATTAGTTCATTCAATTCGGCCCGAGCAGAGTTATGGGATCGATTAAATTCAAAAGCGAATAACAAACAAGAGCGCATCCTGTTTTTGAATTGCGCGCGAAAAATAAATATATCTCCAGCGATCGTTTTGCCTGTCTTTATTTTCAATCTTACTTCCTGCGAGGGCATTATCCAACGGAAATGTTGCAGTTTTTAACAAGTAAACTTTTTAATAAGAAAAGCGCGCTCATTTACATAAGACCGGCGAGTCAAAGTAGCGCTGGCACGCATCAAACGAGAGACTCACGGTGGTACGATATATACAGAGAAAAACGCACACAATGTCCAGCACATCCGTTAATTACGCGCGGGATAACTCTCGGGGCTCCAAGATATTAGCGGCGTTCTCGAATCCGATTATTCGCGTAGAAACTCATCCGCAGTGACATTAAACCCCTCTCTCCCCCACATCACGCGCTTGAATTATCTCCCCGCGCGCGCAAGGTGTACAGAACGGCGTCGTTTGCTCGAAAAGCGTGAAGTGTATGGCTTGTGAAAGCCCGTTAAAACGCTGTAAATCTCCGGCGCGTCCATTAAATCTGTAAAGGCGCTCCAGATTCGAGGCCTCTCTCGGTATCGCCTCGCGCCCGCCGCCGCCGCAACCGCCGCGGGGATGAAGGATGAGCCGCGATGAAAATTCCTCGTGCGGCCGCCTCGCGGAGGCCCGAGTGTTAATTAACAAGATTGATCAAGCGACTGACGCGGAAACAGGTTTTACGCGTCGGCGAGCTGCGCGCGGCGCGCGAGCCCATTTTTGCGAAAAGCCCGAAAGAAGCCACTTTTCTTACTGTCGCGGCCGCACGAGCCGTCCTTCCCCTACCACCGCCTCGGACGAGGTGAGCTCGAGCTCTTTGCTTTATAAATTGCGCGGTATAATGAGCGATAAGCGCTTGATAGCGGAGGAGCACGCAGGAATTCCAGAGGAGCTCGTCTCTCTCTCTCTCTCTCTGCGCCTTGCTTTCTTTTACTCTGCTATGATTCGCAATGAGCTCGCTGTGTTGTAGCTGCTAATTTTAGTGTCTGCTGGCTAAGAACTAACGGACTGACGCTGGAAGACCGATTTTTCCCAGGTTTTATATACAATTCGCGAATGATTAATTTATTAAGTATTTAAAGCAACGTATACGAGCTTATAAAATTCTTAAAAACTGCAAGCAGTTAGTTTCTTGGAAATATTACTTTTTATAAAAATTCCGTTAATGTTTTTAGTATTTTATGTCATTTTTAGACCTTTTTTGATCTCGCCAATAATATTCTTTTTTGTAAGAAAACTTTGAATTAAAGTAATACTCTGACCAACCTTTTCGAGATTAAAAGTTTACAAAGCAAAATGATATTCAAAGCTAAATTTCTTTTTGCGCGTTTATTTAGATTGCAAGTTGGCATTAGAGTGGCATGAAAATTGCATCGCAAGCACAATCAGTATTAACGTTTTTTTTCCCCCTTGCGAAGGAGTTAATTCTCGTCATACATAACCCCGCAATTTAGAGGAGGCATTAGTCCAGCTGATGTATGCATACGGATTTTTCTGCCGAGGTAATTTCAATGGCTGTCGCGCGCTTCGTCTCGCTCGATGATAAACCGTTTGGAGATAGTTATGCCGAGCTCATAACTGCCGGCCATAGAAATGCAAGTGCACCGATCGCATAAATGTCCTTTCAACTCGGTAAATAAACTCGATATGCATAACCAGGAAGATGCTATCGGTTTCCCTTTTGTCGTTATCATTTTTTTTTTACGGGTGACGAGCCGCGCGCGTATATTTTTAATTAAGCTCGCTCCTTTTTTCCGACAATGAAAACTCGTTTAACAGTTTGAAGTAGACATTAGAAGCACTCTCGTCTCGGATGGGTTTTATGGTGCTGCGTAAAAAAGATAATATATGTATGCACGAATGAGAGAAATATTTATTGTTAGTGCGAAATGTGAAGGGATTTTAAGCATTTTAAATAATGATTCTTTTGTTGCAGATTTATTGAAAGCAAAAACAGATATAAAAATGTTTACTGCAAAAGTATTTATAAAGGTTTATAATTTTTATTCAATATTATAAAAAATGAGCTTTAAACGTGTTGTTGCATGTAAGAATTATGCACAATTTAGCATATATAGATATATTAGGCTATGCTATCTTGTGCAATTATCTCAATCAAAATGAGTACAATTCTTACGTACATCAATAAACCAATGTCGACAAAACGCTACTGGTGGGACTATTGACCCAGAAAAGCATGACAGACAGAAAGTTCACATATTGCGAAGGAAACAGACTGTGCAATTAACTATCTGCTACCCTCTCTAGTGGGCGTTTGAGCGAAAGAAGAAAGAAGCAAGATGAGGATACTGAAGTCCATTGTTCGGGCCGAGGTGTTACAGACAATACTGGCAATCAGCCGTATGAAGGAATCACGCGATTATTATGTTGGGATTACCACTCGTATGGGGTTATGCATTGTCGGTAGAAAAGAAAGACGGCATTTTCAGGCGAATTGCGTGTGGCTAGAATTTCAAAAGTTAGTATTTTATCAGCAATTTTTATTTAATAACTAAAAATAAGTATACAATTATAATAATTTGATGATAAATCTGAAAGTAAAAAGTAAGTTCTTGCTCGGCTTTTAATATCACTATTTTATATTTTTTTGAATAAAAATTATTTTTCTCAGCGTAAGCTTGAGAAATTAATAAATTACGGTGGAATTCAGGTACTTGGAAGTTGATCATGCTTGGTCTGAACAATCTCTTGGAGTAACAATTGTACTGTGCTCTGGTAGTGCTAAGACTTCATCTAGAGATATTGAACTGGCTCAAAGTAACCGATGCGCCTTATATAGTTTCAGATTTTCTACTTTGACAGATGTAAATTTCGCGGTATTATGTTATTTATTATGTTTTTATTTTTATTATTTTATCATGTATACTTACCAAGTATCAAACATCATCTATAAATATTTTTGTAAGATATCCTCATCATTCCATGTGCACAAGCAAATTGAATGTAAGCATAACAAATAATACAAACGTCACAAATTATTAAACAAATATATCAATCTTGGGAATAAAGAAAAGCTGCTTATCATAAAGACATTTATTAAAACAATCGGACAGTTGGTTGCGAGATTCGATGCAAATCAAGTTTAGCGAGATATTTTACACAATCAAGAGATATTGCATGGTCTCTACAATTTGTACATTTTTGTATCATTTTTTTTATGTGTAATTTAATATAATATAAGTCAAGATTAATACTTACTAGTGGTGTTAATTTAAAAAAAAGCAAGAATCTCTCATAAATCCCTTGATTTATCGTCAATGTTTAATCAAAATGAAGTATTTTTATGATTAAAATTAGTACATGTTTTTTATAATGCAATCAAATAAAATGAAATTTCAGCAATTTTATAAATCGCCATTTCTGTATTTTTATTGATTCCTACAGTAAAGGCTTTCAATATACGTAAGATAATTTTCGCATTTTAATTAAATTTACTTCAGTTTATCTACTGCTTTTCCAACTCATTAAAACATTATTATCGTGCGCGAGGCTGAACTTAAAAGCAAAGGCGCATTTACAACTAAAAATGCATTTCAAACAAGAGCTTTCGGCTTCAAAGCCGAAACGCTATTCGAGTAGATAATCAAGATTGCAAAGAGGATCGAAGTCAATTCTGCGCGCGCGCGCCTCGGCGCTACAAAGTAAAGTGCAGACTGGGTAGAAAGGGGAAGGCGATTCTAGTGTATACGAGCATCGAACTTGGCGACGCTTCCTCTGTAGCAAAGTCGAAGGATTCGAGAGAAGACTGGACTGAAGCCGAGGAGCGGAGCTCGGGAAAATTCGTGAATTACAAGAAACAAACAGCAAAGCGCCCGGAAACGGGATGCAGAGAGCTGCGCAGATACTGGCAAAGGCACGTATACTGCCCATGGAAATGAACCGAAATCTTGGAAACTCTTGAGATGTACTTTATTCTGCTTTTGTAAATAAAGCGAGTAATTCATTTTGTCTAATCCAAATTGACGCGCCCGCCTCTTCCGTATTCCGGATTCATAAAACTTCTTCAGCAGCCGGGAAATAAGCTTTTCCGAAGAGTTCGAACAAATAACGCGGCAGCGGCAATAATCACAATCCGCGAAGCGTCGAAAAAGCACGAGATGAGTCGGCGAGTAACGCGGCGGCGAGAATTCCCATCACTAAGTTCGCAAAGATCAATCAGAAGTGACTCGCCTTGGGTCGACTGCGAAGGAGCCTGATGGCGGGGGTGGGAAAGAGTTGCCCAGATACAGACGCAGCCCGATACACAGAGAGAGAGAGATACGAAGAAGCGCTTGACGGTAGCGAACGCATCAAAGAGTCGGCTTAATAGAAAGCCTTAGAGGCGTTTGTTCGAGTCTCCTCGTCTGGCTAAATATTCCCGTGGGCTGCGATGCGGCGGATAGATATACGTGTGTATATTACGCCGGAGCCAAGATACACAGACTCTTACGTATAGAATAAACAGCCGCGCGCGCGCGCGCAACCACGAGCGTATACGTATCTATTTAAACGAGAGTTCGACGCGAGATGCTGCCGCCGCCGCCGCCGCAGCGCCGTTGCCGTTGCCGTTGCTGCTTACGTAAGGATACGGAAAATACAGGATCGCTGCCTGACTGACAATCGCGCCGAGCGGCTTCCTTTTCAACCCTTTTGTGGTTACGAAACGTGACCTGAAATACATTTTCTTCTACTCCTTTCAGCGCTTTTCAGCTTCTTCGCTTTTTCGGCCGCCGTGTCGTAACGCCGCCGCCGCCGCTCCAGGAATGCGAAGGCCTAATATACTTTTCGAAAACTTTTCGGCGGGGACTCCGAAAGTCGTCGACGTCGGCGAGCCTATTAATATTAATAGCCGATATAGGAAACGATCTCGCTCGCGCAGCTCGATTAATTTAGCCGACGAAATTTATTCACTTTCCAATTTTCTCGATATATACGCCGAACGGTAGCCCCCGAGATATTGTCAAATATTTGTACTTATAAACTGACACCGGCGCGAGATTGCTTATAATAGTGTATGTATAAGCTCCGTCGCTCTGTCACACTTGCCATGTAACCCGCCTTTTTCCAGCGTATCTAATCGAGCCCGGTATCTGTACTCGATCATAAATTATCTCACGGCTAATTTAAGGCCGCGCGTACACCGATTGCGCAAACTTTCCAGATAACAAGTGAAATTTTGCATGCCGTAATTGTTGAGCGGTTGCGCAAAAGCCTCGCGAGTGCGTATATATACGATCCTTCGCTCGGAACGGAAAAAGAATTACGACTCCGGCGGATTATCGCAAATAACGTATAGTCGGGGCAAATCCGCGAACTAATTAATATCTTATGTTGATATTGCTCAAGTGCGATCCAGTTTCAGCGGAGTATCAAAGCTTGCGCGCAACTTTATCCAAGTTACGATTGCGTCGCCGCCGCCGCCGCCAGTGCCAAACCGAAAAGAGAAGCGGCAACTGAACTTGAAACGATACTGCCTGCGATGGCAACTTCCGTATGGTCGCGAAGCAAACTTGGGCGACTGCAAATATTGGATGCGCGCAATTATTATGAAAATGAAACTTCGGTAATGATGGAAGCGATTCCGCGATTCTTTTCGATTTCCTTGCAAATACTATCGCGCGGATGAAAATTGTTTGAATTTTTTTTAGATGATATGTCAACTGACAAGTTGAAACAAATAATATTATTGACAGATATCAGTTTCTATCACCAATTAAGCTTGGGCTGTTCGATGATTATTGTTTAAAAAGGCTCTCAGATCCATATAAGGTACTCGCCAGCTACAATATTTATAATTTATTAAGTGCAAAAAAATTTTACAACAATTAATAAGATTGAGAATTCGTTCGCTTAATTCTTTTAAATAAACAAACAAGTATAGAAATAAGCTTGAAAATGAGTCTTTTCGATTGAAAATACGTTATTATTATTAAAAATGTGTGCGTTATGCATAATTTTTATTAAAACATTTTGACAAATCATTATCTTGTTTACATGGTTAATGACGATTTTGGTTTGGATCATAAATTAAAAACAAATACAGCAGGTATCGTAAGAGAAACAAAAATGAAATGCAGCTTTTATATACATCAAAGAGATGTTTTACGTAAAAGTTATTAAAAATTATTAAAAATCCGTTTTTTTTTCGCCAAAACTAGATCAATTCATTCATTTTGGGATGGAAATTTGATTGACGAATATATTTGTTTTGAATAAATTTGAAGATGAAATAAACAGTAAACACGAATTTTTGTTACGTGCACAGTAAACCTTATCAAAAAATTCAGAGAAACTTTTGTATATCGGTTCCGCGAAATTCTATTAACGGATAAAGTGAAATTTTTTATTTACCCGCAGAAAGAAATATTTATCTAAAAAATTCTATTTTTAAAATGAATAATTAAATACTTTTGTTGCAAAAGTCAAAGAATACGACAGATTGCATAAAAGTCTAATAAGATTATTACGTAAATATTCAAAGTTTTGAACATTAGTCAAAAAAATAAGTTACCTTATTAAAACGGGATTGAGAAACTCAATCTGTTAGAAGGGCTTAAAAAAGACTTTTTCTTTTTAGTGCTGACAATAAATGTTTTATTTCAGTACGGTACTTTAAGGAATGTATTTTAAATGAAAATTTAATACCCCGTAATGCATCTTGCGGTCGATGTTAGTTTAATAAATTTGACATCGACAAATGTGCATTTCATTGATAACAAGTCGAATCCACTACTCTCCGCGGAGCCGCAGAGAATCTGAATAATAAACGCATCCATTTTCCATTTTCCGGGCTCGTGCCTACGAATCCCCACATTACGTAGAGCCGAAATAGCGACGTAACCGTTCGCTAATGTTCGTTTCATCGATGCGACGATTTTCGTGATACGCGGCGGCGGTGATTATTGCCTCTCCTTTGAAGCTCGATACAACGAGCGTTTGCTTATTAATACCCGCGGCTTCTCGCATCCGTGTTTGATTGATTTAAACAACCCCCGGCCGGCCGGGTGGTCCATCGACAGATACAAATGAATCGGACGCTCTCCGCGTAATCCTTTAAAGGGATATTCGCTCTGCTTGCGCTGCATAAACAGCGGGGGGAGAGAAGGCCAATGTAAGGCCGGTCCATTTCGAAATGAGTCCCCCCCCCTCCGGGCAGCCGACGCCCGGATCCTCGGCGCGATTTCACTTTTGTATTGTGCCTTCGCCGCCGCCGCCGCGACCTCGCGACAAAATCGCCCGACTCCGAATTCAGGAGGGAGAGATACGTCGAGCCCGGCCTTCAAAGCTCTCGCGCGGCTGATAAACTCCGATGCGAAAGACAGCCGGGCGGACTCATTAGCAGCCTCTGCCTGGGCGTTCGTTAGGGCTACTTAGTTGATTGTGTTCCGTCCCGTTTCCTCGAGGACCGGAGCTTTTTCAGTCTGAAAAGAATTGAACTTCGGCCGCGAAATGCCGAGTCTATTTGATCTGAATTATCAGAGCAAAAGGCCTCCTCGAGCGCACCGAGGAAAGTATAATCAAGTGATGTAGAAGCACAAAGAGCCGGTCAGTCATTGTTAAACCAGCGAAAAATGAGTCAATAAACACTCCGTCGAACGGTCCGCTCTGCGCCTCTCCTCTAATTAGCCAGGCGATCGTGAATAATCAAGATGTCGAAAGCGAGTAGTCGGGCACCTCTCTTTCGCCGGGGAAATCAGTGCGCATCGGAATCAAGTGAATTAGGAGGCTCCATTTTAACCGGCCATATCAAAGACAGAGAGAGAGAAGGAGAGGCCTCGGCATTGGTGATCCCTCTCTCGGGCGTCTAGTAATTACTTCCGCTCCGCAAAGCAGGAGCTTTTAATTCGAATGCTTCTAAAACCCGAGGGCGACCGCGGAGGCTTGCCGCTCTCTCTCTCTCTCTCTCCTCCTCCTCGACGACAATTATACTCGAGAGCGGCAGCAGCGCGCGCTGCTGCTACTGCTGCTGCTGGGGTCGAGGAAAAGCGAGACAACGCAGCAACGCGAGAGAATCTCTCTGCTGAATTAACGCGGCAGGATGTATCAGTGTTGCGGATGGTGCTTTTGAAGGGCGCGGCCTACCTTCCTACCTTGATTCCACCCTCCGCTGAGCTTCTCTCTCTCTCTCTCTCTCTCTTCCCCCTTTCTCTGTCTCTGCGGGGAGAGCCGCGAGGATGAGTCCTTTTGCCCGCCCACCCCGGGATTCTAAGTCCGCCAGATTTCACGCTGGAAAATCCACAAAGCCGCTTTGTGATAGTTTCATTTGCATTTTAAGCCTGATGCAGATTGATGCTTTTATTTCAATCATCTTGTACAAAGTATTGACATTACACGTTAAATGAAGAAAATTAATGTGTTTTTAATCTAATTTCGAGGGTGCATTAGTCACATTATAATAATTTTGAATGCTATTTTATATTACTCAGAATAAAACAGTTGACGAATATTTTTAATTGTTTATTAGTTTTTCATACGACGAAGCATTATTTAATGCATGATCTGGTACCTTTATAAGAACAAACCAAAAAAAACTTCCTCCACTCGCAGTCAACAACATTAAAAGAATCTCTCTTTAATTATCGCTTCTTAATTTCCAGCGAGAACTCTTAGCGCAGAGCGAAAAAGGAGGCAGCTCGTAGCTTCTTTGCGCATCGCAGATTTATTTGTACACGCTTACTTTACCCTTGTCCTCTTGGCCTCTCAGCTCCGTCGTATCTCCCCCTTTCTGAAGATCCGGGCGATCTCACGGCATTGTTTAAATACAATTTTGTCGTTTACTAATTAATGCGCTCGACATCAAAGAAGACGTTTATTGGTTCACGTGATGCTAAAGAGACGGTAACGAAGAGGTAACTCGCTCTAAGGGAAGCGGTTTGAAGGAGTGACGTTCGAGGGGTGGCATCCAAAGATGCCGCCGCTAGGAGAGACAGGGGGGTAGGCAGACGCGATGCGCTCGAGCCAAAAGAGGCCAAGAATAACAAGAGCAACCGAAGCAACGCACTCGGCTTTTCTCCGTTTCATTTTTTACGCCCTCTTGTACTTTTTCCCTACGAGCTCGCTGAAGTCTTTCAGATCTCTTCTCGTTCTTTTATCAGTTTTTAGTTTTCTCTATATTTGTTTGCGTTTGCGTTGCTTTTTCGCTGAACAACGTCATTCGTATTTTACCTTTATCAACTAGAATTGGCAGATCTTGATAAAGGGAAATTACAGAGAATAAATTCTTCATTTCCCTCGGCCTAATCTTCTTTTGAACTCGAATTTCTCTCCTTGCGGATTCGCGCCCGTTTGCTGGCGTTCTCCAAAGCCCTTCGAACCTCCGCTCCTTCTCCCAATAGCTCCGCCTTGGTTAAGCTCTGTCTGGTTACTGGTAGTGGTAGTCAGGACTACAACCGCCCGCAAATTCATCAACTAACTTTGTTCCCGAGTTACCGGCGCTGCTTCCGCAGGACCGCCGAGGAAGCAGGGAGAGAATCCGCGCTGCAGCCGCCGCCGCCGTCAAATCAGTCACAGTTAGCTCCGTAGTTTCCGCCATCAAACGGAAAACGGCTTGCAAACACGTAGTAGTCCTTCGTCTCTGGCGCTCTTGTTCGTGTTAGACTGTTTCGCGAGAGAACACATCGGATTTGTCGGAACTGCTGCCGCTGCCGCCGCCGCCGCTGGAGAGAAAGCGGCACCCGAGTCTATACCGGCTGTGTGTGTACACGCGATATATCTGTGTGCGCAGCGTCGGAGCAGACGATCTATGCGCAACTCTCCGGGTTTATCATCTCGTTTGAGCTCTCTGCGCCGCTGGAGTGACGGCCCGAGGTCATTAGGCTTCGGCCCCGGATGCTATAATATTTTGAATTTTCACGCTTCAAATGGCCCTTTGATCCGCGGTTATTGTGCTCATAGTGTAAATGGCGCAACGCCGCCTGCCACGTGCGGATGTCTATTTCGACGCCAACTTTTCTCCACTGACAAGCACTAGGTAGACGTGTTTACAGAAATCTGTCTAGTGTCTTCTACGAGCGTTACAGGCGGATACGCTTCGCCGGAGTTATTATGCTTTCGCTTCTGTCAATATATCGCTTGCAATATTTTCTAATGAAAACGTCCTTGTTTCGAGCTCCTCGAATACCAAGAAATAATTATTCATAAACTACACTTCTCCAAAATTTAATTACGCAAATAAATATTCTATTAGACGTGAATCGCAAATAATGCTTTGTCACGAATAATATGCGGCCTGGTTTAATCTACTGAAAATTGTTTCTCCAAAGCCGCAACCGAGCGCAATACAGCAATGTATAAGGCTTGGAAGCTGGTGAGAACAAAAGCTGCCTTAGTGATTGATCAGGCCTCTGATCAGATGTATAGTCCGCTGATTTTATCGCCGGACAAACCGATCATGCGACTCCCTTTTTCTTTCTCTGACCAAAACACTCGAGTGTCGAGTCAATGAAAAGAGGGTAAAACAGAGATGAATGAGGCGGAATGGCAAATGAGTATTAACAAGTAGCAAAAGTAATCGATCCTTTTGAAGATTCTCTCTTGATGAAAAACAAACCTTTCCAGCGCAAACGTTGTCTGCGGACTTTAAAGCTTCTTAAGTAATTAGTCCAGAATTAAAATCGATTCCTCCGTAAGCTTTACGTTATAAAAGTTTACTGTGAAAGCTTTATTTTTATTGTTCTATAAAATTATTCCAACCATATTAATTAAAGTATACAAAACAGACGTTTAATTTAATGTTTTAATTAAAACAATAGATGTTATAAACTTGTCAAGAAACATTTTAAAGCTGCAACTTGCTTTCAAGAGTCGAAACATCAATTACTCGAGGTGATCATTTTTAATGAATCTATTAAATAATATTTTAGTATTTTTATTTTAAATATAAATATATTCTGTATACTTGATTAACTGTAGCACAGAACGTCAACAATGCTAAGAAAATTAGATTAAGAGCTAATAATACGCATTAGCAAATGCACCTTACGCATTGATCTACCCTCATTACAATGACTCCAATAAATAGAGCTCCCGAATAATGCCAATCCATAGACATCGAGAGAGAAGAAAAGCATCGAAACGGGCGATTTGCCCGGGCAACAACTGCTGCTCGTCTATGTCAATAGGCTCGATTTCCCTTTCAAGTTGTCAACTCTTTTTGTGTGCTCGGCAAATTGTCGCCAGGGGGATGCAGCGGCAGCAGCGGCGGCGGCCGTGGGTGGGCGGACGAGCTTGGGAGGTTAAATTAACATTATTGTTGCGACAAAGACGCAGGCCAGGCGCTCGCAGGACTTGAAAAAGCGAGAGAGAACGCTCGCTGGGTAAACAATTCCGCTTGATGATCGGCTCTCGTTTGATCTTGCTTGATTACCTTCGACAAACAATCGCTGATTCTCTGCGGAAGCGGGATTTCGCGAAACTCTGTGTACCCTCACTTAGCGGGGAAGACGCGCAAATTTATTAGGAAAAATGCCAGCTGATTGCCCCGCCGATCTGCGAGCGTTTTCTCAATTACGAGTATTTATGTTGGAGCGATATAATCAGAAGGATATAATATCAGAAGAATATGATATCAGAAGGATATGATATCAGAAGGATATAATAATCAGGAGAAATGCTTAAATTCCAATGTAAATGTATTAAAATATAACTGTTATAATTGTATTTTGAGATGTCAGGAACAAGAATAAATGGTTTTTGAAAAAGGTCTATATGAATGTGTGTGTATGTGCGTATACGCCTGCATTTCAGCTTCTACTGAACCGATTTTCCTCTCACTGAAAAAATGTTCCTCTTATTACAAAAGGAATCCGCTTGTCACAAGAGGAAATTCTTCTCAATATTTATCCTAGCGGATTTCCTCTTGTGACTCACGGAAAATCCTCTCTAAATCAAGTTCCATCGTCACAAAAGGAAATCATTTTGAACGCAAATGTTTTCCTTTTGTTTTTAAAAATTGATTTACAACAAGAGGAAATCAATTGGCTACTAAAGGACTTCTATTTGTAATAAAAAAATTTTAATGTTAGAATTAAGACGCTAGAAAGTCAAAAGGCAAAGCAGAAAAAAAACTTTTAGTAAAAACACCTCGGTAAGCCCCGCCGAAGGCGCAGGTGCTGAGCCTCGGACGATTCGTTCTATTTAAGCAATCGGTCGGTTAGTCTGACTGCGAGCGCGGCATGCAACGGATAGCCGCCTGGCGGTGGCGCTCGGAACTTGTTGTTCGCTACTTTGCTCGCGGGATGAGCTATCGTTTATACATATGTACAGGGCATCTCAAGGGGGAACCCGATGCAGATCCTTACTGATGTAATCTTCAGGAAATTAATAAATAAAAGAAGGACCCAAAACTCAAAACTATCATGGATTCGAGAAATGTGAGAAATAAATGTTCGCGTCAGACGGTTTCAGAGCCGAAAATATGCTCTTTTTGTAACCAATGAAAATTACATTCTCGACGAAAGGATTGCATGGCGTGGAAACAGTCCTTTTGTGACTAGTTTAAATCCGCTTGTACGCGGTAAGGTGCGTTTCATACACATAAGGATCGTACACGTAAACATTGTACACAATTTAACATTGTGTATAAAACGCACCTTACCTTGTACGCAAGGGGATTGATTACGAGAGGTTTTTCCTCTGCTCATGAAAACTATGATTTTTCGATTCAAAAATATTTTATTTGATCTCAAAGGAAAAACCTATTTATAATGAGTGGATTGAATTCAGAGGAAAATAATTTCCTTATAAGAGGACTCTTTTTCTGAGTGTATTTTTAACAAAAAAGTGTTTTTTTTTTAACAGATTATAAATCTCAAATTAAATTATCAACTGCTCTGAAAAAAATTGACGATTAAGAATATATATAGCTATGTGCAACAGAGAATGTTTATAATTACTCTATTGTAAGACTGGAGTGCAAAAAAAGTCGCAAGGTGATATATTCATTGAATGATTCTTTAAAAAATAAAATTTGAATAGAATACTTATCAAAGCACAGTAACATCGGCAACCGATTCAAGTACATTTAAAGTCTTAAACCATTTTTAAAAAGCAATATAGAAAATAAAAACGTACTTTCTCAGTAGGTACCCGGTACTCAAAGTAGAATTTACTTGCAATTCCTCTTCCTATACACGGAAGATGGATTTTGAAGCAAGATTTCTGGGAAAATCCCATTTTCTTCCCAAGTCAATATTTCAAACTTAATAGAAAAGAAATCGCGAGGGTTTCAATATTCCGCTTTAACGCAAAACATATGCAAAGACTCCCCTCCCCCTTCCCCCCTGAGCGGCGCCGGTACCTATTGTATAGAAGCCTGCCGGCGAGCCAGAATTGGCAAGGCAAAAACTCATATCTGAATCTTTTCGCGTGATGGCGGCGAAAAAAGGCAAATCAATCGAGGCGCGCGCAAAAGCTCGCTCTCGGAGAAATAATTCCTGGCCGGTGGCGCGATTCCAGATAGTTCTCGCGAAGAAGCGAGCCATATAAGAATGTTATCAGGTGATGTAGGAAGTCCGCGCGCGGCGAAACTTATAAGGCAGCTGCGTGCCGCCGGCCAATGATGCAATGCCTGCTCTCTTTCTCCCTCTGTGCGATTCCCCGCGCACCTGAACGGCGCGTTGAACGCGTTTACGACACGAGTTTCGTGCTTAATTGTCTAATGATCCACGGTAACGGATATCTTTTTTCTGAGCCGCGCCGCTAATGAAAGTTGGCGAAATTAAACGCGTATTGCTCTGCGTTTAAGTAGCGTCGTTTTAATTGGTAACAAGATAGCATTACACTTAGAGATTTGTTTTGCACACGATTTTTGTAGATTGGCATTTTGTTTGAGCAGAATATTTTACATATTAGGTAAAAATCATGCAGAAGTAAATTGCATTTTATGCATTAGGAAACTAATGCATAAAATTAGTGCGCTCAATAATTTAGGGTTAATTTTTATTTTTTCTCATCATAGTAGTCAGCTAGCTAGATATATATATTAATTAGATATTCAACCCTCTTTTTTCATTAATTTTCAAAGCTGCTAATGGGCTAAATATAACTGATTTTATTAGTTATACAGGTTTATTAGATAATACTTTTATGTTTTAATCTACTTATAGTTGACTTCAAATGTCATCAAAAAGGTACAATAGAGACTTTAAAGTCAAATAATTACTTCAAATTTAGAGGACAGCTATGAATAATATACAGCAGTTCAAGCTGTATAAGTTTCCAAGTCCTATTAAAAAATTTGATGAAGTAAGTTTTCTTTACAATAACCTTCACACTTAAAAATTTATTTTCACAATTCCTATTTATCTTCTAATTAATACACAACCAAAAAACTAACTTTCGAGGCCGCTATTCTTATACAGCAGTCTACCCTTTGAGCAGGACAATTTTCAGAAACTAAATTCCACGAGTAATGAAAGAACAGCCGATTGAACAGTGGTTAAAATTGACGTATAGACTGCACCGGGGGAAATCCACGCACGGACTTTAAAACCACAGCTTCTATAACAGTGGCGCACCAGAGAGTAAATGCTACAACAAACACAGAGGGCGGCGTTTGTTGGCCTGCTTCGTGAACGTTCAAATAGCGCGTTTCTTTTTCCGCGTACCGCCCGATGCATCGCCACCGGACCCGATCGCCGGTGCACTGTTTGCTTTTTGGCCGAGTTCCGCATCGAAATGCATTTCTGTTTGTCCGAGGAGTACAATTTTAAAAGTCCTGATAATTTACTAATTTTTTTACGTTTTAATTTTCACAAAAATCTGTTACTTTATTAAAAAAAAGTGTTTACATTTACTTGAAATTTTAATTTTTTATAAGGGATTCGATCTTAGCTGAACGAGAGAAAAGTACATATTTATTGGTAGTCCGAGCCAAGTTAATTAACGAAAAAGCAGCTCAGGCGTCTTTTCATTAACCGTCGACACATACTCGCAACCGGGGTAACATTACCGTATTACTTGACGGCTCTACCTGTGTGCATATTACACTGTACCGTTTCCCAGCTCGCTTAGAACCGAAAACAGTGCCTTCAAAACACGAAATCCTCGCATTCCGCGAAAGCTCATTTGCAAAATCGCTCTGCGCGCGCGCGCGCGCGAGTCGATAAAAACTCTGCGGTCGCCTGCTAAAAATCGCCGGGAGCTCGGAAAATCATGCAGCGAAAATTGCAGCCTGCGTTAATACAATTCCCGTCGTTTCCGCTTTCCGATTTTTTTACCCGCGGACTGGGCGCGCGCACACACACGCACACGCACGCGCACGCACATGCCCGCACATGCACACTTTTACCCGGGGAGAGAAAATACGATGCGGTCTGCGAGAGCCGCGCGACGGGGTAATAGTGACGTACGTATAACGTAAGCGTGCAAGCGCGGTTAAGGAAACCGAGACCCGGGGATATCCGAGGCGTGCGCGTGTGGTGCGCGCAATTTTTTCCCTAATATTTCACATTAACAATTACTGCCTCTTTCTAAAGCTAATCGCTTTTTTTTTGGCCTTTCGCTTTTTTTACGGAATTACGCCTCGCACGAAGTTTTGTCGTTGAATTTTTTACGATCGTGTACCATTGTTTGATAGTTTTGCTGTTCTTTTAGCTTTCTGCGGCTTCTCCCGCAAGCTTTACAATAATTGGACACAGTTACAAGCTCTACAAGCGGCAGCATCCAAGATACGTAAGAAAAACGTTAATAGTACGCATCGCGAGAGCGGCAAAGAGAATAAACTAAAGCGGGAGTTTCTAGCATCACGGCGAGCAGACGCGCTGCCGGGTAAAGAGACAAAAACGGTAAGAGGCAGAGAAAATTGGGGGAAGAGAGGAAGGGTAGATAGTGGCGCGCGTCCGTTCCCCGGGCACATAACGCTCGGAGGAGGCCGGTAGGCCGCAGAGAGTCCATTTCGAGCGACCACAATGCGCGCTTAAAGCGCACCGCGAGGCCCGTCGGCGGAATTCCGCGCAACCGCACTTATTAAGACGTCGTTGCTGGAATTTAAAGTACCGGGCACTACTGGCAGGCTGCGCATCCACCGGGGGGATCCACCGCGGCACGTTAGCGCTGACGTACGGCTGAATTGTAGGTGTTTTGCCGCTCGAGTTGGCGCGAGGCTGCGATCGCTTGCATTATACGCGCACTTCCGCGTAATGCTCATCGTCTTAATAACCGTTGTAGCGTAAGCCGAGAGTCGTGTGCGCTCCTTTTTTTTTTTTACTCGGACGGAATGAGCCGCCTGACGTTGATCCGATGCCCTTAATAATATGTATTAAGGCGGTGAAGATATTGCTCGGAGTACTTTCGCTTGCTGCGTGTCAATCTAAGACTGGCTGAAAAAAAGATTTTAGTCGACGATGCCGCTTGGGATTATGCGTAATTTACATTTGCTCTACCCTTTTAGCGCGAGTTTCCAGTGCACTTGTGTACTTTTTTCCTTAAACTTTGAAAGGAACTTAAGCATTTAATATAAAAGCTGATAATAGTCGTTTAAATTTAAAGAAATTCTTGTCAATAATATATAGAAGTTTCCGTGCGCCTTTACTTATTTTCGTCCACCCTTTACGATCCACTGCCGGCGTTAAAAATGAAAATAATCGCTTTACTTCCATGAAAAGCACTATCAAAGCCCGATTAACATACAAGCAACGTTCTTCGCGCGAAGCTTTTACCTCCGACTCCCTCAGCACGTCCGAGCGGAGAATTCTCCGCTTCCGTCTCTTCGATATCTGGCGCCTCGCACTCCGCGTCTCTCGAGTCGGCGTCGGCCACGCGGCGGCCACCTCTTCAGAATGGAACAATCAGGCGAGAATCAAGCGAGCACTTGTTCTGGGAGCGCGCGCCTCGGACGTAGGTCCTCCTCTTTCGCTTCGAGGATGTAACTACGCCGGCTCCCCAAGGCCGGTATAACGTAGGTGTACAATGCCGAAGGCCCCGACAATTATTGCAATTATGTATCAGCCCGGCAAGGAGCATCGAGGGGAGAGCGGCGCCCACCGCCGAGGGTAAGCGTCAGTGTGTGGAGAAGCGACGGAGAGGGAGAGAGAGAGAGTCCATTTCGCATGCAAATCTGGAGGACGCCGCGCGCTGGAAACTCGTCCTCGTGTAAATGGACGCGAGGCGAGGAAAAAGGCTTGTAATTTAGATGAAAATTGATTATGGCCCTCCGCCATTGTGTTTCTTCGTTTTTTGCGCGGCGGACGAGTGTCCTGTCATTCGTAATGAGAAGTACCGGCGGCGAGATTGCAAGTTACATTTGAGCTCCAATTCGTAATGACGTATTGACGGGAAGCAGTCTGTTTTCATGGAAATACGTGTCCAATTTTTCTTTTGCCAATGTTACGTTTTTAGTGGTTGATGCAGTAATGTGAATTCATTATTCGCGGTCGAAAATATTTTCTGCAATTTTTTTTTTTATTTAAAAAAATTGTTTTGATCTTGAATAAAATAACAGTTTTTTGTTCTCGCAAAACTTTCTACATTTTAACAAAAAGACCATATAAAAATATACTTCTCAACAATTAAAATGCATTTCATTCTGAAAATAAAATAATTTTGAAAAAAATAAAAAATGAAAACAATTTGATGACGACTCCGACTTTGTAAAAACTCCAGATCATTAAATTCCGCCAGCCTGAAAATTACAAGGCCCGAAAAGAGAAAGAAAAAAGCCCACGACAAACGAAGGTTCAGATCGCGACTGATGCACTAGACAGGTCGCGTTGTTATACTTGTACATTAAAGTGCCAAGACAAAAGACGCGAATTTCTAAAGGGCTCGCGTTGCCGGAGAACACATAAAATTATACGATCGTGGGCTGCGGAGCGAAGACAAGCGAGAGAGAGAGAGAGGGAGAGAGAGAAAGCACGAGAATTCTGGCCGCGGCTAACGATGGATGGGGTAGAGAGCGTAGGATCGTGTATCCGAGGACAAATGACAATGCTGGCTGCCGCTGGAGCTGATGAAGTGTCTCCCTACATCTTCTCCAAGTGCACTCTCTCTCTCTCTCTCTCTCTCTCTTTTTTTCATCCTCGGATTCTTCCTCTCGGGTATTTCTATTCGAGCGTCTCCTTCCTGACGCCCTCGCGCAACCCCTTTGCCAAAGTTATTGTTGCCGTTACCGAAACCCTCCGCGCCGCAGTTAATTGGGCAACGATTGTCGCTCTCCGTCTCTGTCCCTCCGCTCCGGCTGTAGCTCTCTTTTTTTCTCTCTCTCTCTCTCGTCGCTGCTCTTTCTTTGCCGGTCGCGCGCACGCCTTTTTTCCGCCGAGGCTTTGATTGGAATGAGGGATATAGTGCCTGGGCTTTGATTTTTATCGAGGTAATCAGTAGCGCAGAAGACATCGTTAAAAGGGCTGGGTTATTTTTATTTATGGCTCTTTTCATGCGTGCACGAGAGTTTTTGTCTTCTTACCCACGGGGCTGTATATCTTCGCTGGATTATAATTATTGGAGCCGGCAGATTGAATAAATCACGCGTTTTTTTCTCCCCGACTTAATGACTAGCGACAGGCTCGCGCTCGCTAGTCCCCCGTAATGACATAATAATCAAATTTTTGTAAAGGACGCCTCGAAATAATGAAATTTCAATCAAACCTTAAGGATAATTAACTGTAATCAAACTTTTTGCGGAACGTAAACGCGTAAAAAAAAATTCTTTTTAAATAAACTCGTCATTTTATTATACTTTGGTTTTTTTTTTCACAAAAATATGGGAGTAAATTTTAATGGAAATCTTTTAAAAGTAATTATTATTGACTTCAGTCCGGCTACAATGATTTAACACTCATTGAATCACCTTTTTCCTAATTTCCATCATTAACAAGTTCTTAAAACGTTAGAACTTGTCATTGTTGTAACTTCATTCCCCCCAACGTCTTAGGCGCAACAAGAACAAGAACGATTACCTCAGATAAAAAGATCAGCGAGGTAAAATTGCTCGCCCATTGATCCGCGACTAATTGCGCTCCCTCGGGCGATCTCGCCTAGAAACCTAGTGACACTGACGTCGGCCTTGGGGGGTCGATTCTTCTGGAAGCGTCGCCGGCTCCCATAACTATATAGCCATAATTCTCGGCGTCGCGCCGCCGTCGTCGCCGTCGTCGTAGCTCGGCGAGAACCCTCCTCGACCACCTTGTAATTGGATTGACTGCGCCAGAAGACTTTCTCGCTTGGTCTTTTCCTTTCATTTCTTCCACAATGCCGAGCGTTTCTTTATACGTAAAGTTTGATTACTTTGCCCCGCGCACAAAAATGTATCGACTCAGCAGACATCAAATAACTTCGCGGATGTGGCAGTTTTCCCAGTTTATCGAGGAGGTCTGAGAAATTATTATTATTATTATTATTTGAGAACGTGTACTTTGTGCTGTTCTAATAAAGCATTTATATTATTGCTGTTACAATAATTGAAAAGTTCTAGTTTAAGGTTTATGAAATGTGTGTTCAAGATATTTCTTTATACATTTTTTTTTTAATTTTTGTACAAATTTTTAGCCTACATAAGATTCACGCTTTTATTTAATATTATTAAAAGCTGTGATTTTAAAGGAAAAAACCGCAAGGTAAAGTATTAAAGTATTAACGTATTTACGTACGTGCAGACGAATAAATAATGTAAATAATATTTAAAATTAGAAAACGAAGTAGCTTGAAAAGGTTGTTCTGCCAACCGGCGGTCCTTTTGATCTTTTATCCACTTTAATGACTAAGCCGCCTTTAGCCCAAGAGAATCGCTCTCGTGACAATAAAAGATTTTCCCCGAAAGCGGCGGCACATTTTTTTTCACAATCCTCAATTTTTAAACGTCCCTGATTAGCATCGCGACGCAATGATACGTCGCCGGGAATTTACGAAAATATCGTTAATCATGACCGGCGGAATGTCATCGAGCCTCTCTCTCTCTCTCGATATACCGCGGGAATCAAGATCTGGCCGCGCGCTCGCCTCCTCTAATCTCCGAGAGCCGAGAGAGCCGAGAGAGGCAATAAAAACGAGAGGCGCCTCGTATTTCGTAACGTAAATCGTCATTGTCTCCGCCGCGCGGTGGGTTTCTCCGCTCGCCAAAGATATAATGCACGCGCGCGCGCCGGTGAAATGGCCGCTTCTTCTTTTCTCTCGGCGTCTCTCTCTCTCTCTCTGTATGCGTGTACATCTCGGCTGCGGAGTCCCGTAATTGATTAGAGACGCTCGTTCCTCCGTATTCCGACCTTATACGCGGAACTTTCTAAATCCTTTCTAGCTTGTACACAAGCGAGTAGGAGAGAGAGAGAGAGAGAGAGAGAGAGTCGAGGCTCGCACGTTAATTGTGATGTGTGTTCGCCGCAGAAGTGGAAACGCGCGCGACTCTCTGTTCGGCGCATCGTCGAGGACAATCGAGATGGACTCGAATACGAAACCCGAGGAATGAGTGGATTCTACTCTGGATAACTTTTGACCTGATTCTGCGAGCTGAGAACTTTCATTTCCGCTTAAACGTTAAACGTTAATGTTTTATTTTAGTTAGATTATACATAAAGAAATTCCAATTCGTAATATGTTGTATCAGTAAATTGTTACTGCTGCGAAGAATCATAAAGGGCAGAGCTTTTGGTTGAGAAACTTTTTTATCAAATTATAGGTCGTAAGTTACATGGTTTGTTTTAACACGAGTCGTTGAAGAAATCCCATGCATTATTCAAAATAATGACTCTTTGTAGCATTTATTTATGAAAAAAGGGGGGGAACGAAACTGTAATAGTCTATTCAACAAAAAAGATGAATGAAAAGTAGGAAAATGTGACTTTAATTTAGAACTGAGATTTAAGAGGTAATTAAATTTTATCTGTTATATTTTAAGAAACGATGGGCAATATTGTTCAGGAAATTAATCGAGAAATTGAATTATTATGGAAGAAATAAAGAAAGCCCGCCTTCGAATCGAGATGTCAATAAGGAAGGCATAAAAATTATGTTCTGCTGTACAGTAATGCAATTAGCTCCGCGGGAATAAACGAGTATTGGTTATCGGCGAAAACAAAATAATACCATTAGATCAATTAACTTTCAAGTAAGATTGCCACTAATTATCAGCCCAGACTATTTGCCTTCGTGAAATCTCGAGTTTTTTTTTTTTTCAAATTGCGCCGATTATTCGGTATTGATTTCATTATCCAATAAATTCGTTTTCCATTTCGAAGCCGCGACTCGGCAGCCGCGCTCGCGCTCCTCTCCCATTGTGCTCGGAGCTTCATAACTATACTCTCGGCTCAATCGAGCGGCGGCTCGAGGCCCAGATGCGATCTTATAACGGGGCGCATCGGCTCAAAAAGCAGAAAATCTGCGGCAGACGCAAAGCGCGAGCCGGGGAAAATATATAGCCACTGTATAGGGATAACAGGCGAATGGACAATCGAATGCGGATAGAGCGTGGAAGGCCGTTTTCTCGCGGACAATCGCGCATCGCGATGCATCCGCCGTCTGCTTTCTCTCTCTCTCTCTCTCTCTCTCTGCTCTCGGAGGAACATCAGCTCGTTAGTCGCAACTGCGGAATCGCGAGCGCTTACATAGCGGCGTTTGCGCGCTTGTTCCGCTTCGATGCTCGATCGCTCTCTTTTGTGCGCTCGCTCGCCGCTTTTTTCCCCGCTTATTTATGCTCGCGAGCGTCTAATAGGACGGAATGTCCTGGAAATAATGGTTTTTCGAATAAAACATGAAAACCGCACCGGGGAAAAAACAAAAAATCGAACAAAACTGAAAAGCTAACAGCGACTGTTAGGCGAAATGGACGAGCTGAAATTCCGCAATTCTGATGAGTTTTTTTTCTCCTCCTATTGTTGCGTAATGCCTCGTAAAAAAAAAACGTGCCTCTCCGTACTTCGTTAAGCTGAAGCTGCTGATTTCGAGTCGTAAAATTAAACGAGCAATTAGTTTTTACACTTTGCATATTCTCGAAAAGGAGTATATTAAATATAAAAACTCGCTTCCTCTGCTTATGTAAACCCCGCGCGCTCAAATTAGACTATTTTTTATAAAATAATAACCTTTTTTTATGCACCGTACGAAATTATCACGTTTATGTTTTAATTACGAACGCACAGGGGGATTTATAAATAATTAAGGCCGCCGAGTAACACACGTTGTTGCACTTAATTACGGCGCGCAAATAATAAAGAGGATAATCGCAGAAATTTCATTTTAATGGACAAGAGCTTTATCGCATTATTTCACTTGCGCAATTGTCTCGAGAACGCGGCGGCGGCGGTGCGCTCTGGAAGAAAAAAAAATCAAAATTATCCCGTGGTAAAAGTATAATTTCACGCGTCTGGCGCACACGCAGAATTCCCGTTCCGAAGATTTAAGATACATTTATCGCGTCTGCGTGCCTTCCTCGAAAGCAGAGAAGCCGCGCCGCGCGGCATAATAGAAAAATTCAATTAAATTATCGCAATAAGCTGAAAAAAAAAAGAAAAATGTTTGAACGAGACGCGGATACATTTATGCCAGATTTTTCATTAGCTCGTTATCCTCAAGTGTCCGTGTAACAGCGATGCAAATTCTGTCATTGATACAACCATAAACGCGGTGGATTGAAAAAAAAATCAAGTTACGCTTGCGTGGTAAATTAAAAGTAAAATTTTTATTAACATTTGAATAATGTTACTCTCCTTCTAACCCTTTACAGCACCGTCCCAAAGCTGCTTTCATCAAAGATAACAGCTCACTAAACGACCAACCAGATTTCTCAGCTTAGCGGAAAATGGCAAATCCGCGCGGTATATCGGTGTCAGAATGCGCGTTTTTCCCTCCCCCTTGCGGCTTGAATCGCGCGCATGCGAGCGCGCGGCGGCGGCGCCGTCTGACTCCTGCGCATTGTTCTCTCCTCTTTCTCCATGCTCGTACGTACCGAGAGAGAGAGGGGAGGGGTAGGCCGCTAATTGCGCATTGTATAGCATCGTTGCTCTTTCTCTCTCTCTCTCTTTCTTTCTCTCTCTGCCGGAGCGGTTAACTCCTATCGACCTGCTATCTTTATATAAAGTAACAAAACAACGTAATTAATTACCAGTCTTCCAGGCATTGTTAGACGATAAATAACTCTCGTGCTGCTTTTGCTTCTCTCTCTCTCTCTCTCTCTCTCTCTCTCTCTGTTTGGCTGCCTCAATTTCCATCGGGACGCGAAGCCCTACCGTGCGCATCTCGCCTCCTAAGTTCCGTTCGAATCCAATTAAAATATTCAGCAAGACAAACGACAATGAGAGGGGACCACCCCATCGCGCTCGAACCCGATGACTCCTTTTGTAGGAGCTCCGCAGGTAGGCTGTGTGTAGGTCAGACCGATTCCTTGAACGCGGCCTTGCCGGATTCTTTCGCTGTGGTTTCTTCGATCGCTTCGGGATTTCCGGATTCTGGATCCTTTCTTCGTTCGATTGTCGAGCCTTATTAATATGCAAAGTGTTGAGTGACGATCTGGCCACGAATTTCTCTCTTTTAAAATTGTTACTTCGGGTTTTATTTTTATAAATAAAATGCAGAAATTTGAATAGCTATGGAATTTTTATGCACTTATCAGTACACAAAAACGTATTCACGACGGATAATTTAAATAGTGCTCAGAATTGAGTATCAGCTAGCACCGTCCGAAGCTTTGTTAATTTAAAAAAAAAAATTCCAAATACGTTCTCCTCAGCCTTAGAAATGAGCGACGGCGGCGGCTAAAAAAGGACCGTCATCATGAAAAGAAAGTCGGAGCGCGCGTGCGCTTGGGGTCGAGCGGTAGCTCTCTGTATCTCGGAGTAAAATGGGCATAGTTCGACCGGTATTTCGCATAAGCGTCTCTCCATATCTCAAACAAGGCGACCCGGTTAATTGGCGGTAAATGGACGCTTTTTTTTCTCTCTCTCTCGCGGCGGCAAAGAATGCCAAGACAAAAATAGTGCCGGCCGAGCGCGGACCAAAGCGAGCGAGGCGCATGCCTGGAATAAAGATTGAAAATGCGGCTATGATTGAGAATCATTAGTAGCACCTTGACGTCAAGCGTTCCTTTAGCCATGTACGAACGAGCGGGTAACGATTTGAAAGTGACTCTTACATAAAGAAAAAAAAAACAACGTATATAATAAAACAAGCCTTCTCTGCGCCTTATTGACATAATTTCATAGAAAACTTTTGAGTAATGTACGTTGGTCAACATTAGTAAAGCCGGCGAGCGACTTTCCGCATTTTTCAGCAGACTTCGTGTTAACGATTTGGGGCGGGGATTGAAAAATTAATTTACATCGAGCGTAACAAGCGACTGCTTTAACGAAAAGTAGTTCAGAAGAATATTTAAAGAGGCATTAGCAGATATAGCGACGATCAGTTGCGAAATCTCTTTGAATAAGAGTAAAATTAAAAATACGATTGTTGCGAAATTTCAAAAAAGTTCATTTTCTTTACCGACGTAAAAAGACTGTTTTTGAAACGCTCAATATAAGGAAAAGGTTCGCAGCGATTTTAACCGAAAGGCGCAGAAAGCAGAAACGTCGGAGGCGTAAATCAAAATTCGCGTGAAAATTCGCGTATACGCAGCGGCGTTATTAATTTCGGCGATATATTTCACGGCGCGCTGAAACGGCTCTAGCTCGGCGCTCGCTCGCTCGCTCGTTCGCGCTCATCGATTTGAATATAATTACAAGAGTACAAAAGTGCCAAGGGAAAGTCTCTCTCTCTCTCTCTCTCGGCGGGCAAAGATTGATTAGCCCCGCCGTTATGAAATATGATAAATTCCACGAAGACCCAAATGAAAAGCAGGCGATTTTTCGAGAGCGATCCTCATCCGCGAGAGAGAGAGAGCCTCGGACGCCTTGATTGCAGGTTGTCGGGCTCGCTCCCACTTTCTAATGCGCCTGCCGCGCTGCTACACAGCTCTGCTCGCGCGGCGCAGCATTTTTTCCGAGCAGCCTCCGACGAGCTCTTCTCTCCTCTCTCTCTCTCTTGTGCGCGCTGCCCAACAACCTAAAAGCGTAACCGCGCGCGCGCGAGGGATATTGTGCGCCGGTGTTCGCCTCTTCGGTTTGTGGGGCCCGTTTTTCTTTCGGGCGAACGAGTGATGGGGACCTATTATGCGCGAGAGGTACTGTAATGAGTTGCGTGCCATTAGCATAGGAACAATCTACGACGGCTGATCGTCGCCATTTTATGTAATTGACCTGTAATTCATTCGAAATTTCAATCAGCGGACAAGTAAATTGATGGCAAAAAATGACTGATTGATTTGAAAACTAAATACCTGTTTTCGCTTGCGCAACGGACCCATCATTTTTCATGGTCTTTTATCGCAAGTTTATGTACTAATAAAAAAAAAGTTACTTAAAAAGCATAGCCAAAGAACCATGTTGGATATTTACTAATTAATGCTAGATAAATTGATTCAAGCGCAAAAGCTCGAATCTGATTTTGCTTGTCCCGAACCAGTTTCAGCAGATCTAGCAATTTTCAGCGCGAAATCTCTATAATAACAGCTAAAATAAATGAATTACCCGCGCTGGAGTAAGGCAAACCGGCAGATCAGTTTTTCACTCGGCATACTCGAAAAGACAATAACGATCCGCGCAGGAGTCCATCGGGATATTAAGAAATGAATCCAGCGGCAGGAGCAGCAACAGGTTCTCCATTAGCGAATCTTCCGCCGCGGCTCCTTGGGAAAATGTCAGGTCGGGCGCGAATCGAGTTAGCGATTTCCCGGGCGGCGTATTAGCCGCGCTTTGAAAAGCGCGACTCGGTCCCGCGCACGTCGTCGTCGTCGCCGCCGCCGCCGCGATGTAAAAGGCGCGCCTGGCATTGTCTCGCGGGCCGCTTATTGTCTGCCCCGGCGCGAGTTAATGACAATGGCGCGGCGCGTCGAAAAAATCGGCAACGCGCTTAGGAGAAGAAGGAAAAAAGCGAAGAAAAAAAAGGCGGCTCTCGACCGAAGCCGTAAAAGGCCGCCGCGCGTAAAATCTCCCATCGACGGCGCGCGAGAGAGCGAGCGAGCGCGTGCCGCATATTTTCCCAGGCGAGCGAGCCCCGGGACAATAACGTTATAACAAAAGAGAGGATCATGATTAATTTATTAAGCCCCGCAGTGTCTTTACAAAGAGCGAGGAATTACGAAGCGCGAGCCGATAAGGCGAATATAAAGAATTGTTCATTTTTAGCCCGAGCGGCACGATGAGCCTGTAGTGGGATGTCTATTCTTTTAATTAATTTTCAATATCTTTCGATAAAGGGATCGAGGAGGAGAGAGATTTAATTACGCGCCGTGAGACGCGGAATTAATAACGGTCTATTACGGGGGTTACTGTTAAGGCTGATTGTAAATTTTCAGAGTACGTACGTCTTACGGATAATTGAAAAAAAAACTGAATTATCGTAATAAGAGTGTCTAATTTTCTTTGCACAAAATTCTTTCTGTAGCGGAGAAAAAGTGCATATGCTTGCATTTTTCTATACAAGAATAATTAATGGTCTCGATTAACTTTCGCGATTTTGAAATTTCTAGTACAAACCCCAAGTTCACACCGGCAGAGTTATTATTAATAGCTCTCCCAAGACAACACCGCACTTCAGAGCTCCGCGAGACAAGTGCGTTGATCACAGGTCTCTCTCTCGCAATTACAGTTTCCGCATTTACTCCAAGAGTCGAGGCGGCAGCTCAACGTTGGGATCACCCGAAGTATCAGCAATGAATCAATCCGACAGAATAATGTAACGTGGCGCGCCGGCGATAGACGCCTGAAGATCGATACATTGTACGGGGCGAAATAAAAAAAAAAGTAAAGACGTCTCGCGCGCGCGCGCGCGCTGTATTAGCCGAGAGAACGTTGTTTCTCCGCGCGCGCGCGCTTCGCGCAAAATATCACTAAATCATGCCGGAGCTAGGCGCTGTCGATTTCGCGGGATTTTTGCGAGCCAAGTATATCTTTCACTTTGATGGATGCGCTTGGGAATTTTATTTCTGCCAGCGAGTAACTGGCTATGAAGATATAGCGGCCTGGAGAAAGGCTAAGTAAATTAGGGAAAAGCGTTGCGAGGTGTGGAAGTCCCGTAAATAATATCGGAGCTTTTCGATAGAAAGTTTTTCGAAATGCTCCGAACGAGATTTCGGATTTGAAATTTTTTCCGGTTGTTTTTGCAAATCTCACGAGAGACTTATTTCATTATCAGAAACTTGTTCGATTTAAAAAAGTTTAAAATGTTTGAAAATTTTCACATGTACAAAGCAATCAGAATATTTGATAAAAAGTTAATTAAAATGTATTACACGTCCAATTTAAGCACAATAGAAATAAATCAATTTGAAGTTTCTCGACCAAATGTAAAACAGCGAGTTACTTTAAAATACTATATTGAAGTTTAATACAGCTAAAAAAATCAAATTCAATAGACTCAATAGCTTGTGATCAATAGATTACAGTCAAAATTGTATTCGATAGTATGGTTTTCAACGTTTTGAAATTATTGGGTTAACAAAAATTTAAATCACTTGTAACAATTTTCGAGATTTAAATTATTAGAAAAATAAAAAAAAAAATTGCAAATAGTCACTTTTTTGAAGAGCTGTACAACTTTTAAATCAACAAATTCAAGCTAACCTGAATAATACTCACATATTTACAAACTATAAAATATCTTTTATTCAATTAACTTTATACCCACATATATCTTGCACAGACATAGACTTTTTTAGATGCACCAAACTAAGTTCAGCAAATACATACGTAAGATTTACAGTCATGTTAGAAAAAAATCAGTATTTATTTTTAGAAAAAGAGGAGGAACGGAGGAGGAGTTTACGAGGAAGAGAGACGAGAGAAACGAGGTATAGCAGAGAGAGAGAGAGAGACTACGAAAACGAGGAAACAGAGAGAGAAAGAAGAATGCATATCGGGTAGCATTCCATTACATTGGCGTAAGCAGAAATCCCTTGAGGTCCAGCCTCTCGAAAAGGGATTTACGATTTGATCATGCGGATAGTTAGAAACTTATACTTTTAGATACAAGATACAGTGAAACCTGTACAACTTTTTATGTCATTTCTCACATTTTTCTTCGGCATGGGGAATTGATTTCACGTTTAAAAATAACTTTTATCCGCTGCTAATCTCTTTCCAAAACTTGAGTCACTAACCGCAAAACAAAAGATTTTTGAGGTTTTATAAACAACGGTTTATTTAATGAAACAGCAAAAAGAATATTTTATTTATGATTCTATTATTCTGAAAACATTCGCTTTGAAAACATTCACGTGAGCAGAATTTGATCGAATTTAAAAATAAAGAAAAAATAACAAGTCAGCATTTCTGAAAAACGTGTAATCTTGAACTTGACATCGCAAGAGTTATCGATTTCAGAGTTAATAAGGCTTTAAATAATTTAACAATATTATTACAAGTGACAGTTATCTTTTGTTTTTTAAAAAAATTCAATCAATCATTACATCAAAGTAAATTTTTGAATATAAAAACTTTAACTGAACAAATAAATTGATTATTTTCAATATTTAGAATTGATTGACCTGTAACAGTAAACAATCGACGAAGCCATGACTTGGAAAACCATTTCCCAGACAACACAATAAAATAAATTCCACTCGAATCCATTCTCGCGCGTTCAATTCCTTCGGCCGGCGATAAAGCCTTCTAATTGATTTATTTATCGAAACTGCAGCATATTTGCATAAGTTACAGGCAACATTTCGCCCGACGCGGCTAAGCTCGCGGAGCAACTTATTTCGTCGAAATGCATCGATCAAGCCGCGCTCCGCGAAGGGAAATTTTCAGCGCTCCCGGCGATAAAGTAAGCCCTCGCCGCGGCGCCCGTGGCATAGCGTTCGCGTTCGCGCGCAAAATACGATTTATCCGACGTGCCGCAGCTTCTAATGCGTAATAATGGTCGGCTTTGCGCGCATTTCCGCGGCCCACTTTAAAGGAGACAGAGAAAATCCGCGGCGGCTCTCGCGTCCCTCTCCCATCCCCCCCGCATAACTCAGCATCTCGGCGGCGGCGGCGGCGGCGAAAAACCGCAAATTCCGCGCTGAAATTTATGCGCCTGCGCGCTCTCCGGCGTTTACCGTTTCTCGCCTAGCAAATTCGATATCCGCCATCATCGCCACAATGCCGGCGGCGCGGATTTCTCCGCGGAAGCAGAAATTCGGAATTCAGAAGGAGGGATGGGGGGACGAATGAGCGCGGAGATAAGCCGGGGTGAAATACGCGCGACTGTCGCTCGACACTTATCTGCGGCTCTATTCTCGGCGCTATCAAGTCCATCGTCCGCGCCGTAAATCATGCGACACCTGGCAGCAGCGGGGTGCCTATCTAACAAACGGGCTCGGTTACAGAGAGAGAGAGAAAGAGAGACGGAGAGAGGGACGAGGGACGGTGACCTTGTGAAGGTTCTGTACTGTTAGAGTTCATAACTTACTATATGGGGGGATAGGCTGTGTCGCTGTGCTCGTTTTGCCGAGCGGTGAAATATCCGAGAACGCGTGTCGATGCATATGTCGGGGAGGGGAAGGGGGAGATTTTTGCCAATTATCGATCACCTATTGGCGCAACCTACACGCGCCGGGCTTTCGTAACGAGGCCGCGCTCGCGAACAATGGTAATAGATTTGTCAAGTCGGTGCTTGTCGATATATATATATATATATATATATATATATATACGCGGGCCGTTGCTCGGTTTTGTTGTCGCATTTTTTTTTACCGATTAATCGGAGGCCCGTGGGGGTTTATGGGCCCGAACGTTTGTTTGAGTTCGTAATTACCGCCGAGAGCTTTTCTTTTGACGGAAGGGGGGCCTGCTTGAACTAATTATTGGGCAATCTATGTGGAGCGCTCGTATATGAATTCGTGTTTAATGTAGCTTGTAGTTGTTCATTAGGAAGGCAAGAAAAGTAATTTGAAATATCGCGGAGAAAATTTACTAGCCGGCGTTTACCGTATATGAAAGACTGAATTTATTCTAACGCAATCTAAATCCCCTGTTTGCAAAAAGTAAATCAAACTTATTTACGATTATAAATAAAATCATTGTTTGAAAGCAATACGCAATTTACAATTAGGCTTACAAAACTGCAGTAACCAACGATTCAATAAAGTACGCAGTACTACAGAAAAAGCCAGGAATCAATCAGCAAGTGCCGAATAAAAAATCCCTCTCCCTCTCGGCAGATCGTTGTGCATCCAGTAGCCGCGGCATTATAGTTTTTCACTCTCCCTGGCTCGAGCCTCCTCGGTCACTGCAACTGGCGGCCAGAAATCGGCTCCGCGGACGAACGGGGGCGCTGCCTCGGCGCGTGCGCCGGTAATTAGATCGTTTCTCGAACAATTTCCGCGGTCATTCCCTTTCATCCGGAGCGCGCCTTACAGCCGCGCGCGGCGATCGCGCGCCGTGTCGGGGTTCCGCCGCGGCGAGTCCTCTTTTTGTTTACGCATTTGCCGCTTGTATCGGGGACGGGGCCGGTCGGCCGGACGGCGCGCAAAAAAAAAGGGCGCAACCGGGGGTTGATCCGCCGCGCCGCGGCGGAACACCGCTTTGTTCGTCGTCGAGCACGAGTGTGCTGCAGGTATGTAAGTTCGGTGTCGTTTTTGCTGGGAACTGCCCTCGCTTTTTCCCCCCGCGTAATCAAGTCTAGCGGGATTGCAAGCCGGTAGCGGCCGATTGGATTACCTGATAGAACGAAGAATACGATCGGATGAATTTAGATACTGGCTGCACACGCTTCGAAACGCTGGCCTGCTGCTGCTGCTGCTGCTTTATTTCTTCTGTAAATAAATTGGAAGGAAATTAATGCGCGTTAAGTCTTTACTTTCCCAGGAAAGGGGGGGGGGGAGGGGGTTTACAGTTCTTGGATTATTTTTTATTGTACGGCGTTTCTTTTAATTCAATGATATTTTCTTACTTGCGAAGGTAAATAAGTTTAAAAAGAGCAAAATAAATGTGCCTAATCCAATGCGGATCTCGGTCTTCAATCACTGTACCACTTTATGAATTAATCTTTAAGATCTCTCCAGTTCCGAGAAATGCAGCCTGGTCCCCGCGGAAGATTACATTTTGCTCTACTTCGCTAAAATTTATTAAAGCAGATTGCATTTTTAAGCCTTTGACGAATGATTTAGCGAACAATTATGATAAATTTGGTCGCGCGAGGCAGCACCGTTATTTATTATAAAACGCGGCAACGTCCTCTCGAAAACAAAAGAACCTCGAACGGCGGCCGCGTATAAAAAGCGTTTTCCGCTTTTCTCCCTTATTTAATTTTGCGTTCGCTCTCGGTCCGCGGCATCGGCATTGCAGTCAGGTGCCGCTACTTACACAACCGGTAGATTTCTTCCTCTTCTACGCGGAGGAGCCGAGGCGCGGCGGCTTTGCCGAGCGGTTTCTATTTTCTTCCATCGCGAGAGCGCAGATTTCATCGGCGCTCCGGCCGCCGCCGCCGCCGCCGCCGCGACCGACTATGCACATGTCGATTTATAGTATCGTGCGCCATTAGAGATAATTGTTGGGGCAGTAATCCCCCTCTTGTAAGCCGTTTTTCCTCTCCCTCTCTCTCTCTCCCCCCGTCGGCGATCTACACTCGCGTCACTCTCCCGTAAAGCTTCTTTATTCCTCCCCTCCTCTTCTATGTTTTATTACGTGCGAAATTTTTCTCGCGCAGCGCGCCCGTTTGTACAAGCTAGTTTTACACCGCGGCAATAAACATGACGCTCTCTCTCTCTCTTTCGCAGCGGAGAGCGAAGAGAGAGAGAGGTGAAAAAAGAGCAGCAGAGTCCCTCAGTTTTCCGCCGGAGAATGCACGAGCTCGAAGAGCGGGTTAATTGGAATGTTGTTGCCGCGATTAAACTATTAGACGAGCAGGAGAGGATATGAGGCCTCGCGCTATCGCTTTTTAATGGCCTACGTGGAAACGCGCCTTTTGCCAAGCCAACGCGTCGGAGGCTCCGCGCGCGGCGTTATGAGCCCGAGCGATGCTTCTTAAAATGCAATCAGCGGACAAGGCCCTAAGAGGATCGCGATAGCCACGCCGAGGAATTACGCTTTTTCAGGCATCTCCGCAGCTTCGCGCCGCGCGAACGAGCTGAAAGCTCCGAGTCTCTCCCGCGCGAGACAAAAGCATTGTGAGAGAGCCGCGAGGAGGATGCGCGAGGATTTCACTCGAGGAATTTCATTGTTAATGACTGCTCTTTGCCGAACGCGCAATTATCCGAGTTACTCTCGGGATTCAGGGCTCTCGCCCTTTAGATAACTGCAATCAAAGATATTAATTGACTAGCATTTAACAATTAAATCAGTGGGGGACTGGTTTTCAAAAAGCGTTTTAAATATCATTATATTTGCTTAATTACAGTGTATTTTAAGATTAAATTGTTTTTTATTTACTTAGCTTTCGAGGATGCGCCCGATAACGAGAAATTTGCAGTGTCATGCGACTTTGTGGGAGGTACTCAAGGTTTTACAAAAAAAAAAGTAAGAAAACGTTTATTTCATTTACTTTTTTAATTATCTAAATTCTATAATAATTCTCAAAATACAATAAAAGTTTTTGAATAATTGTTTTTCAGCAACATTAACAATTTTTTTTTATAATTTTTGATAATGTTAAACGTTCTGCATCGTATCGTATAATACAACTCGCAACTGAAAAAGTGCCGCTGCTAATTAATACGCGAGAGAAAAAAACGTTTGTCCTTTTAAAACACTCGGCGATAATTGCCGTTTCTGTATAAATTATTTATTAAACTAGTTATCTAATTTCAATTAATTTCTTCCATTTTGGCGCGCTGCCTCGCGCGATCGCGTCTTCGCGTACTTAAAAGCATTGCGTGACGCATTGCCGCGATTATATTGAGCGTTCGACATATTTGGCAAGTTGACGGATCGGTGGTAACTCGTCTTTCTTTCGATCCCTCGCGCCGAGGCAGAGCCTATTGAAGAGAACAGAGGAAAAAGCTTATTTCTAAGGATGAAAACGTAGCTCCGTTGTTTCCCGCGACGAGTCGCGTAGTAACAAACAAGCTCGTACTTGGGAATGTCAATAGGAGAGAGAGGCACTTTACTGCTGGAAAACCCGAAGGTAGAGCTTCTTTCCATTTCTGAAGGGAAATGAGCTCGATTTGCGAGACACAAATGTTATCGTTAAATTCTATTTATGAGCTTGACCATTTGTAGAATTAAATAATGAGTTCAAGAGACTTTATGGCTGCTGAGAATACGCTCGAGAACTTTTGAATGTATAAATACGAGGATTTTACTTCATTATTTTCCAATAAAACTTAGCTTTGAAGTTTCTTGGACTTTTTACGAGATCGTACGTTTTCAACGTTGAAATTTTCATGTCATAATAAAATCATTTTTAATATACTCCAAGAAAATCGCAATGGAATAATTTATTTGTGACAAAATTAATCACAAAACTTCAATCAACTCTTACATCTTGAGTGTATCGAGAAAAATGTTTATAGTCCCCCCCTCCAATTCTTTTACCCGCGAGGCATTAATATAAAATATTCCTGAAATCATTCGCGAATACACTAAAAACAATTATTTTCAGCCAGAATAATTCTCGAGCTGAAAATTAAAACGGATAGGCGATCGCCGTCGTTACAAACGCAGCGAATCCTTAAATAATTAAATTTTATTATAACGATCTCGGTGCTTTAGTGCCCCCAGTTAAATAAACATGCTCTTGCATCTCCTCTCAATCTGCGCCGGGCGTATCGCGAGGCTTTACGAGTTCAACAATAAAGAGAGCAGCAGAAACGAGAGAGCTTAGCGTTCCTCTCGCATTATGTAGGAACATGAAAAGACGCAAATTGAATGTGGACTATTAAGGCCCTCGCGAGGGGGGCGAGTGCCCCCCCTCCCCCTTTTTAATTCTTTCAATAATTTTGCGCTCCGACGCATAAACGCGCATGCGCTACCAGCTACCGGCGGCGGCGCAGCAGAACGAGATCGGTAAATTGGATACCGGTTATACGCCGGACATTAATCTTACGCAACCCGGCCGGCCGATATCTACTTATTAATAATAGCCGCGATTCGCGAGCACCTAGCCGGATTCCATCACAGCGAATAAGGCAGACGAATCGAGCGCGAGAGCCTCGCGTTATACGTATACGTATTATATATCGCGGCGAGCGTCTATAAATTCTGCACTTGCCGCCGCCGCTGCCGCCGCCGCCGCCGTCGCGGCTAAAAGCAGTTACCGTTTTCCTCGGTGTCGGGGCTTTCTTTTTTAAACTAGTTTCAGCGTCATTGTCCGATACTGGATTGCAGATATGGATATCTTCCGCTACCCCGGAGCGAAATGGCTGGGGAGCTCGATTCGGTTACCTGTTATGTGCAGTTTTTTGATCTTGCATTATATGTGCGCGACTATGATGAATGAGATCGGAACGCTGTAACTTGATGTCGAAATGTGAATTAGTTTTCCACTTCGTCTTTTTGCATCGATTAGAGGAAGTAGTCGATACTTTAAGTGAAATGCTGGAGCTGTTTATGTAACGAAATTGCCCTTACCGGCTGCAGTTTCTCCGTGATATTATACTCTCCTGAGGATTTCAGATTTTGGTCGTTGATTTTGATAAAGCTTCGGAATACGTTTTATTTTTTTCAATTCTACAATCACGCAATTAAGGGTCTTCCTTATTTAAATTAAATTAATAAGATTTATCGTCATTAGAGTTTGCGAAGAAAGTAAAAAGCAAAGTTCTTTACGAAAATAAAACGAAAGCAAATACTGAGAAGGTAAACAAACAGGTTGCAGCTTCACGAGGTAGCTTTTCGAGTAATAAAGAGACTCCCGACTATCCCCAAAGGCAATACCGCAGCCGCGCCATCGGCATCTCGCTCTCGTTCTTTCCTCTTCCCTGCGAACCTTTTATTCTCCCACTACTCGTTCCCGCCTGTCCTCTGCGAATATCCGCTGTCGCTTACGGTCGTCTTCCCATTATAGGTCCCACTTGCTCTCTCTCTTGAATAAAAATAAAAAGCAATTAAAACGTCTTAATTAACGCTATTAATCAAGTTGTCGGAGGATGGGATATGGACTCGCCTTACCTCGTCGTCCTTCTCCGGAGGAGTCGGAAAGAGAGAAAGCAAAGAGGGGGCGATCGCAGCACAGTGGCGACCTGCAATTTCTTGCATCGCTACCTGGCTGCTGCTGCTGCTGCCGCTGCACCTTCGCATATAGATGTACAAAGGAGATCACGGAGGCCCGCCGCCGGCGGCGGCGGCGGCGCACTGCACACTTTATGTACGGCCGCTTATTTGTCTGCATCGGCTTAGTTTCATTATATCCATTCTCTCTCTCGCGGCGTTTGCGCCCGTTGATTTGCTGCTGCCCGAGCGAGAGTCGAGAAGCTGCCTGTTGCCTTAATGCTTACTGGCCGCTGCGCGCTGTAAGGATGAGATTGTAATCGCGACGTTGTTGCTATTGTGCTTCCGTTGATCTCGGAGATTAATGAATTTCGAAGATAGGCTGTTTAATTATATTGATTCGTGATTTGTGATCGAAATAATTAGCGGATTTTGCTCTGAGAATTTATGAGTGCACAATTTACCATTTAGATTTTTCGAGAATGAAAAAAAGTTAATGATAACCCGTCTTTTGAAGTTTAAAAGATTTTCAGTTTTTTTTTTAAGTTATTTCACCTTCAATAATTTGAATGCGAGTTTTACTGCTATAAATAGTGTAAACGAGGCAGCATAATTTTTTATTGCTAGTGATAACCGTTAACGTAATAAAAGAGAGAAGTGACAGATTCTTCTGCAAACATAAGCAATCTCTGTATTTATTTACGAACAAAAGTGAATATCAACAAAACGATTGATGAAAATCACTTTCTGTTGGTATAATATTTTCATAGATTTGCTAGAAAAACTATTTTTACTTTAATTCTCTGATAATAGATTTTTCCGCACATCTTATAATGTTGTTATTTGAATATTTAAAAATTATTATGCTTGAGTCTCATAAATATCTGCAAGTCGTTATCGGTAAAAAAAGTTATTATTGAAAATTTAAAGTCATCCTTAAAATTTTAATTAAACAATGATTGTTCATTTAATATCTTACTCAAAATCTGCATAATAAATATTATGAGTTTGCAAGCCTTTGATCCAAACTTGTCGATTATAAAAGAACAGAAAATGTAAAGCGAGTTTTAAAGCATATTTTGTCGATTAATTAACTCATTTCAATGCCTGATTACATTATTTACCTCAAATAAAGGCTTAAAACAATTGAGGATTAGTAACGTAAGCTAAAAAAAGATACCTTAGCTCGCGTAATAAAAGCAATAAATTTCATTTCTTTCGCATTATTTAGAAAAAAATGTCTTAATGTTTAATACAATTTTATTGTTCGGTCCACGTCTACAAGTTCACGGAACAAATACAATTCCAATAAGTCTATGCGTTATTCGAACGCACAATTTTTTGAACTCTAGTCTCATATTTACATAAACCGTTCTCCAACAAGGAGCATCAACTTCGCGACAAGGGCTCTCACGATAAAGAATCCCTCTAATCGAATTAAAGCCCGACACCCGGCAGTGCGTTGACCGTCGCCCGACAGAGTCCTACACGAGCTTACTAACGGTCTCTCGGCGTGAAATCAAATCACGCGCGACGTCCTTGCCGACGGGGAAGCATCGTTCGCCGTAACGCTTCCGCGGCTTTGCGCAGCGGAGCGTCTAGGCGTATCCTCGGCGCTCGGTTTCGAGGAACTCGCTCTACGCGTCCCCGCCGTGTACGACAACGTCCTCGTTCGATAGCCGCCAGGAATTATTGCGCCTCGAGCTTGGTGCTTAATTGTCCCCCGGTCGGACTGTTTGGCAAGGAACACGTGTTCGACGAGAGCGGCTTGTGCATTTTCGTGCGGCGCATATTTTTTTTTTCTTTTTATCTCGGGGAAGGATAATTATTCGGTGTAAAATATGAATCAGGTACTTTCGATGCATTGCGGACTTAATTAAAGCTTGATTTAGTGTCAACACCTGCCTTGGCGCGCGCGGCGGCAGTCCTTTTCGTTCGGGGTTAGGTAATGCCGGTGCGAAATAATTTAAGGATGATGCGTTTCTCTGCAGCAGCTCGGGAGCGTTAATCGATATTGCTTTATTAAGCGGCGAGTACCGTATAGCGTTGAAACTGAGGCAAAAAGAGTCGTGGTTTATAGTCAAAAATTCATGGATAAGTGGCGAGAATAGTGCCCGGGTGTTTCGTGTTTTACGATAAGTGCCTGTTATAATTACCCCATAAATCGTGAATTATGCATTAAGGTCAAGAATAGAGAATTACGTGCAAAATCGAGTACTTGGACGTAATTATCGACTGGCGAGGAAGTCTGTTATTCCGAAGAATTATGAAGATTAGAGCAATTTTTTAATATTTCTGTAACATTTTGTATTATAAATAAGAAACGTGTTACTAAGTAATTTAAAAACTAGTTTTTTCAACCATTTTTATAATGACCCTAATGATTTAAATGATTAAAATTATAACTTTATTATAAAATCTTATCAGATCCCTATTACTGTAAATCGCTTCCATCAGAATATTAAAATTGAAATTCAAAAACATGAATTTTACATAGATTAATTAATATTCCAAGTCAATTTTTTACTGTTCATTGAATCTAATTAAGTCCACACTGAAAAAAATATTTGCTAAATTCAAATAAGGCTTACTTGCCTTAAGTAAATTATTTACTTGAATAGTAGTAAAAAAATATTTATTTGGTTCAATTCTGGTTATTTAAATCAGAAACACGTTTTTCAAAATCAAATAAATATTTATTGAAACCAAAAAAATGTTTATTAGAAAGAAAAAATTATTTAATTGCATCAAAAAAGTGTGTTTTTGACGATAACAATTATTTTTTGGTTCAAATAAATATTTATTTAAATCAGAAACACGTTTTTCAGATTCAAATAAATATTTATTTTTAATAAATAAATAAAAAAAAGAAATATGTTTTAGAAAATATTTTTTTAGTTTTAGTAATTATTCATTATTTACTTGTGTTTAGATAGATATTTGGTTATTGGGATAGATTGTTACAATGCTACAATTACTACGGGAGCAGAAGGGGTTTTGTGGCTGATTGAGCTCCACGACTCCACCCAAGTGTTTTTTATGTATTTTTTCCTCCTGAACACGAATTTCGAGGATGTAAGTTTGAAAAATGGTCAGGGAAATTGTTTAATTTTAATAAATATTAAAATAATTATTTTTTCATCATTTAATAAATATTTTTTTATTTGAAAAATGTATTTACACGAATCAAAAGATCATTTACTTCGTTTAAATAAATGGATTATTAATAAATCCATTTATTTGAATCAAGTAAATTTTTTTTCAGTGCACATTCTCGGCGGCAACATTGAAAATTTTCAACCAATTTCGAATTTAAATATACAAAAAATTAATCTTTTTACTACAAGTCACTAAAAAACAAAAGTTCATTTTTCACAAAGAATTTCCCTCGAAAAATCGAGCGCCAAAAAGTAAAAGCGAAGAACGCTCCTACAAAAAGCTAATCGCCACACATCCCAGCCAGCTCGGAGCTTAGGCCCAACGAGGAAGCGCGCGGAAGATGAGCTTACGCCTTGGAACAAGGCATCGCAGCGTAGAGAGGAACGACCACCAGGCCGCTAAGTATAATCGGACGCGTGCTGCGAATGATTGATACGCGTCCCGAGCATTTACTTCTTAATCGCGCGACCTCCGCCGCGGCCTTCCGCCGGTCAAGTGCAACAGCCTGATGTACGATTGCGATAGGAGACTCGGCGGAGAGAGAGAGAGAGAGAGAGTCGTCGACCTCTTATTTATGCGTTCATTCGATAATAATTTAAACGACGCATCGAATTCAATCGTTACGTGTACGTGTACGGCTGAGCATGAAACTTAATAGCGCGTACACCGAGTTGCTCGCCGGATTTTTCAGAGGAGTGACTGATGGGGGATTTAGTCGCTAAGGATGTTTTCCCGTTTCAGAGGACTTGGTCTAATGATTTCATGCGGACGATTAGTTTTCGATAGATTGATTGTAGTTATAACTGAATTCATTAATTTTACAAAGTTTTCGCTTCTGTGTACTCGAATCAAATGTGAATAAATTTTGTATATATAACTTTTACCATTTTGCGACCAATTTCCAGTGCGAATTCAAGCGCGGAGAAAATAATCGAATAGATTTCATCAGCCCCGCTTTGCTCCGTCTACTCGAAGCGAGAGAGAGAGAGATGGAAGGCAAGAATACCATGAAATTCCGGCAAAGACGCGTAAAATATTTCTTTCGGATCCGAACTTAATTACCGTAACTGTACTTCTCTCGAGCTCTCTCTCTCTCGGCAGGTCGCGCGCGTTTACTCTCGAAAAGCGATCGCTGCCCGCCGATTCTGGAAGCCCGTCGCCCGTTGAATTTCATTTCGATTCATTTGGCCGCTTTATTAAGGAATTATTGTAGAGTCGTAAAAAAAATTTCTATCTCCGCTTTGAAAAAAAGGAGGATAAGAGGGCCGCGCGCGTCGAAAGCTGCCGGATTCCTTCTTTTATGGCCTTTAACAGGAGAACAAACAAGTTGATATTGTTGTTTGTAATTCCTAATAAATTGTCCTTTTTATTGGCTTTTATGGATTCGGCTAGGTTCAAAGGCTTTTTTTTTTAAATTACGTGCAGGTTTTTTGGAATTACTAAGCCGTATCAAAAGCAATGAATTATGATTGTTTTATTGTAAATTTATAAAATTTATTCCTTTCAAAACCAACGTCTTGTTATATTAAGTTTTATATCTAAATGAATTAATCTAAGGGTATTTTATTCAATAGCAAAAGAGTATCAATTTAGTCGTGAATAAATAAACCAATAACCTTTTTTGTTAAATTGCAACTACCTCAACCAAGTTTGAAGTTAATCATTATTTTTTATGAAAACAAATTACTTTCAATAGAATCCGCAAATTATTAAAGTAAGTTGTTAACTATAAACTAATCCTGCAAAATACACGCTCAACCTTTCATAAAATCAAAAGATGTAAATAGTGTTAATTCAGTCTTTACCTAATGAACCCGTCAAGTATAAAGTAGAGAAAAGCTTAATTTACACGTCGGAGCGATTTTATTAATGTCCAAAGTAAATCATCCTAACATTGTACGAGCCCCGTCGAAACGCACAATTTTCATCGGCGCGAGCGTTTTATTTTCGGGCGCAATTAAGATTCCCAAAAGAAAAGCCGGAGCTCGCCTCTCGTCCTTCCAGCAAGTGAGAAAAGGTTCCCGCGCCGCGTCCGCCGGCAATTAGCCATATACATCCCGGCGAAAGAGATTTACTCGGCAAAATGTGTCAAAGCCTACTCGGCGCATATAACCCTCTCGCGACGGTTAAGATCTGATCCGAGCTCATCAAAAAGGTTCGCGCGTAAAACTCCTTTATCCTCGCGCAAGAGCGAGCAACGAGCCGCGAGTGCTGCGGTTCGTTAAATCACTCGATGAAGTCGTAAATCACATTAGCCTCTCTCGACGACCGGCCGAGGGAATAATCCGCGCGCGAGAATTTTTACCTATGAGCATTATAACTCTCGGGGTTCACGATTACAATCAAGCGCGGTGTGTGTGCGCGTACGCGCGAGAGAGCCAAGCTTAGACAGGCCGACGAGGAGCTTTTGAATTTACGTGGGAATCCGACCGCGAAGCCGATCGAAAGTAATGAACTGCTGGTATGCGTAAGCGGCTTTGTTGGCTCGCCGATAATGACACGAGTACTTTGGCTCCTTGACGATTGTTAGCGTGCAGCAGTTGTGAAAGATTGGACAAATGACGAGTAAAGTGCGGGAATTATGATTTCTCGACGTTTTCGACGCATATGGTTTATTGATTAGAACATTTTCAGTAAAAGTGGTAAAAAAAAGTTCACTGGTTGTTGTAGAATTTAAATTTGATTACGTTCTACGCAATTTCTAAAACTCGGCTAACTAAAATATATTTCAACCAAGCTTTTAAAAATAAAATCTTGAGGTATTTCAATGATAGTGGTTTTGAAAGTTATTAGAAATATTATTCTGCACGTTTCACAAAACTCTACAACTCAAATCAGTAGAAGAAGATGACTTTCTAAAATCGTCCCAAAATTTCGTAACGCGAATTTCGACGCTTACATTCCATTCATTATCATAAATATCTTTCATTATCAAAAAGCGCATAACAAACGTCTCGCCCGTAGCGCGAAAGATCAATAGATCAGTCCAATTAGTCCCCCGGAGACTCTATCATTGAGTAATAACGCAAGAGTGAAACGACAAAATTTATCCCGCTCGGGCAAGAGAATAACTTGCGACTCTCCGTCGGCCGACACAAAGCTCGTGTGTTTTACGATCTGACACGCGCTCTCCGCGCCGTTGCGTCAGAGCGCGCGTTTTTCTGCGGCCATTATGCGTTTTGAAATTGAAACGAAGTGCCATAACGCGCGCGCCGTCGAAACGCGTAGAAAGTTGGAATTTATTTAGGCGCGCTGGACTGCGCCGGTAAAAGAATATCGTTATACCTCGCGTCTCTTTTTTTTTACGCGGCGGCGTTTTATATATATTGTTGATTTAACGCGGCCGATTAAAAACGTTTATACGTCGCGAGAGCGGCGCGCAATTATCCGGGAACGAGATTAGATTTTTTTGATGACGGAGCTTCGACGATCGTCGTTGCAGTGGGAACATTCACCGGTTTTGTAAAGTTTATTGGGTTAATTGCAGATTGTGTTATGAGATGTTTCGGAGTTTATCTTCTTGGTTTGCAGTATTTTGTCATCAAGCTGCAATTTTTTACGCATATTTGGAAATATAAACCAGAATGTATTGAATAAAGACTTTTATGCGCATAAATAACAGGCAATAAGTCTTGTGTGTTTACCAACATAAATACAGAAAAATAATATGAATTTTTATTGTAGTTTTTAAGGTTAGTTAGGCATAACTGTTATTTAAAAATTTTTAGTTTTTTTTTTTTAATTTTAATTCTTCAATAAACCTACTGTAAAAACTTTTATCAGTTTCTGGCTGAAATAAAAACATTTGGAAGTAAAGTTAAGCCAAAAATACACAAACTAAAATAAATATTTGCACCTCGTGGCGTTTTATCTGCTAAGATGTAAGCGTCGATTAAGCCTCGATCCACTCTGCTTTATTAGATCCAATAAAGCACTTTCCAACTCTTACCCTCGACTACACTTGACTAACGAATCCGTGCCATCAGGCACAACGTCGGAAGAACCGCGGCGCGATCAAGGGAGCTCTCCCCGCCTTCGCGAAGACGCTCTTGTTTCGCAAAGATGGCGCGCGAATTTCGTCCCGGCTCACGTTTTCGATCGAGCTCTCGGGTAAGGTGTTCGCGCGCGCCGGCAGCGCGGGGCGCGCGGGGCTCTCCCGCGATGTAATTAGGTTGTCTGGAACACTCACGTCACGTCAGCAGCGTGCCGCCGCGGATGGAGACATAATGTCGCGTAATGCCTCCCCCGCCCGCCTTTCCTCTTCCTCTTATTTGCCGCCTCTCTCTCTCTCTCTCGCGCGGAGAGGCACTTCCTCCGTTCATTTGCGAAGCTGCGCCGCGCTGCGCCTCCGGCGTCTTAAGCAGCCTTCTCTCCTCCTCCCCCGCTACATTCGTTCTCTTTCTGCTCCCGCGGGCTGCATTCACGGATATTTCATGCGCCGTCGCGCGGCAGGAGCTAATCGGATTGTCAACAATGGCCCCGGCTTTTAACCCTCTTGATTAACCGCCGGCTCAATGGATCCGCGGCTTTTCCTCAATTTTGACGTCTCGCAATTGCCGCCGCCGCTGTAACCTTGGTCGTTACAAACGTTTATATGAGTTGTAATTGAAATTTCGCACTATATAAATACCGGGTTTTGGTAATTACATACAGAGTAATACAGGCGGGACCGAAATAATATTAAAAGACTAACTACCAACTTACAAATAAATTGGCGTAAATCCACCGTTTTCCATAAAAAAAACATACATTTCACGTTTTGATTTTACACAAGTCTGAGAAGGTCAGGCTCCGTTTAAAAGCACTAATGGCAATCATTTCTACAATTCGAAAATTTATCATGAAACTAGTAAAAGGTAATGACGTGAAAATTGTCCGCAAATGATTGATTAGGCGAGCGTCGTTGTCCGTTTCCCCCTCTAATAATAGCAATTCCCGGATGTTCGAAAGCTCGTTAAAGCGGCGGGATTTTTAATTCGGCGGCGGTCGTCGGTGCGTTTCCATGCCGTGCTCTCTCGCAGAGTCGCGCAGCAGCAGCAGCAGCACTCGGCAATTACGCTCCTTGTTTACCTTCCTGCTACCGGCGAGCTCTTTTTCTCCCCCCGTCGAGAGAGAGAGAGAGAGAGGGGGGGAGACAGAGAGAGAGAGAGCGTTTTCGGCGTATAATCATCCTTATTGATAAATAACAACAAATAATCGTCCATCGCGTCAGCGCAAGCAATTACCGCTCGCGTTTTTGGGGCCCGTCGCTCGCAAAATTGGTATTCGCGAGCCAATTTCCGAAGACAGAAGCCGGCCCCGATCTCTCTCGCTCATCTTTCTTCTTTGTGTTTTTTCGCGTATAGGATGCGCGAGCGGGGCTGCCGCGGCGGCGACTCGCGCGTATACACATTCCGCATCGCCTTCTCTCTCCCTCTCTCTCTCTCCTTTATCTTCGTCTCCTCTCTCTCCTTCTGTCTCTCACGAGAGGAAGAACAAGAGCGAGCCGCGGAGTCATGTGAGCCCCGTTACCGAACCTGGTAACCACTTACAAGGGAACAAGTAAATGATGGGTTCTCTCTCTTGTTTCTTCCTCTCTCGCGAAAATAATCGCGCGTTCTCCCTCTCTCTCTCTCTCTCTCGTACGGAGCAGCTGCGAATTATGAGACTCTTCCCAGTATTGATAGGTAATTGATCGTAATTCAGCATCGGCTGCTGCTCCCCGCGGGGATCACCCGCGTTTTGTTTTTGCCTCTCGTTCGCCTCTGCCTTCCGTTTATTTGCATAAAGTACGCCTTACAATGCGCACGCACTCTCTCGCAGCTGATGTACTGTTCGCCGCGCGGCGAGCGGGGCCCCGCGTGTCCCTCGGAGTTATGAAGATATTTTTTGCCGATTGCATTCATTTTTTTTTTTTTTGGGGCCCGCGGCCGATTATATTGCCGGCGAGAGAGCTCGAGTCACGAGGTCACTGCACGCTTTTCGCCGATAAACCATATTCAAATTTGCACTTTAAAAGCGCTACGATCGTCAGGGGCGTTTAATATTTCTTTTGTAACGAGGAACACACTTTGCATTATCGCGGAGGTAAGACAATGCGAGTGCATCGAGGCCTGCCCGTACGTAAATCAATTTTTTACTGGGGGAGGTTTTGCAGTGATTCTTTTATTCGCTTAGAAATCGGCTAATCTTAGCTGGATGCAGAGGATTAAAAGTAAATTATCACAAAAAGATTGAAACAAACGTTTTACATTCTCGGGCTTACGATTCGTAAATTACTTGACAAAATGTCGTAAAATGGGGCTTTTCACTAGACACAAATGGCCGGAAAAATAAATTTTGTAGAAAAAAAGGCACGAGTTACGTATTTAATTGTTGTTTTTCTGTCGCTAATGCGAAAAGTCTGGCGAAACTTTCTAAAAGCACGAGCATAAAATCCCGGGGAAAACATTTGCATAAAGTTACTCGTAAAAATCGATTCTGGAATGAAAAAGCTAATTCTCTTAAATCGCGGCGTAATGTAAATAATCCAGCTTGAACGACGAGCCGGCATTTATCGCGCTAATTTATTTGTCGACCTTTTGTCTTGATTTATCTCCCCGCGCCGAAACAAATAAAATCTAATGCACACGTAATCGAAGCCATGAATACGAAAATAGGCTCTTTGAGAAATTCGCGATAGCTCCGGCGTCTCGTCGGTAACGGCACTTCTCTCAAAGTCGTTTTCTAAAGTGTCGTTTCGCTCGCCTCGCTCTCGCAAAAGCTGCCGCGCGGAGATCTGCCTCGGACGCGTAATACCGGCGGCAAATCGAAGAAAGCAATTTTTCAGATTTCCGCCCAGAGAAGCTCGCAAAGAAGAAGAAGAAGAAGAAGAAGCAGCAGCAGAAGAAGAAGAAGCCCGTGACTGACGCCCGCAGGATATGAGTTAAGAAGGAGGAACTTTAGCTCGCGGCTCCAGGCCGTTATTAGTTCCACGCGTAGCTCGCATGCCAATCTAACTAGTAAGAGGTAACTTCCGCGCGCGCAGAGAGAGAGAGGGAGAGAGAGCAGTGGAGCCAGGGCAGCAGTAAAGTAAAATCGAGTTCTGCATTCAATCACATTGAATCGCCGAAGCCGAGCGCAATTTCTTTACTTTGCCCAAGTAAGATTATCTGGGGGATTTTTCTCGGGAGGTACTGGCAGGCTCTCCGCGGAGGGGAAATTAGCACCTCGGAAGAATGAGTGGCCCCTTCGCGCGCCGGAGAGGTTAAGCGCGTTATGCATGCACTCGTAATTCGATGCTGGTGTTTTCGCTTGATTTAGTGTGAAGAGCGTCAAGGGGGCTTGCAGGTGTAATTGTTGGTTATTAATTGAGGTACTGTTACGTTTTGATGTTATTAAAGATGAGTGATTTAAAGGAGTTTCCTTCAATTATGCGCATGAGGCTGTAGCTTTTGTTTTATAACGATTCCTTATTATTGGTTTAGGAATTTTTTTGCTTCCAGCGTGTATATCACGTATTTTTTTAGCTTCACCAGTACAGTATCAGATTTTAAACTTCGGGTGAAGAAAAAGGTATACTTCAAACTATGTATAGGCGAGAAATCATAAGTTTCGGTTGTTCGTTTTAATGAGCGAGTTTTTTATCCAAGTAAATGAGAGTCAAACTTTCTTTTCCCGACACATTTTATTTTCTCCGAAATTCAAAGTTTTTCTAATGTAAATCCCGAAACGACTCCCGAATGAAAATTATGGTTCCAGTACGATGCCCCTGTAAATTAGGGTCCAATCCAATTACCTTAACCGCCATAAACTACGAAGTGCCGTTGTTGTCTCCTCGTTCCTTGCTCTTAGACTTTATTGCTACGTAACGATTTCTCCGAAAAAGCCTTGCCGAGCGATTGCGCAATAATCGGCCGGGCCGATCGCCGAGCTCTCTCTCTCTCTCTCTGTGCCCCTTCGAAAAAAAGGGTTCGCTCGTAAATTATATCGGCGTGTAATCTCGTGCTGAGAGGCGTCATAATCGGCGCGCGTGCGCTTTTCCATAATTGAATCGCCGTTAAATCTCCCGCGCCGGTCGACGGGGCCCCGATTTATAATGTCGGCGCGCGGGCCGGAGCGTTCGCAGGTGCAGCCGAGATAAAGCGACACCTCGTATAAAAGAAATGTCGCGTCCGCCGCGGAGGCTTGTGTACCGTTCGAGAGGCATCGATTATATCGGGGCTGCGAGAAGCGCGGAAACTCGAGTTTCTGGCTAGATGAGCCGGTTTTTCCGAAAAGTCGATTTACAATATTCGCGTGAAAAGAGCGAGGTGTATTTGGTTTGCTGCGGGAAATGGATATTGTGGATTTTAATGCTGTTTTGGAAAGCGAAACTTTTAATTGATTAGATTAAAGACAGTGAAAATCGATTGATAATAATTATAATATATTATAATTTAGAGTTTTAGAAAGGAAATTGAAATATTTATTTGTTCTTAATTTATATTTTAGAGCTTAATCTGTTGGTTTTAATATCGAAATAACTATTATATATATATATTTCAAGATACTTAAATTGTTTTTCAAAAGATATCCATACAGAAAATTATAGTTTTCAGTCTAACGTTTCATTCACGCAAATAAAAAGAGTGTTTATAGTTTCGAAGGAAATAAAGTGGAATTTCCTTAGAAAGCGTTAAAAATATTTTTTCGAAGAAAAGCAATAATTTTGATTCGTTTGCAATCTGCACTTCCTTCCCCAAGCGAAAAAAAATCAGTTTCCGATCTATCCTCTCTTTGCAATTTACAATATCCAAGCGCTTTCTAACAAAAACATCCGGATTTTTAACGGCTCTTCTAAAAAGACCCGATCGACTCCTGGATCCGAGCTTGGCAAAGCAACCAGCAGGCTTATTTATTCAGCGCGCGATATTGCGCGAGTTCCCGATTACGTCGGCTCTCTTCGGCGAGCGCCTCTTGCACTCTTGAGTTTATGCCCCTCGCGGCGCAGACATCATGTGCGAACGATGGAACGCAAATCCCATTTGCGGGTTTAATATTGTTTATTTAACCTAATATCCGGCAGCTTATACAATCAAGCGTCATTAGAGTCGGTAGCTTCGACTGCTTCTGCCGCCGCCGTTTTCCTTCTGCTTTCTCTCCCTTCCTGCCTCCCGCCGCGTACAAGTGCGCGCATATTCGCTCTCTCTCTCTCTCTCTCGCTCTTCGCAGTGTTTCGAGGCTGTAATTGTATTTCCATGCTCTTGGCTCCGGGGAGTGACGAGACTTGCCCTGGTAGCTCTTCTGTCGAGGCACTGCTGGAGTTGCCTCTGCTGACTGACTGACTAGTTTGCTTGTCGACTTCCGCACCCCCTTCGACTTACCGGTTCAGCAATACGTTTATATGTACGCTTCCAGCAGTCTGGGTTACTTGGAAATTTAAAAAAAAAGATTCTAACTTTAGGAGGATATGAATTTTCGATTGAAAAATCGAGGGAATTGAGAATTCTAATGTTTTATTTTAAAATATTCTCAAGAATCTAGTATGAAAATTTTTATAAATTTATAAAATCTCCTAGTAAAAAACTTTAGAATAAAAGTTGTAAAACTACTTTTCTGGAAGTTTTTCTCCAAAGAATTATAGTCGTGAAAGTATCTTCAACTATGCTTCATAACAGGTTTACACGATTAGATATTCATTGCTATCGATATTTTACAGTAAATGTGCATGATTGCTTCTGCAGTCACTTTATTTCTTGAAAAAGCTGCCTTGGTAATATATAACTTCGATCACAACCTAAACAAAACAGTAAATTATTTTTAAAAAAATCTTCTAGATTTATAACAAAATATTATCATTACTTCTGACGCTTTTGAATATCGACGCTAATGTTTGAAAGAACAAGCAGCACCACTCCTTCAATACAGAAATACACGAATTGATTCACTCGATAAGTAAATTATTTAGCTTTCAGAGTGCAATTCTTTCCCTCGCAGACGAATCTACATTTTCGGGGCCATTCGCTGACAGGATACGTGGTAGAAAGAGGGAAATCATCCGCGGACGCAAGATTTAGTGCGACCCTTCAGACTCTTTCTCCCTTCCCCCCCTCGCGCCGAGGCAATCTCCATGCTCTCTCGCTCTCTCTCTGCGTGTACGCACGGAAACAACCCCGGCCGGAACTCGCTGTTTCGCAAGACAATATCCGTGCCGATATTGCATGGGCTTTCTGCCGTAATTCACTCGGGAAATGCGATTGTTTGACGCTCCCGCTGACAAATGTGATTCCTTGCTCTATAACGGGGTAGAGGCGAAGGAAAGCTACAGCCGGCGCCGCCGCCGCCGCCGCCACCTCCGACGCTCTCTGACCTATTCCGTATACGCTCCCACTTCAATTACTGACTTGTTACCGAGGCAAACGTTGTTTACTCTTTGGTTAAATGCCTTGATTGTACATTTTACTGAAATATCGAAATTCCTCGAATATCAAATGCATAATTCTCGTCCTTTATGCTCGTAATTTAGATTTACATACTCGTGTTTATGCAGGAAATAGAACGCGTATTGACGTAGCGTGCTGCGAGCGAATGTTCGAAACAGTTTCCATTTTAAAATTTATTAAAGAATAACGTAAAATGATGCAATGCAGGCGGGCTTTTGTACTTACCCATTCGAGGGGGACTGTGTTATTAATGGAGTTTTTAGTCAATACAAAGCGATCGATCAACATCTTTTGGAGTCTCCATTCTCATTAATGTGATTTAACGTTCACCACTTTTGGATAGAAAAAAATTTGTGATTTTATTCATGAGTTTAATACTACGCGATATCTTGATAAAATACAAATTTAAAGTGATTTTGGTACACTGAGAAAAATGTTCTAATAAAATTTACTATAAATGTAACAAAAATTACTATTTTTTGTGTTAACCGAGGG
>JAWWEO010000023.1:1396097-1407409 GCA_035582975.1 Ormyrus labotus
GTCCTTGCGTTACCACAAATTATAGTAATTTTTCGTACATTTATAGTAACTTTTAGAAAACATTTTTCTCAGTGTATCAAAAACAATCTGTACATCGATCGTACATCCTAAACACAAAATATTACCATACTAACCTTATTCCATCCTTTTCATAGTTTACCAAGAGCAATTTATTATAAAATAAAAAAAAAAACTTTTCTAACTTCCTAACTTGTGTAATAGTTTCCATAAAATAATACACAAAAGGCACACTCGAAAATACTAATGTTTGACGATTTGACATGCAGTTCACACACTTAGACGTTCAAAGAGGCGAGAAAAAATGTAAATCTGTGAATGCGACGCAAAACCTAGTGTGCGAGAAGGGGCCTTAAGTGAGGATAGCCGGCGATGAGACAATGCCCGCTGGATGAATGAATGCGCTGATGAATGTACACAATAGAAGAAGAGGCAGGCGGCCGACACAAAGGGGGGCGACAAAAAATCGCCTCTACGTGGCAGCTAAGTTCAAGTCACGAGGGAAGGTGCGAGTGGGAGGAGAGAGAGAGAGAGAGCTGTGCGCATACACACAGTCGCACCCGGAGAGCGGGGCAAAAAAGCCAAGCGGCCGGAAACAAGAGAATATAGACGTTAGCAGTTAGGAACGAGATAGAATTGCCTGCGCGCCTCGCAAAATCTCAATTAGCGCTTCTTTCAGACGGCGCGGCCCATACTGCTAAATGCAATATTAACATTTTATTACGTTATTCTTCTTCTCGTGCATTATTCATTCCTTTTTTTTTTCCTCGCGTGATGCGAAGAAGAGAGAAGGGCTCGTATTCAGATTGGAAGTTTGATAAATTAATTATTCTATTTTATGACATATTTATCGCCGAAAACCCGTTTGTGTGAGAACTATCGTACTGTATTAATGAAAAAAGTTTTTAGAACATGATTCATTTCTTACTTTCGTAGTTTACAATTCTTTTACAAAAGTTTAAATAATATTTTTAGGAACTTCTGTACTAATTAATTTAAATATTTCTTCGTTATTCTACTGTCTTCATAGGTTATTCAACAATCTGTTTGATATTACACCCCTAAAATGTTCGTCTCCAATCTTTTACAGTAATAGGCTCAATTCAATTGCAGCAGCAAACACTGCAATTTTAATGGACGCGTTTTATTGTATAACCAGATAAGCGTGTCATAGGAAAAAAAAGAAAAAAAAATCAATTCTCCCGTGAAACGAAGTGGAAAAAAGCACTCAATTCCCTCGCCGCTTCTTCTTCATTACAAGACAATCCCGCGGAAAAAATTCAATTACGGCACGCAGTATGAAATCAATTGGTCTTCGATCAGGCATCGGAGAGCTCTCGCGCTCTGCTCTCGCGGCGAAGGTCAAAAATCAAATAAATCGTTCGTCATAATTCATCGAGCGCGGGCCTTATATACAACCTCTTGTTACGCTATATATCTCCTCTCTCTCTCTCTCTCTCTCTCTCTCTCGCGGGAGAGCAGCGTAATTTACGAGTGCAGCCCGCTTATATACATAAGCGAACACGCGACGGTCGATTAAAATTATTCCGACCTCGTCTCGTGTCCCGCCGAAAATCTCTCGCGTGCGCGTGTAATTACCAGCCGTTGCCGCCGCCGCCGCCGCCGCCGCCGCGACTGATACCGTTAAAGCCGAGAGAGAGCCGAACTCTCCGGGAGGCTTTTTACAATACGAGAAAAGGACGCGAGCTATTGTGAGCGGGAGAGCCTCCTTTTGCCCATTACCAAAGGCTATATACGGTTGCGTAAGTAAAAACGCCGCCGACTTTTTCATCTTTGTGAGGACGAACCGCCGCCGCAGCCGAAGCCGCCGCGCGTGTTCACGTACGCACGGAGATAAATGATATCGTAAAGCCGGCAAAAAAGCTCGGCCGAGCTGGAAATAATAGAGGAGTCGATTTTACAGTCATGGGAAAGGAGGATATTGTGATCGGGCCAGTCGCTGCCGCGTTGTTTTTCACCGACTTACAGAGAGTATCGATTATACAGAGAGTCATCGATGGATCTTTCGAGTTTTATGGTGCGCCTTTTCGCGTGGCATATATAATTATGGATTTATTAAATATCATTTTATTGGTAATAGGTTTTTCAATTGTATACATTAATTGCTCGAAAGATCAGCACTATTCTATTTAAAATTAACAATTATCAGAAGCGAAATGAATCCACGCAGAGTTTACGATCTGCCTTTTACGATCGCGCGGCGCGTGAGAAAAAACTTTCGCCCGTCCTTAGAAATTCGATTGGTCGGATAATGTATTTATATGTATTCTTTAAATCCGATGCTAATGCGAGTATCATTTGTCTTTAATTAAGACAAACGATAGGTCGTATATTATGTGGCCCGGACAAGTGATGCGAGAGTTCGAATCTCAGACAAGGCTGTTTGAGAAAACGCTGCTCCGTGATATTCCACTCGGTCTTTTTTTTTGTTTTTTTCGTTAGCGCAGCTCGTACTTGAAATACAGTTGGTCAGTTACAACTGCGCGCGAGTAAAAATCGTGATTTGAGTTATTGCTTAGCGGATAAAAAGCGAAGGAAGCGTAATGTCCGCGCGGCATTGTTTATCGGGGAATATTTTTGTGCGTACCTCATTACATATATTACGAATTAATAGCTTAAGAATGACAGTGTAATCTATTATTGGAGAATATATGTGAAGGATTTGCGGGTTTAAACAATGTTTTATGGCTGTAATGATAACGTTTTTATTTTCGTAGTCTTGTCTAATAAAAAAGGAATTTATAAATAAGTTATTTCAGAGTAATAAGAAGTATTAATCTATTATTCACTGTAAATTCTAAAGAAACTGAGAGTATTAAAAGCTTTAAAGAATTACGATTTAGAAATAAAATAGTTCTAATCTATAACCGTTCGCGTAAATAGCGTGCTTTATTGGAATACTTAGTCAGATGTTCATTTGGGTTTATTGGATTTTACTGTACAGTTTTATAAAGTATTATGCCATAAAATGTTCATTTCTTTTCGCAGAATCACTCTTTGACGTTCTTATAATTTTGTCGTAAACTGCTTGATTTCTCACTCGTTAAAGCACGCAAAGCTTCGATTCACTCCTCGAATAATCAATATACGCCTCGGCCTTCTCGATCCATTAAAATAAGAAACAAGCTGAAGATCGCCTCTTCAGTTTCGTCACGTTGACAAACGAAGTTTCGGCGAGATGAAGCACGGCACGTCCGATGACTGATCAATAGCGAGTCTCGTTTTAAACGCGAAAACATTTTAATGCAAAGCCACGGCTTCTGTCGATATGCAAATCGCGGGCGCTGCGCGTTCCTCCTCTCCGCGATTTGCTAAATAAATCGCGTGGGGTTACGTCACCCCTCGTGCGTTTTGTGCCGTCGGTAATGTATGTTATTCTGCTCGTTGAGACGACCCGCCTGAAAAATAGGAATTCAAATCGCATTAGTTGCCGGGCTCTTTCTACGTCGTATTCCAATGGTCCTAACTTTGGAAATTTGCATGGGATTATCGGGGCCCCGAGAAATTCTGATCGAGTGAATTTTATATGCGTGCCATTGAATATCGGCGCGAGTGAAATTAGTCATTTTTCTCGGGTGTCAAAAGTTTTGAGCTAGTTTATTTGAATCCTTCTTATTACCGATGTTTAGCTTCTTTGATTTTTTTTTTTTGATTAATGACGTGGAAAATCTTTTTAACTGGTAATGATTATAAAATTGATAAAATTTAAAATTCTTTAATTTAAATTTCATTATAATCTTTACTGTAACACAAAAGTGCATGGAATTTTAATATTTGTTTATTTATTATAAATAAAATCAATAAAAATAACTCGAAAAACTGACCGTAAACTTATTGATTTTTTTTAGTCACTGATATAAAATGTTCTAATAAATACTTACTTTGCAGATACTCTGATAACATTTTTATTTATTATTTGCGATCTAAGAGGAATCTCCAAGTTTTGTTCCGAAAAAGGTTCCCTTTTTTAAAAAGAACTTTCCCAGGCAAAGTGCGCAAACCCGACGATCTGCGTAAACCCCGAGCTGCGGAGCGAAATTTGGGCGGTGTGTACAGAGAGCCGGAGAGACAAATGTGTAGAGTCGATGTCGTAACTGCAGTAGCAGTCGGCCACTGTGACTGGTCGGCTCTATTAGGTTAGACCATTGCCGGAGCGAGAATCGAGCGTATTCACCGGCAAATGCTCCCATGGCGGTCCGGCTAATTGACAAACATTGACGGACAAGCCGCGCAACGGTCGCCGGACCAAAATGGCCTTTGTTTGACCTGTGTTCTAACGGCTACTCTCCGGCTCTCTCTCTCTCTCTCTCTCTCTCTCTAATTCTCTTAGAAATCTTCCAGTCCATTTGTTCAAAACTCACCGATGGGAGACCCTCGACAAACGGAGCCACAGGTAGCCAGTCATTCACGTTGACTAACTCTATTCTATCCGTAGGTTGCGTGCCTTCGTTCGCGGTTGCGTAGGGAGGATCGCGTTTCACTAGAAACTTTGGGGTACCGGAATAATTAACTCTTTTACGGTCAACTTTCCAACACTTTATTCTTCTTTTTACGTTTTATTACAGTTTTATTTTCACTTCTGGTGGGATCAATTAATTTTTTTTTTTTTTTTTTTAAATTAAAGTAGGGAAAACAACAAATTTCTTTAAACTCAAAAGTCTTAGTAAGCAGGCTTTAAACGTATCAATCTATTAAATAATACTTGTTTAATATAATTTTTCTATCTTTTTAAAAGCTAAACTTTACGTTAAAAAGCTACTTAAATGATAAGAATAATATATTTTAAAAGCTTGCAGATATCTAAAATTATAGATTATTTCAATTTCATTAATGGAAATACTTATTTTTCTATTCTAAATTATAATCAATATAATAAATATAGATTCAAAGTACATCCTATAAAATAACTTTTCTCCATGCTTAGCACTATCTTTAAAATGTCAGCAACTGGGGATTTTAATTTCTTGAATTAATTTTGTTTGTAATTTAGTAGATATTCTTAGCTCAGTTTATCAGTGGAAGTTTCAGTTTTACGTAAAACTCGAAAAATGTTCTTCAAAAAAAAAAAAAAAAAAAAAAATTGTAGATTTGAATGAAACTTTCTAAGTTTTCACTTAATTTAAAAAGCAGACGCTTTATCTAAAGTGTCGAAAACAGTCTTCCAAGTAGCAAATAGGAAATACACCAGCATTCATTGAATAAAAATAAAAGAAGTAAGTAGTATGAATTATGAAAACTGCTTCTCGTCCAGAAGTAAACTTGGTTGATTTATGTCAATGCTTTTTGAATGAAAGTTACTTAAACGCACGACTGCTTACAGCATTCAAAAAATTACATGAAGACATTTTCCATTAAATTCAATTAGAGTCTGAAAATTATTCATTTATCGCATCAATTAAAGATGATCGAGTGAACAATGTTAATTGCAATGTTTACAAGTAGTAATAAAGTAGCACTCGACCACTTTGACGTTTCAATAATTTTGCCTGGCTTTCTAAACGATTTCCATTATTAATATAAAATAACTTGTAATTCATTAAGCACGAAATTAAACGTCAGTTCCAGAGTCAGTTCCAGCCACCAACAACCAATTTCCAATTACAAAATTTCCCAATGCGTAAACATTTAAGCGAAGCAAAAGGAGCAGACGAAACCGATAGATCGGCAAGCAAATTGCATTTACATTCCCTCGTATATTCCATCAGTTTTTCGCCTGAAAGTATACATCCGCGCCACTTCTAGTTATTTCTTACTCAGTTTTATCCCCCTCCCGAATAAAAAAAGGAGCGAAAGAAGCGCATTCTGGAGTCGCGCAGCAAATTATAACTGGAAGGCTCACGCTTGCACGCGGATTCGGCATAAATCGCGTGTCTTCGAGGATCCTCGGAAGAAAAAAGGGGCCCCGGCCGAAAAGAGAAAGAACGGAGACGAGGAGGTAAGAAGAGACGAGAGGCGAGCGTCCGATTCGAGACAATGATGGCGGTGATTCTTTTGATCGGAGATAACGGCCGTGGCGTTTCGCGGCCCCGGAAACCTGTACCTGCCGTCCGTTGTTCCCCCCCTTTCTCTCTCTCTCTCTCTCTCCTCCTTTCTGCGCGAGGCGGCCGATGAGAGCGGGTAATTGCAACCAGTTTCTCAGATTTCGAGGCGTAATGAGAACGCGAGCCGCCTTATTGGCGTCATTTCGGAAAGGAATCATCCTCGTTTGCACGCTCTCGCAAGCGCGAGTGACCGTTCGATGCACCGGCTTTAATGGGCCACCCTGTTCAAAAAACTCCTAAGACCATCCGTTCGCCTCCTCCGTCCAGTATATTTCTAAATGCGCGCGGCTTTCAGGCTTCCCCTTTATTTTTCGCCCGAGCCAAATTATATTGCCGGCGGCTCGTATTTTTTTCATTGTTTTTATTTCGACGCTCGTGAACACCTTTATTCCTAAGTACCTCGCACCGTTTGAGCGACGAAGCGGCCATTGTTTTCAAAATAAGCAGAATTGAGGGCGCTCTTAATATGCAGGATGATAATAAACCTGCGGAAAGTTTCGGAAAGGCTTAAAAACCCGGGCATAATTTAAAGCTGCCGAGAGCGCGAGGGAAATAAAGTAAAAAGCAAGCACCCGCATCATTGTCAAATTTGAGAAGATGAAAATAATTTAAGGTAATTCCATACCGCGAGCGCTCGAGGAGGAACGAGAGAGAGAGAGAGAGAGAGAAAAAGAGCGGAGGGCTTCGAAAACGTCTCGCATTCTTTGCGGTCGCTTGACCGCGACTTATAGTCATGTCATATGTGTGCGTAACAAAAAAAAGGCACACGAGGAGAAGCGTGGCGAATGCACGCGTGCAATGTATAGTCAATCTCGCGGCCCGAAAATAAAAGAGCGGGACGAAAAACACCGGCAGCATCACCGAGAAAAAGGATTCGAGTTCACGAGGGGGGAGACGAGCCGAGCTGGATTAAGCCCCCTGGGATTGCCGTTAAGTCGGCCACCGGCATTCGATTATGATCCTATTGTTGCGCGTTTCTTGTGTATACGTCAAGAAGTATAAAATTTTCAGTTGATTACCGAGGTAGTTTTTAATTGGGGTCTTAAAGTGTTCAGTACATTTATCATATAATTTTCACGAAATCTCTTTCAACTCGTACAAGTGCCAGAAGTCACCAGCAAACGAAAACGCGCCCATTACCGACGCGCTTCCATCGAACAAAAGCCAACGTTCTCGGCGCCTCTTGGGGCGCGTGCTCGCGAGCCTCCGGCGGCTTAATATTGTAATTATCCCGGTTATAAATTGGTTGTCACTTTTTTTTTCCAGCTTCCCTCCTAGGTTTAAGGTCGCGCGTGATGAATACGGCTAAGAGCGGTCTCTCCGCGCGGTCCCGTTACGCTCGCGCGTGCGCGTGTGCGCGCATCTCTCTCTCTCTCTCTCTCTCTCTCCTTGCCATTTCGCCGGCATTAGACTCGTAAAAGAAAGAGGCGCGGAGGAAATGAGTAGGAGAGAAAGAAGGGCTACAAGAAAAACGGACGAAATGAGAGAAGAAGCGGATGGAAATTGCCGTGGAGAGAGAGAGAGAGAGAGAGAGGGGGGAGGCAGGGAGGGAGATAACGTAAGAACTGTAAATGTTATAATTTACCTGTACTTGGCTGTAATGACAAAGATATGACTAAGACAGGTTCATTTAATGATGATTTTTTATTCCGCGCTAATGACCGCCTCGCGATTTTCTCGTTTTGGCGGCGGGGAAGTGAAATGATTATTGAGGAAAGCGGGGGACTTTTTACTTTCGGCCCTGCTGGATTTCAGTAGGCGAACTTTCTCGAAAGAAGGTTTCTTCGTTATCTTTAACCGAAAGCAAAATAAAATTTGTTTATAAAGAACTCGGGCCGATAAGAAACGAGTCCTTAATGCTTTCTCCGCGGGAAAGAGGAAGCGTCTCGGAACGCGGACAGCCGCGCCGGTAATCTTCGGATTTTCTCAGCTAAAATTAGGGAAAAAAAGGCGAAACGAAGCATAAAGCTAGTCGTGGAAGGCTGAGAGAGCCTTGGCACTTTGGGAATCTAGCTCTCGGTCGAGCTCTCCTCGCACGCACTTAGGGGATAAAGGAGGAAAAGAGGTGTAAAGGAGACGGGGGGGATTTAGCTCCGGCCTGGCAGGTCTTCTTACACGTACACGTACTCGCGGCATTGTTCAGCGCCCATCTCCTCCTCTCTCTCTCTCTCTCGCTCTCTCTCCCCCTTTCCCCGATATCCCGAACGATCTGACAGTCGATGGCCTCGGCCGCTAAAGCCCCTCGCTCTCGCGCGCGCGACTTAACAGCATACCGTTATGATAAGCTTAATGCACGCCTGTCCGTATCGTCGGCGGCGCAACGTCGCCCATTTGACGTAACAATAAAACATTGTTGACTCTGATTGCCCTGCGGTTGCCTCTCTCTCTCGCTCTCTCTCTCTCGTAAGCGCATACCTCTCTCTCCTCCTTTTTACCTGCAGCTGTACGTGTGCGCGAATCGGCCGGCCGGCCGGCCTGGGAGTACCTGTGTACGCTTGTTAATGCGTTAATGAAACATTGTGTGAGGCTTGTAGGTGTGAGGAAGATTAATAGTTAAGATATACGGGCTTTCCGTGAATGGCGTCCGTGTTAGAAGGCTTAGGAGATCGTTGTTTCGGATTTACGATAAAGCCCATGTGGCGCTTAGCGATTTACTGTACAAGGCTCAAACGCACGCTGCGAGGGCCTGCCTCATTCTGCTCTGATAATACTCCGAGGGGAAGGGTCATATTTCTTTCTATTAACGAGTTTCGCCAAATTCAAAAATCATGGGAGGAGGCGTATTTACTTTTACTTGGGGACTGAGGGGGAAATTTTTTGTTATTTCGCGCTGGTGGTGCTTTATCAACATTAATTCAAAAAGAATGGTCGCGTTAAAGTTTCGAAAATAATTAATTAAATTTTTAGTGGTCAATCTCGTTTTACAGGCCTCACTGGCAAGGCAATAAAAATGCTCACCTGATTAAGCGGCATTATTTTCGTAAATATATCGATGCAGTAATTCGAGAGTCCAAGTGCAATAAACGTTTTAATTAGAATGTTTTTCCGCGCGAGCAGCACATTAGCATCATCGTTAGCGATAGCTCGTCTTTCCGTGTTTGCATTATAATGTCTGGTTTCCTCGGTCGCTGTCTCCTCGGCTTCCTCTCCTTCATCTTCATTTCCCCTTTTTTCCCCTCGGACGTTCGCAGGCAAGCAGCAAGCGAACAAGAGAGAGAGAGAGAGAGAGAGGCCGTGAGATCTCACGAGCCAGTGAACAGCTAAACTCTAACATATAAGCGTTTTCCTATCTGCGATACAGCCTCCGCCTTATCGGCGAGTCCCGGCAACTCCGCGGACAAGTCCGCGGCGTGTAGTCGCCGGTGCGTATATATTCGAGAGCCCCTGTACTCCGTTCTGCCACGCCGATCCCGCTCAATCGCCGAGATATCACATCCATCTCGTCCGCGCTGTCTGCGTTATAAAGGAAACGCGTAATGATATCGCCGACTCGTTTCGCGAAGGAGAGCACACATGCGCCCGACTCCTTTTTTCGTTCATTACCGCGAGAGGCTCTATGGGAAAAATTCCCCGGGACGCCTCTCTCGCGCGCGCGGCGGGACTTAATCGGCGCAACTTAACGCCCAGCCTTGTCAAACTTGATGGCGAAAAAGGTAGAGTATCGCTGCGCGCGCGAGCTCATTTTTCTAATGCAAATTCCCATGATCGAAGGAATTTCAAACAGACGCGCTTGACGCACTTTATACTCGGATAAGACGCTTAATTACAGGAGATTATTTTGATAAGGTTCTCGTCATTTTTTCTTTTAGATCGAGTCTTTTTGCCATATTATTAACGTAATGGCCAATAAAATTATATTATTGCTTTTCTAACTGATAGCCTAAGTATCGATCAAAGATTAAAGGCATTAATCTATTTACTCAACGTAGCACGTCGATTAAGGCTCGTTAAAATTATGACGGAAAATAAAGGAGAGTGCCATTTAAACCCTTTTAACTACCTAATGGAGAGGAGATTTTTGAAAAAAACAACTTGATGGTAACATGACTGCAACTGGATTTTTCATTCAGAAACGGCTCACTTTTATTTCTGAAGTTTGAAGAATGAAATCTTCCAAGCCGAAAAATTGTTGCAAAAATAATAATAATAAAATAAACGTCGACTCGCAAGACTTCATTACGATAATTGCTCCTCTCGCAGGCCAGAGTTGGCCGCAGAGACGCTAATTCAAAATCTATTATAAATTCCGTAAAAAATGACAATACATTAAGCACGGGGCCCTATCGCTTATAAAGGCAGACGTCTCGCTATCCCCCCGGCCCCGGCAACGAGTCTCACGCGTGCGCGCGTTTCTTCCTCTCACAATCATTTTCCGCGGCGCGTCTTCCCCGCGCGACAAGACAAACGCGTCAAGCCTCGTTCTCGGATCCGCGTGCTCCTCTCCTCGCGCGCGGCGTCTCTCTCGCGAGAGAGCTGACGGACTGCACGTGAGAGAACATACGTTGCCTCTTTCTCCCAGGCGAGACGCACACACGCCTGGAGAATAGAGTGGAGGCAAGGCCAGACGGACGCTACATCTTTATGCATTCCGCGCGAGCGAGCCCCGAGAATTGAGCGATAAAAAGGTGAGAGACATCGCGGGGAGGACTCCTCTCGCGAACGGCCGAGGAGAGTACATAAAGCTGGATCGGCAGGAGATACGTATGCAAATTATCCCCGAGTGCGGTTTCAGGTGATTTCAGAGGAGAGCGGACCCGAGAGCCGAGGATGCAAGACCACTGTAATTCGAGAAAAGCGGGTTACACGCGCAGAAGGGGAGCCGCGAGCGATGCCTCCGAAAGCACTTTCTTACCCTTTTTCTTTTTATTCGCCGAGTAATATCTCGTTGACTTGTGCGCAGGAGGCGCGCCCCCTTTCCGACATTCTTGCGTTCCAGTTCGGACGAGATGACGAGTTTATTTATATTCGATTCACGCAGGCGCCGATAATAAATTTCCGATTTAACTAAATGGAAAAGTGTCAAAATAAGTAACAACGCTTTTCGCTTCTCAGGCAGACATTTCGTAAGTAATTTTATTAAAACTCATATTATGCGACAAATGTAAGGTTTGGGTCTGAGATTAATAATTAAGAACGCAAATAGACTCCAGTTTAATTTTTTTTAAAACTAGTGATGTCTGTGCGCGCTTCGCGCGCGTACATGTATTTTTTTTCGTTTAATGATTTTATAAA
>JAWWEO010000023.1:1408504-1481025 GCA_035582975.1 Ormyrus labotus
ACACATATAATTAATTTAGCAATACAGAACTCAGTTTGGCCAGATGCGCTTAAATGTGCTGAAATAGTACCCATATTCAAAGCAGGAGACAGATCTAGTATAACAAACTATAGACCTATTTCACTCATTTCGAATATTGCAAAAATTTTTGAAAAAATCATATATGAAAGAATATATCAATTTCTACAAGAGAGTAAAATATTTTCAGAGTATCAATATGGATTTATGAAAAAAAAGGGTTCTAATGATGCACTTAATAAGTTAACAGATATAATATACGGAAATCTTGATAAAAACAAACCAATAATAGTTACTTTTATTGATCTAGCAAAGGCTTTTGACACAGTTAATCATAAACTACTATTAGATAAACTTGAAAGATATGGCATTAGAGGCAGCGTTTTAGATTTGATCACCAGCTATCTCACTGATAGAACGCAAAAAGTAAGAATTGAAGATAATATTAGTAATGAAAGAATAATTAATACAGGGGTGCCCCAAGGAACCATACTTGGCCCTCTTTTTTTATAATATATATGAACGATCTATTGTTAGATATGAAAATGAACACCATCTTGTCTTATGCTGACGACACTGCCATCATAGCGAGTGATGACATTTGGTCCGCAGCACGAAATAGGATGGAAATGTATCTAGATAAGGTCGCAAATTGGCTAGCGTTTAATAAATTATCACTTAATATTAAAAAAACCGTATATATGACATTCGGGAATTACTGTGATAGCGTGCCTACTGAAATAAATATAGAAATAAAAAATTAGGGCTGAAAGTCATAAGTACTTAGGAATATATTTCGATTGTAACATGAGATGGCACAAACATATAGACTACTTAGTAAATAGAACGAAATATTTAATATATGTATTTAAAAGGCTTATTCTTATTTAAAAGGCTAGCCTATTAGGACCTTTTTTCATTATTTCCTTTTTCGACAGTAGATTTTATTACATAATTCTGGATTTTACCCACAATATATTACGAGATACGATGGTTCGAATAGAACCATCTCTTTTTTGGTCCCATAAATTCTCAATTTTGGGTCATCTGAAACAAAAAGATTCTTAAAGAATACATGCATGAGTTCGCATGAACCTCATTCATCGAAAAATATTAACAAATAAATAAATGTCGAAGGTTTCGAATTTTTAGTGGTTTTTGACAGTTTTTTGGAACAATTGTTTAAAAATATTCTTAAATGTGAATGAAAAATTATGATTAAAGTTCATGCACCTTATGATTATCTACAAAATTTGAGACAAAATGTGGGCACCAGCTTAAAAAACACTGTTCCCAGAAAAACACGTGTGCGTTACGAGCGTTTTGGTACCTTAAGATATATTACGTTTTGAGATAAAAGAAGGTCTCTACCTTATTTCTATAGGTAATAGTGAGCTAAAATGAAAAAAATTTTGATTCTTTTGAAAAATTATTTTATATTTACATAGTGTTTAAAATGATAGAGAAAATATTAGGTAAAGAAAGTAATGAACTGAAACAATCGCACAAAATTCATCCAAATATTTTATTTTCGAATCATTTTTCATTTGCGAAATTCGAAAAATATAAATATTTAATGATGGAGACAAATAGAAGTTTAACTCGACTGTAAAAACAATGACGTACAATATCACATAAGATACCAGTTCAGATAACAAAAAATGAAAGCATATAAAGCATTCACTCACACTCCATAAGTCAGTCAAGCTCTTTTTTTCTTATGAAAAGTATCATTTTTTAAAGCAAAGATGATTAACATTCTTAACATCTTATCGCTGCTTTTTTTCGTTATCAACGGAACCTGTAAGTCTTCGAAATTCAGAGATTTTAGTCCCATTATCTTTTGTAAAACATTTTTAAGTTTGTAATATCAATTGTTAAATTTCGGAGTGTCATTTGCCGCCATTAAGGTCATGTCGGGAAAAATTATCAACATCGTCGAATTAGTACATTAATCCCTTTATTCGTTTACAAGCATTAATAAAGTCACTAATCAGTTCGCAACATAGGCTTCGAGTTTATTTTTTGTCTATTTATTAGTGATTATATCAAGTTTATTGCTACTTACCTTCACTTTAGTGAAGAGACTGTGACGGCTCTCTTCCGTTCGGGTGTCCCTGGATGATGGGCATTGCTGCACCTTGAGGTAGCCGACGTGCGTCCAATGGATTGGACGTTGACTGAACTAATATAGGCTCAGCGGCGGCTCGTAGGACGAAAGAGAGCGAGAGCTTTTATAGCTTTGTCGGGCCGTCAATCGTCACAGTCAAACTATTGTTTTGATTAACGCGCACATTAGGCATTATTACCTTTTGAGTTTATGGGTATTTCAATATTTCACCCATTTCTTTACAGGGGCCCAATGCCAGCTGGATACATCTCAAGACTTTGGTACCAATTCACCACTGCTCTTGAACAATAACGGTGAAGGCTTGTACCCTAACAGAAGAATCCCGATTATTCTAAACTTTAACAGCAATCAAGCTCAACAGAGTTACTGTCCTGGTGCCACAGTTGAAGTTCTTGGCGTGTCCAGTGGTAGTAACACTCTGCGTCTCACGTGCAGCAGCGGAACAAGATTCCAAGCGCCAACCACTGTACATGAATTCAGCAACGTTCGCTGCAACAGAATACCCGTTTCAACCACTAGAGAGACTGGAAATTGTCCAAATGGACGCGTAGTCGAAATTGGTTTCCAAGCTACGCGAAACATTTTTTCCCGCACAATTGATCTCTGCTGGAACAGTAACAGAGGACGGACAATGTGGGCTCATGCGGTCATTCCTGGCGCTATTTCAGGAAGACAAACTGTCGGTCAAAATCCAGGTTTCAGAGTGGCTGGATTCTATCAATATATCCCAGTTGTAGAAGCTTATACTAGAGCCTCGCAGCGGTCACAATTGTCTCAACAATTTGGCATGAATCAAACTTTGGTTGATAGATATATACCGACTACAGGTGAGCTTTAAATACATTTTTGTTAAACCTGTATTAAAATTTGAATATCAAGTTTCTTACTCTAATATACTGCTTTTCAATTATACATAAGCATTAAATTGATATGTTTAAAGTAAACGACTCAGTATTTGCGTATTTAAGATTAATTGGTCTCCCATAAAATACAGAAATTTTATCAAATGATGTTTTTCAATAATTATTATTAAAGTTATATAAAAAATAGCGGTATAAACAAATAATACATCTATTACAGGTGAGCACTACCTAGCAAGAGGTCATCTTATTGCTCGAGCTGACATGTATTACACGGCTCAACAAGACAGCACTTTCTACTATATCAATGTTCTTCCAATGTGGCAAAGTATCAATAACGGAAATTGGAAAATTGTCGAGGACAATGTTAGATCTTTGGCAAGGGATAATGGAGACCTTGACGTTTGGGCCGGTAGTCTTTACAACCTGGAATTAATTTATACTCCAGACGAAAATAGAACTCTTTTCTTGGCATCTCATCAGCGCAGGAGTTCTCCAGTTTTGAGGGTGCCCAGATTACTTTTCAAAGTTGCGTACCACCGTCCCAGTAACCGTGCTGTCGTGTTTGTAACGGCTAACAATCCTTACTTGGTAGCAAATAATATTCCAGGGAACTACAGAGTTTGTCCAGAGCACAGAGTGTGCCGTGATAATTTCCCGCAGTTTAATAATATCGACAGAGGATACACTTATTGCTGCTTGTACAATGATTTTATTAGGGACGGTTATGCTAGTAATATTGGACTTCCCGATTTGGGAAATGTTGGTGCTCTTCTGTAAAGGGAAAAAGGATCTTTGTTTTATCTTTTTTTTTTATTGTCTTTATTTGTCATAACTATTATTTTTTAACTCGAGAATTGAATGATAAAATATCTCATGGAGACGAAATATTATATACGAATAAAACTAATAACACTTTATTCTTAAATAATTTTCTGTTTGACGTAAAGAGTAAAACTTTGTAAATATTTATGCATCAAACTCTGCAATATTGAATTGCGTGTTAAATTTTTAGAAATGTACCTCAGAGGCCAAAAATTTTACTTTGAAATCCGAAATCCGAGCTTGATTCTTCGGTGCCGTAACCAGCAGATATCTCTCCTAAATTCCAAAGCGTAAAATGTAAGCGCTGTACAGTATCGCTGCATAGTTAACCTTTTAACGCAGCAGCAGAAAAAGGTTTAAAAAGTTGAAAATATAAGAAGTTAGGAAGAAAGGGAGCGGCAAAAAAAGGAGATTAGGACGGTCAAAAGAAAAGGAGTAGAGGTGAGAGTGACGGCGGCTCGGAGAGGGGGAGGAATAAAAATCTTCAGCATAAGCGAGCGACGCTGCGAAGGAGAGGAAGTCGGGAGGGGAGGGGGTAGCCTTAAAGCGAGGGCAACAAAACGCAGGGAACACGGCACCGGGCTCACAAAAGGAGGAGCGTCGAGCAGGCAGATAAGCCCCGTGCGCGCCTCCATCAGGAGGCTGCTATTTCTCCCGTGACAATAAAAATTATAGGCTATCTGGACTGGAAAACAACGGGCCGAGAGGCTGCGCTGCCGCTGCTGCCGCTGCTGCTGCTGCTGTGCCTCCGGATCGTGGTTTGCATTCATTAAGCCTCGACACGCAAGCAGTGGCGGCTGGTCCTCATCCCCGCGGCGCCTCCTCTCTCTCTCTCTCTCGGCATCCGCTCCTTCTCTCTCTCTCTCTCTCTCTCCCTCTCGTACTCCCTTTTTTCTCTGTCCTCGTCGTCGCCGTCGCCGCGTCGTAGTCTCGCCCACGGTGGGTATGTGTGCATGCGTGTACGGCGTATCATCCGTGGCCGCGGCGCGTTGTGTTCCCTCCGATCGAGGGTTTCATTACCACATCGCCTGCATCTTGACTTCATAATGCGGCCCCGCTCTCCGCTGCGCGGCCGCGTTCCTCGATTTATGTGCGTTTCTCGATTTAGTGCCTCCTCTTTCTCTTTCTTTTCTTCGCCGCGGTCGGGGCTTTCCTTTTTCGCCACGGCGGGGCCGTTTTGCTGCTCTGTTTCTTGAGGGAGCGTGAATGATTGCTTTTTGCGGCAATTAAGTCCCCTTATACCGATGCGCGCGGGTAAACGTCTCAATGATTGGTTTTCTCGAATAAAAGTCCAATGATGTCCCTTCGCTCTCAGGCACGGCCGAAAGGTGGAGGCTGTTAATGGCCGACGCTTAAAAAGCGACCGCTACGGTTGTCGCGCGCAACCATCGCTGATCGGACCAGCTTATGAAAGCTGGCCCTCTCTCTCTCCCTCTGCCACATGTCCGGCGGATGCAAATTGTCGATGAAAAATTTACTTTGATAGAAACTTTTTATTGCTGTTGTTTTAAACGAGAGCGGCCAGTGCTCTTTATTTTAATTGCGATAAGACTCTTTAATGTCGACATGATACGCTTCGTGCAAATAAATTATTATAATTGAGCTTCCTATAAGTGATAATTTAGTAAATAGGTCTACTAAAGACTGCGACCAGGCTGAAATCCTAAAATAAAGGATTTTCCGATTACGCTTGAAAGTTTTCTTTTACAAACGTTTATACCTTATGTCCACTCATTAAATGCAATGACTAAGAATATATCAAAGCTTTTTTATCTTCCATGCGGGAAAATCTGTTTTTCAGAGTAGAATGTTCGTTCAAATTTTATTCATATTTCTTACAAATTCAACTTGCTACCATAAACCTTCACAAAGAAAAGATTAATTGTTTACTTTGAACCTTCTACCATAATCTCGAAAATCCATGATATTTTACACAGCCAAAGAACGGAATAGCAATTTGCCAAGCAGCGCAGCGGCAAAGGCGCACCTTCCCTCGGGCGCGAAGGGCACTAGATACCGAGAGGGCTCGCGATCAACTGAAGAAGAAAGGATCATAATAGAAAATTATTTAGCCGGACGGAAAGAGCAAAGAGGCGAGATATCGCGCGCCGATGGAGTCGGAGATTCCGCGCGTCTCGCGCGGCGGGGCGCCGCGCTAAATAATGCAATAACGCAAGAATTATGGCAACTTAATGATACTTTATGTATAATTATATGCCTACGCAGCTCGCTCGCGCGCCGGCAGTAGTATAGTAGACGCGCGAGGTGACTCGTTATAAATTTTAATGCAGCAGCTCCTCGCATTCTCGGGGTAACGGCAGTCGGGAAAACGCGCCAACCCTCGCTCGCCGAGCTTTTGTTTTCTCGAAGCATTGTACTTTTTCGAGGCGCTTTGAGGGATCGAGCTTGAGAAGCGGTGGATCTTTTAATTTATTTATATAATTATTTAACGAGCTAAATTGTCTTCGCGTGAGAAGGTAATAAAAGTGAAAAAATTCAAATTTATGAGTAATTTTAAGTCGCCTGCCGGCAAAGGCGGCTGAGTTATTGGACATTATATTTTGCAAGAATTCTTATAAAAATATTAACGTAGCACTGTTAACTGTGCAGTTACTTGTTTTTATAAAAAATCTGTATTATAATGCATACGAGAGAAGTTTACTCGTTTACAAAGGTGTTGTACGCCCATCGAATTCTGCTGAATTTTCTTCTCACAGTTTTTCTTTTTAATGATGCAATTACGTTCTATAGGGAGGGTTCGCTTTAAAGCGCGTTAAACTTCGTTTTATCAATGAAGTTTTTATCTTGTATAAGCGGGGGAATAAACAAAAAATGCATGGAATCCGTTTATCGTGACAGATCTAGTCTGGAAAAGGGTAATTATACAATGTGATTTAAGATTGCATTGTTCAGTAAAATAATAGAAGTATGGAATTTCATGTGCATTATTATTCATTAAAGTTATTTAACATGCAAATAAGTGTCTCGCGTAGCGCGGTAAGTAAATTAAGCTTAGAGATTAAACAGTGCGGAGATAAGTAAGCTGCTGAATTCATAAAGCATTGTTGCAGTTATAGTGTGAAGTGGCTTTTAATTTGCCACATTTTTATTTATTTTACATCAAGATAAAAAAAAAACACAGTTCGTTATATAGTTATTGTAGTTTTATAATAAGCCTAATTCATTAATAAATCGGTAACAGATACTTCCGAGGTTACTAGATTTGCATATAACCCTATAGAATAACTATTACGCTCATTCGTTCAATTCCCAACTAACCACGTAAACTGCCGAGCAATGTAAAAACCGAAATCTGCTCATCGACCGTAACCCCCCCGGACACTGTGGACTTTGTTTTCCAGCTCGCGAATCGGAGCCCCGGCGCGAATCCGCGCGGCTCGCCAATGATAATAAATATCTGCGTACAAGCGTTTTACCAGTATCTGTCATCTGCATTCTAATCAGCGGGCTCCCTCGCCTCAACATTTCTCATTTCCCCCCGCCAGGCGGCGCGCCGCGCGCGTCAATTTATCTAAATCATCGGCTGGGAATACACGGCGGAGGAGCTCGCAATACGCGTTATGCCTAATAAAGCAACACGCTCTCTCCCTCTCTCTCTCTCTCTCTCTCTCCGCTTGCACCCCGCGTGCTCGGCAGCAGTTCGACTCGGCAGCGGAGGAGAGAAGAAGAGGAGTAAGCGGGCCCACCTCTACGGGGTGAGCCATAAAGTATACATGCGGGTATAAAGAAAAGAAAAGGCCGGCGCCGAGGCTGTAAACGTAATTAAGTGCATATTGAATAAAGCCGGGGAATACGCATTTTTACCTGGCCGCCTCGTTTTCTTCCTCGATTCGCGCGCTCTCCGCGGCCGAGGCGCATAATTTCTATCACTTGATACTCGCGCGATTGCGCGCGCCTTTTGGCGTTTCGCCTAGGTGCGATGATTTTTTTTTGAGGAGTATCGACGGCTTCGCTTTCTTGGGCACGTCTGCCTTTTGCTTTATGACAATAATGCTGTAATGAAACTTAATACTTGCGTGAATCATTTCGACTTTGAATCAGTTAGCGCGCGAGTGCAGATTGTATTTCATTTAATTGAGAATTCTGCTTGTTGCGACGATCGTAATTTCTTTATTTTTTTTTATTTTTTAAATACTGATAATTTTATGGTAATTTCAATATTTTATTATTCCAAACGACAATAGAAATTTTTCACCCGTTGAGCTTTTAACAGAGAGCTCGAAATACATCTGCAAAACTGCAAAGCGCAATATTAAGACTGTGCAGGCCGTCGAATTGAATAATCTTAGAATTTATTTGGCAAAACACCGTGTATAAGAAGCTCGCGTGCGATGACGACCGGGTTCGGTTTATTTGCAAGGGCTGCTCGGTTCTGTGTGGGTGACGCGAGAGTGCGTGCGTGCCGCCTCGGCTCTCTTCTCTCCCTCTCTAACTCTCTCTTTCTCTCTCTCTTTGCCGGGGCTTTTTGCAAAAAGTACATTGCATTTATAAGTCATTTATTATGAATTACACGATGCTATATTTAAAATGGGAGGCATGTCTTGTACGTGGATATATGGGATATCGAGATTATAACGCATGCTCTCGAGAAAGGGAGAGGAACGGAGGAGGAAAAAGAGAGATGCGCGCAGTAGGTATCTGGAAGCGAGAGAAAAAGGCAATAAGAATGACGCTCCGCGAAAAGATTCGTATTTTGTTTCGTCGGGGAGCCACTCGGCGCATATCTTTATTTACCCTTATTAATAGGATCTGCGAGGATTAGACCTGGAGAATACACGGTTTTCGTGCTCCGAGCTTTATTATTCTTATTTCGATTCATTGAAAATTGATGAAACTCATCTATTAGTGGAAAGTAATGAAAAGTATATTATTTGCGATGTGTAAAAAACGATGTTGTATCTTATTAATAACGTTTGAAGATACATGATTTACAGGTCTTATTAAACCAGTTCAATTTTACAGTGATGGTATTACTAATTTTACTAATAAAATGTAACATAAAATTAAGATAAAACAACTATACCAAAGAGAGTATTTCATTTTTAAGGTACGAATTTTCAACGACTTGAGGGGATGTGCTGTAACTAAGGAGGTGTTAAATTAAGCGACCTTTAGAAAAAAAAATTAAAAATTTATTAATAACTTCCAAACACTAGAACAAATAATATAAATATTCTAATACAAGTCAATTTGAATGTTAGAATAAGTTCTATTAAATTAATTAGTTTAAAAATTTAGCTCGAAAATAATTTATTAAGAATGTGGTTTCATAAATGTACAATTAATTGATGAATCTTTAATTATATTTTTTCTGACTTTTTGTTTCGTAAGTTTTTTAATAAATAGATTAATTTATTCTGACTTTCCAATCAATTATAATTATAAAATATTCTTCTTGTTTAAATATATTTATAATAGAATATATTTTTTGTCTAAAATTGCAAAGCTTTTGAAAAATCAAGTTTTAAATGAAAAAATTATAGTTTCTCAACCCAAATCGAAAAATTACAGATATATTCGAGTGATAAATTATCTTTGAAAATTATAAAAATAAATAAATTGTAAGCAACCCATAAATTTATTTACTTTTAAAGGTGAAAATAATTTTTTTAATGTAAAAAAGATATCTTGATAATCTTGTATACTTTCAGAGTAAAAGTAGCAATCGTTTTTACTGCCTTTAATATTCATTTTTGAATACTAGTTTTTCAAAATATTCACATTTCAAATAGAAAATACTCAAAAGAAGAGTGCAAAAATTTAATTATTATGCTATCACTATCCCGAATGTCAGTATATCTTTTATATATGAATTATATAAGCTGCATACATACGTCCCCTGTAAACTAAGAGAATCAAATCAGCACTCATTAATTTTCATCCTTTCTTACGAGTTGACAGATCGATAGAAATCGCACAATAATAATTAATTACCCGCGCGCCAATGCCTTCTTCACAAGATTCCCATCAATTATTAATAACCTCTCAAAGAACTTTAGTGTATCATTGCAGTTGGCTTGTACTGGCACTGGACGTTGGTCACGCCTGCCTTTAAAACTCCAGGAAAATAATCAATATTAAAAGTCTATCTCGCAATGCAAGTTGCTTAATAATCCAAGTGGAGAAAATTACTTCAGTTTATGACGGAATAGAAAGCGTTAGTTTATGCGTCTAAGTTCTAATAGGCGAATTCCTTCAGTCGACTTTTAAAAAGGACAGTTTTACAGCGTCAAATATAAATATAAATTTATTTGAATAACTGTTCGTTGTTTTGAACTCTTTGAATTGACGCATGAATAATAAAAATTCTGTTAATGCCCGGTTAAAACTTTACGTTCGGACTCGGAGCATATCAAGGGTGCACTATAAAATGCTTTTAAAAAGTGAATCTTTTATTAGCGACATTATAATATTCACAGAAGAACGTAATTTATTTGTAAAATTTAATTCGTAATATCGGAGTACGGTAATAAACACATAAACGGGGAAAGCTTTTTGTGTAATATTTTGCGCAAAGTAGCTTATGTACTTCCATGCATAAAACATAAAACGCTAAAAATATAAATTTACGTAAATAATCAATAATATTTATCAAAACAAACATAAATGTCCTTTTCGTATTTACCCACATGTAACATTATTGTATAATATGATCCGAGAAAAATGTTTTACCAGACTTAGACGTTTATTGAGAAAGTAACTGCCGTTTTACCTCGGCAGAAGAAAACGCGAGGCAGAAAAAATGCCGAGTGGTACCGCATAATTAAATAAAGCTAAACCGAACGCACTCCAGTTAATTTATCCGGCGTTTTCCGCGCCTCGCCATAATTTTCCATGGCTGCGCCGTATCTTCACAATAACTTAATCAATGAGCGTCGAAGCCTCGCGTATTTCGTTACTTTTAATAAGCAGATAAAATCCTGTCGGCTAATTTCTCATTTCGCAGGAAGACGCAGCGGCGGATCGCGCCGTAAAACGGTTTACGGTTCGCGCGCTCAGCGTATTTACCCCGGCGAAAGAGATGTTCGAGGGTACAATGTTGCCCGGCACAAAGCACTTGGCCACATTTCAAGAGTCTGAACACACGACCGGTTGCTGACATAGGAAGCGGAGCAGGCTTGAGAGCAGATTCGAATGTTTCAAGTTATATTGTGTTTTTACATTATTACTTTTCTTTTGAATTGGATAAAAAAAATTCAATTGTAATTTAATGAAAAGAGTATGATTCTAATATTAAATATAATTTTTCTACTGTATAAAGATTAAAAAAAATAGAATTTTTTAAAATTATAAATAACAATTTTATAGTGAAGCAAATGGTGAAGATTCGATAAATTTTTTTAAGGACTTAATGTAAGTTAAGAATTTCTAATTATTCCTCTTTGTACTCAATAGATCTTCTATTATTAAGTTTAAGTAACGATTAAATAAAAGTTCCTTGGACAACTGAAACAACTTGAATACTTGATGTTTCAAAACTCTGCAGATCATACTGCGACTTTCCTAAAAACATGACATAATCAGTATTTATTCCAAAAAATGTGAATCACTGCTACTAAATCTGCACTACGAGAGATTGCCGATATCTCGTAATGCGCTAAGTGGAACTCTCGCGCGTCCGAATGCCAGAGGCGCTGATGTCAGAGGAACTTTCGCGACATCAAAGAACTAGGCGAACCAGATGCAGAGACGTGCGTGCGAGCAGCCTTTTTTTGTAATCTCCGAGCAGTCCTCTCGTCCGCGCGATGTTTATGGAAGATTCAAATCCGCGATTTGGGCATCGACGCTGCCTGCTGGACGCTACAAAATTAACGGTTCGCTTTTAATGATGCGTTTTGAATAAATCGTAGATATGAAATCGGTTTATCGGTTTAATGCTTATTTAATTTGCGTAAAGCAAGAAGCTGAAATATTTGTCGTCGTTTAAATACTGTTTTATTAGCTAATGCTTGCGGGCGTTTTTTGGGTCACCTCGGCAATTGAGGCATAAAAATATTTTTGACTAATGCAAGATTTTAGATTTCTAATTTTGTAATCTCGTATGGGTGATTAGATGAAATAAAAACTGCTGTCATGTACATCTTTTCACGTGAAAGACCTGTAGATTAAAATTTTAAAATGCGAAAGTTTTGTAATTTGCAAAATTTTATTTTTATCAATTAGTTATCTTTATTCAAATTCTATAGCTTTCTACTTGATTTCTGCTAGTTTTCAAATTAAATAAGTATTCTTCGTATACATTTAAATTATTTAAAAACTCAAAAGATAATTTAGATACTAATGAAGTATCATATATGCAAACTATCATTTTCCGCAGATTAAAATTAGGTTTTTATTACTTTTTTCGCCATTTTTCAACAAAAATCAAACGTTCTAGCGGTTTTTGCAATAAACTTTCCGCATTATTATTGTTCGCGTAAAAAATGAAACTTTTGCGTTTACTTAATAATGCGTAAATTACTTTATCTTCGCTAAAACTAGTTTATTAACACGCTTTCGGCTGCGTAAATGGATAAAGACCCTGGGCAAAGTATTCTCACGATAAAGAACTGCTCATTCCGATTTCCGTCAGCTACATTATTCCCTCATTTTCCCCCCTTTAAGCTTCAATAAAATTTAACGAACTCGCCGGAAAGAAGTTGCGAGTCGAGCGTTAGAAAAATGGCGATTCACCAGAAGATTGCCAATTAACCGCGCATTAGAAAGTCACAAAATCAATTTCGCACTTTACAAACTCAGGCGCACACTGATTTACATTGAAAAACTGTAATTTCCCGAAGAGTGTCCATAATCGAGCCCGAGCTAAGTTTTAATTAAAAGAAACTCTCGGCAACAAGTTAACAAGGATTCCCGGACGGCGATATTTACATCTCGAAAACTCGATATTCTTCGCGTTCGCCTTCTCCAGCGGCAGCCGAGCACGGGCAGATGGTTTAAAGAAAAGCGAGATAGCGCAACGGAGAAAAATCGAATGGAGAAACATCAGCCGGTCATGGGGGTACATGAAAAAGGCAAAACTAGCCGCGAAAGAATGAGCTGCGCCTGCGCACTGCGCGCTCACGCACTCGCCGAACAAGATTATCGCAGATACGTATAGGTAGGCATGTATCCTATATGTATATGCTGACGCGGGGGGGACGCGAGGGGCTAATGGCCTCCCGACAACCTAGACGTACCTTGACCCAAGAGAGTTTAGAGAGAAACAGGTGCGCGATCATCGACCGAGAGCAAATGCGAGAGGAGGAGGAGGAGGAGGGAGAGAGAGAGAGAACTCATTACCGCCTCGTCGCGCGAATCTTTCCGCGTTCCGTTAAATCGTCCCCGCGTGCTATTTTCGATTTTACGATTGCTCGGGTATATATGTGTATTAACTTTGACGAATATATAAAGGAGCAGTAGGAGATATTAAATTTTAATCCCGAGAGCCGAGCGGGACTGTTAAATTCAGAAAAAGTTTATTGCCCTTTTAAGAGGGTGCAAGGAGACGCTTTTATGGACTGGCTGAATATTTTACTCACCGTAAACGCAGGTAAATATGATTAATCGACAGTCAGCTTGATTAATGCTGGATTCTTTTGGGTATTTGGCTTTATAACTGGCGGAAAAATGGGCTGCTAACTGTGTCGTTAACTCATTAACGAATAGCAACAACAACTTGCTCAAAATAAATTATCATTTTAATGCATAATCCATATAAATACCTTTTTTAATAATAGGAGCCAGTTAATGCTTACGCGAGAGTTCCGACCGAGCAATCTAGCACAATAATTTAATGAAACTTTGAGATTATGTAAATTTCGACTTCTAAAAGGGTGGAGAAATAAATGAATACTTTAGAAAATGGAAATAATTGATTTTAAATTGCGTTCTAGAAACTGGATTCAATCATGTATGCAACGTGCGCAACTATATTTTTGATTGCCATTTCATTTGATCGGCGTCGTCCTTCCGACTGAAGATACTTTGTTTTCAACAGTAATTGTACCCTGCAACAGTGGTCTAACTAGTTGCAATCCATCACGTGCTCCATTAGAAAGGTGCATTATTCAAAATAAGTTAAAAATAGTCCAAAGTGTAGCGGGTATCCAGTTTTATCCGGATATCATATGTGCGGTGTAATTAATTTACCCGCTCGGTAATTAGCTTTTGATTCAGATATATTCAGATTGCTTTTTTCCAAAATCTACAGAATGAAGAAAATAACAGAAGCGCGAATTGTGCTAAATACGGTAAAGAGAAATTTTAAAATGTAATTTAGAAAATTTAACTCGATAAGCAATATCGCACAATTTCATTATCTAATTTTTTTAATTTTTGAACAAAAATCAAATTTTTAACCCACCAGATAAGAATATTTTATTTTACTTTATTAGCTGATTGCTCCATTTCATTCGGATTTAGTCATGTTTAGGTTAAGAACGGATGTGTTTATGATAAAGAAATCGACATCGTTATCGAGCACGTCGTACAATTCGCTCGTGTTTATAGCTTTTTAAAATACGCTAATTTCAGGAAAATTAAGTAAAAAGTATTAACAGAGACATGAAAATCCGGTAATGATCAATCCTTTCCAATTTTCTTTAATCTTTACGAGAGACTAATTAACTTGGCTCGGGCGAAGAACATTGACATTTAATTTTATTTCTTCTTTAAGCTCTACAAAAATAGCCACTTAAATTTGTCGTTTTTGCAATAAAATATTCATACGATACCTAAACGTCACACTTATAAAAAAAAGCGCGAAATCCGACCTAATTTAGAAAATATCTCAGCTCGAAGTCTTATCTAAACGCTTAATCGGATCAAACTGCGCAATGCATATTGTATATATTTTTCAGTGAATGTTGTCCCAGAATACAGAGTCATATCCCGGCGTAATACCAACCTTTGAGCGACGTCTCCAAGAAAATTTCGCATACACACGCCGCTGTTTTTCTATTATCGAATAGCTGAAGGGGGAAAATCTTTCTTTAATAGCCGGCCGGGATTGATTTAATCCAGTTATCACCTAATCGTTCCGTCCTACCTCACGCATCAGCGTACGAGTTAATGCTCACTCTCTTTTGCGCATAATAAGTACATGCGCAAGAGATTCTTAAGTGGTACCCTCCCTTTTTCAAGTTTGTTCTTATCTTTCCCTTATTACTGCACTTATCGTCGTGGTTACACAGCCTTGATACGATCGATGCGTATGAAAAAAAAAAAAAAAAATTCAAATCTACCAAACGGCACCTGCTTACGGTAATTGAGTGTTTGCGTTTACTTCCGTTTTTTCTGTTCCGGTGAATAAGCATATTTAAAACGGACAGTTTAAAACTCTTTTACGTCAATTAGGTTTAAATTTATTGCATCACCAGTACATTTATTATTTATAACCCGACGGTTTATATTACAGTTTGTAATTTTCTTTTTTTTTTTAATTTCGCAGCTTATCGACAACAGTAGAATTAATCGCGTACGCAAGTTCGATTTCACAACGGCAAATCAGTTTTTCCAAATACACACACATCAGATTTGTATAATTTTCATGTCACTCGGAATTTCCAAATAAAGCGACTTCGTGCGTAAAAAAGACTCGGAAATTTTCCAGAAGTAAATAGCCGATTTCTAATCAGCGCAAGAATTCACCTCGACAAAAAAAGCCTCGATAGATCGTTATTGTAACATGAAAATTAGGTGCTGCTCCACGGTTGAATGAAACCACGGTTATGACAGCCACTTGACGAGTTAATGCCGCCGCGTTTTCGTTCTCTCTCTCTCCATCTCGACTCTGCTTTTATTTCCCCCGCTGCCGACTCTCGCCGCGATGCGGCGTGCGCGCTGCATTACCTTATTTTTCCGAAAGCGGCCGCAAGAATCGTATGTATATGCGCGTACAGCAATTATACAAAACTCGACTTCCGTACTGGTTTGGTGCGCGCAACGCTCCCGAGAGCTCAAAGTTGTTTGCCGACTGTCCGACTCGTGGTGTGTGCATAACGCGCGAGCGCGAGGCTTCATCCCGGCTCGCGGCTGCCGTAGCTTACAGAAATGAATTTTCCTCCGCTTCGTTCCAGAAGAGGCCTCGCGTATTTACAAATGCTTATTCTATTAGGATGACTTACGGGTTTATTCTTCCAGCGTTTACGATTTATGAAGCGCGAGGAGATTTGCGTTGCAAGCCGCGCGCCGGGCGAATGTAAACTGATTGAATTGTAAACAATTTTTGTCGAAATCGGATTTATTTTACGGTGGAAATATAGGCGCCTTTTAAAAGTCGAGGCTAAACACTTGTGATTCGAGCTCTTGGCTGCGAGGAGAAAATCAAGACTCTTGTCTAAATTAAATTTTATGTGTCGCTGTAGGCAATCATGTTACTTTGTTTACAATAATTTAAAAAAACTTTTATAGTACACTGAGAGAAATGTATATTAAAAATTACTATTTTTTACAGTAAAATTTAATATACATATATGTATTAAAATTTATTATATTGACGTCCGCAAGCGTACGCGGAAGAACTCCGCTCGCCTTTTTCTCGCGGAAACGAGCCAATTCGAGGCGCGAGAGCTTCTCCGAAGCGCTCGCCGCCTGGAGCTCCTCTCCTCGGCCGCAAGCTCCTGGAATTCCCAAGTCGCCGCTCGGCGCTTAGCCCGGGTCAGGCTAGGCTTGAAAGCCTCGGCCAATCAGGAGCCCGGCTTTCACTCCCCTCCACTTGACAGGGGGTGCGAGTTGCGGTCCCGAGGAGCGGAGCGCCGACACTTGCTCGCGACCCAGCGAACCTGCCGGACCTGAAAAGAACTCGGCTACCGACTCCCGCTGAGGACGACCCTGAGCTCGCCCACCGGCACAAGGAGTGACCCGGACTTCTCCATTATTGCTCAAAGCGCTAGAACACTCGTGCAACAGGAGAGTCCCGGTAGCTGCTCGTATTCAGGGCAGCAACCCGCTCCCGCGAGCTAAAGTTAAAGAAAGACTAATTCACCCCGCGGACACGTAAAAAAAAAAAACCCTGAGAATTAATTCTAATTTTGTTAAGAAGTGACGTGCTCTACCGCCAATTATTTTAATATTAAAAATTACTTGTTTGTTTTTTTTTATTCATAAAAAGAAAAATACCTCGACCCATTTCCCACTCAAAAAATAAATATAGTTCACCGAGCTTCCGGCAATATATTAATTTTTAATATTTTATAATAGTAATTTTTCTCATACGTTCGTATGTCCCACCGTTACTATATAAAATAGTAAAAATTAACACATATATAATAAATTTTAATATACCATTTCTCTCATCAGTCATAGATGTTCGAGGCTATATACCTTTAACCATTTTGCTGTTTTCTAAACATTCAGGCAATTGTTTAAAATATGTGCAGTGCAGAATTTCGTACTTGCACGATTAATGATATTTAATAATTTAAACAGTTGTAAATTTAATGTTATTAAACATTCTACAAAATTAATTTCGTTTCATCTTCATCGTCGCTAAATTTTCTTCCTCATTTTTCCGGTAATTTTATCTTTTCCGTCCAGTTTATGCATTAAATTATTATTCAAATAATTATTTTCTTCGTTAGTAAGAAGATTATTGATTGAATTGTACAAGATTTTGTAACGCTCGTAAATTCCTTTACGAGCGTTCCGCAAACGAAGTTCCACGTCGCGGAAAAAGCGCTACTAATTACCCTAATAACAGAGAAAACGAGGACACCGCTCGTAAATAACATTCTCTTCTTGATCCGCGAGCGACTATTACTACAAATGAAAAATGAAAATGCGCAGCTGCGCTCGTCGTCGTCGTCGGCGGCGGCGGCGCGGCAAAACACGCGTCCTCTCGATACATATTTTTCCCCGCGCGCCGCCGCCGACGAGCCTCGGAATCCCTCCACAATCGTAACTTCAAAGCGTTGCGCTCGCGCGATATAAATCGCGGCCCGCTGCCGCGCGGCACCTACATCATAAAACAACGTTACTTCCCTCCCGTATCAATAAAATACCGGGACGATATTATGCGTCGGCCCTTGGACGCGAGAGCGCGCGGCGACGGAGGGAAGGAAAACGAGCGAGCCAGAGAGAGAGAGAGAGAGAGAAAGTGGCGCGCGGGAGCACTGGAATAATAGCTTCATTTGCGAGAGCTCGCCTAATTGGAGGAGGATCGGAGAGCCAGCGTCGGGTAATCGCTGCTCGATATTGTCGGCACTAATAAATTTCTCCGGGGACGCGCGGCTCCCACCTCCTCGTTCTCTTTCTTCTTGCGCGAGCATCGCGCGCTCCGCATAAAACGCGAATCTCTCAAAACGCACCTGTCGCTTTTCTCGTCGTCCGCGGGGAAGAAGAATGGGGATTATGTGGAATGCGCGCCGAGACCGTATAATATTGCGGGGAATGGCTCGACTGGAGAGGCTCGGCGTCGTTTTTTCGATCATTTTATTATGCGCGCAGGAGAGTTTTTTTACGGGTCTCCCGCGCCCGCTTCTGCGCCGATTATGCGTCTGCGTCGGTTTTGAGCAAAGAACATTCTCGGAGAATTTTCTCGTTAGAAAAGCGCGCGCCGGCGTAAAAGTCGAATTAAACGAGCGATAATCGCGGGAGTCGATCTTTATTTACCCCATCACGATTTTTGGTTGCTTTGGTGCTTAATTTTATAGATTCTGCGTAATGGAGGATTCCAGTAATAAACTTTATTAACGGCGTTTCAGCGCGTCAATTAAATTCACGGTTTTCGTACTTGTGTTTCCTTTCAGTCATGCAGTATTTTAATTAGTCTTTCTCTTTCTAGATAAAATCACTTCTCCGATTTTCTAAAGTATAATCATTATTATTTCCTATGTCATTTCTTTTCTTTCCTTATTTATTTTCCCACATTATACTAATAAATAAGACATGAAGCGCTGTAAAGCAACGTTTTTTTTTTCAAAATAAACGCTGCAAAAAGTTTTTATTTTAATAGAATTTTCCCATGCTCAAACGAGCTCCTCCTTTATTCTACAAACAAAATAAACATTGGCCAGTAGTGGCAACGCCTGAACTAACGACCAAGATCCGCAAAGCCACGTCCGAAAATCGGCGAATCCTCGCACAAAACCTCGTGACAACGGCGCGCGTGGGCCGACAGGCTGACAAGTTGACAGTACTCGGAGAGCGTCCGACCACCCGACACCTCTCCGTCGGGCCGTCCAGGATTCCCTCCTTTTCTTCTCCGGCCATCCGCCTTTCTGGCCTTTTTACATACTTATAGAGGATCACGCGCTCGGTGAGCATCTCTCCTCGTCCATTCTTCCCTCCCGAATCTCCCGCGCGCACGCGTCACCCTTTCGTGCGCCCGAGCGATAAAGTTGGCCCTAAGCCGGATCTCGCTACAATGGACAAGAATGCGGCTCGTTCGAAAGTTTTAAGTCCCCGGCTAGAGGAGCCGGTGTTGATTTTAAAACGAACGCGCGGAAATTCTGCTTCTTCTGAGGCGCTTTATTTTTAGATTTTTAAAAGGGCATTGTCAGATGAAGTCTACGAGTCGACTTTGTCATAATGTTCAACATATTTTAAGTCATTAAACTTGATGCAATGCCAACTTAGTGACAATTGTTTTAAAGTTATCTAAGGCTCTAAGCCTACACTGAAAAAACGGTCCTCTTATTACAAAAGGAATCCACTTGTCAGAAGAGGAAATTCTTCTCAATATTTGTCCTAGTGGATTTCCTCATGTATTTTCAATTTTAAAAATCGATTTAAGACAAGAGGAAATGAATTGATTACTAAAGGACTTCTATTTGTAATAAAAGGATTGTAATTTTAGAATTAACACGCTAGAAAACCAAAGGCAAAGAGGAAAAAAACTCCTGTAAAAATACACAAATAAAGTCTTTTTTCCCCTTCGGGGATATCCCGGAAAAAAGACCCCGGTAAACTTCGACGGGGTTGGGTTTATCGGGGCTTTTTTAAGAATGTTTTTTCCAAAAAATTTTTGAAGAAAAATCCCGGTAAGAGCCACCAAAGGCGGGAAATAGAATCGAAAATATGCTCTTTTTGAAACATGAAAATTACATTCTCGACGAAAGGATTGCATGGCGAGGAAGCAGTCCTTTAGTTACTAGCTTAAATCCTCTTGTATGCAAGAGAATTGATTACGAGAGGATTTTCTTCTGCTCATGAAAACTATGATTTTTCATAATGAGCGGATTCAATTCAGAGGAAAATAATTTCCGTATAAGGGGACTCTTTTTCTGTGTGTTCTTGTTCAGTATACGATGTTAATGAATAAATTAATTTTTATATATTATATTATAAAATATTTGTATAGCGGAAACTTTGAAATTTTAGCGCTTTGAAGCAAAATGGCAACTCTACCATTTTGAAACCTGACATCTTTAGTAATGAATTTCGGAAGTTGAGCTTCGTATTTGCAATCCGTGACTTTCAAAATTAATCAGAGTAAAATTTTGGCTTATCCGCCATCTTAAATTTGCCCTGTTGGAAATTACGTCTTATGTAGATTTCCAAACTGAAATTCAAAATCAGCAATCGCAAAAAGCTCGAATTATGCGTTTGACGTGGACATTAACAACTTGTGGAAAACATTTTCGACCATTCATGTAATGTTTATATTTGAGGTAATTAAAATTTTTAATTAAAAATTCGTTTTCCAGAAACTAAATGTTCTAAAATTCAAAGCCGCTTCTTCAGAAACACCGCGCTAACCACTAATTAATCAAAAGTGAAAGAAATAAATATAAAAAGTAACTTTTCCAGGCGAATAAAGAAGCAATTTGTAGGCGCAGAATTCGATTCCGGCGCTGCTGGCGTAAATCAGAAGCAACAAAGATGTATAAACATAATCTCGCGGAGCCGAGCGAGGAGGGGAGAAAAATGGAAAATATCAACTGGCTCGCCGGCTTGCTCTCTCCTGTTTCCGTAAGATCATTACCGCGCGATACTGCCGAGCGCAGGTTTGTAAACGGGCAATCCCAAGATAATCGGAGAAACGCTCGCGGTATTTATGGAGTCAGGAAAGAGCGTCGAGCGTAGAAAAGACCGAGAGACGCGCTTCTCACTCTTCCTTTTTATCCGGGCTTTATTCCCTTTTTCTCCCTACTCTCCCGCTCTCGGGCTTTGGCTCTTTTTTTTTTATCTCGTCGAAGCAATGTCTTACAATTCACGACAACGTCCAGCCAGATAACATCAAGCGGGTACAACGCAACAATGCGAGAGAGAGAGAGAAAGAGCGGCTAGTCTCGCGATGCGAGAGAGCTTACCGGGCGGCGACCGTAAATGTTTAGTCCTCGTCGTAAATGAGCTTTGCCACGATTTTACTCCTCTCTCTCTCTCTCCCTCTCTCGCTTTTATCCTCCCTGGGGATACTTCTCGTTTTTCGCTCGCTCCTTATTCGAGCTCTCGCGAGTAATCAAAATCTTGCTTTTTTATTTGACGCGACGTTCGAGAGTCCAGTTTTACCGAGCGCGAAGCCTTTGAACAGCTGCCCTTTTTTTCAGCGCTCCGTTCGTTAGCCGATTTTCGACTTGTTATGAACTTACTTTAATTGAGTTGTTAATTGGTAAACGTTATGTAAAATTTTGCGGCTTTGTATCGGAGCCTGGTCGAGTTATTTCGTAAACAGGCTCGTTGTGTACGCTGGTCAAAAAATAAGCTGAATGCCGAGTTAGTTTATTAAGGAATAGCTAAAATAAGTCCGTTTGCAAATAATATCGTAAGAAATTTGATTAATATGAAAGTATTATTTTTATACCTGAAAAAATATCTTTATTTGATACAGTAGTCAATATCTTTTTAATTATAATATTATAAAGATTATGAATTTTTTCTTGTTTAGCATAAAATAAAATGTATAAGTAATATATTTATGGACGTATTTATTTATATGGATGTATCATTTTTAATAAAAATCTCTCGTTTTAAAAATATTTTTTCCAAAATCTCAAATTGTGATCAGGTTAACTTTAATTTTTCATAAAAATCTAAAAAAAATCGAACCTTTCTCTTAATTTCGTTAAGTGAAACACAAGCCAAATTTGTACGCTCATTAAATTTACATAATATTGCGATTGCATTGTACAAAATTGAAATCGCGCCGTTTGAAGTGTTTATTTTACGCAATAAATTCTCATATTTCTTTTGGCGAATCGAGGATTTATTTGGAAGATCGAAGATTTGATTGAGGTAATGAAATGGAGAGAGAGAAACACAGCGTGGGAATAGCCGACAAGCGTGTGTGTGTGTGTGTGCGTGCGTGAGAGCGCGAGCCGCGTTAACACACGGATACACGATTCTCTCGCGCGAGCATTGTTTCCTCGATGCACTACATCAATTTCAGATATATATGACGCGCCGGCCCACGCATCGGTAACTGATTATACGAGTCGAGTCCGAAGCCCCGTCAAAAATTTACCCTATAAATTGCTGCACTCGCCAACGTCCTATTTTCATCCCCTCAAATTGCTCTGGCATTTACGTCACGGTTATTCATCATCTGTGTTTGCTTTCAGCAACGTTTTTAATAAAGAAGTTTTGCATGAAAAATACTGTTATTTCGATTTTTAGTATACCCTAACGTGCAGTAGAAAAAGTACGTTTAGGTAAGACAGACTGTTTTAGCTAATTTCCCGTCTACTTGCTGTTTAAAATGATTAAAATACTTATATGTAAAGAAATTTTGCAGAAAATAAAACTGTAATAAAAATAAGAAAACATCGTGTCGCAGCAAAAATCGGTAATCATTTAATACCTCCCGCTCCAGGCTACGGCTGTTGCGCCGTTCGCGAATCGAAAATAAATTTGCAAAAGAAAGAGAATAGTCCGGACGCAGAAAAAAAAAGAAAACGACAACAGCTGATTAGAACAGTCCGCGCGGCGCTCGTCTCAATGTCGAAGTCCAGCCGGGCGTGCGTGCCGCGCGGGAGAGGGGGAGAGAAATAAATGCGAGCTGCGAATGTTTCTCAGGCTGTTACAGATACTCATATAAAGCTGAGAATGATGCATGCCTCTCGATGGGTAATATAATGTAGGCGGCTAACGAGAAAGGGCCCGGTCTCGGCTCGATCCTCGCGCGCGCTCAAAGGGTGGATCCCGTAAATTCGCTCGCGCACTAAATCAATTGCGCTAGGAAGGAGGGAGAGAGGAGGAGAGAAAGGAGAAAGAGAGAGAGACGCGCGGAAATCTAGAGGGAGAGAAGCAGCCTGTTATCTATAACTATCGCGACGACAAGGTATCCGCTTATAGGTAGAAGACACCGGCGATAAATTGCGCTAAACGCAAGCCTCGCAAAGCGACTATGGCTTTTGTCCGACTCGCCTCCTCTCTCTCTCTCTCTCTCTCTCTCTCTCTCTTCGTCTCTGTGTACGCTTCTATGTAACGGCGCAAATTGTACCTCTCTTCTTTATATATACTTCGCCTGGCATCCTCTCCGCGCTTCTTCCTTTTCTGATGTTTCTCACCAGGGCTTTGTTTCCATTTCCTTGTATTTACCTTTACACGTTTCTTTTACTGGCCGTTCAGCCCTCTCGGGTACCTCCGCTATGTACGAGTCACTCAGGAGCTTATTATTCTCCTTATCTGTGGCTTTTTCATAAATAAAACAAATATTCTCACGGAGAGGGTACAGTTACGTCTTGATAATTTTATCAATATAAGCACTTATTGTTTTCGGCTCGAGGTTCAATTATATTCGCATTTTTAATAAGAAAATTTTCATGATTTATCTTTAACATTTGTCTCTCATATATATGTATATAATAAAAAAAAATGTTCGTGTGATACGTTTCAATAAATTCGAGCTCTGATTTCAATGTTAAGTACCGTCGTAAATCAAATATTTAATTAATAAAATATTTTTATCTAATGACAAAGTATGAATTAAAATAATTTAAGTAACTAGTTAAAAGCGTCATAACTTATGCGAAAGGAAAAAAGGAGAGCAGCTCCGCGCTTCTCGCATTCCCGAGATAAGGTAATGTCCTCCATGACTTATTATCGCGTTTTTGCGCTTATTGTATCGACAACTTAAGCCGCATTTTTCACCCTCATTAACGTTTTATCGGGGAAAAATAAACAATTCAAGTGGCGATCCGGTGCTTTTCTCAAATCGCAGCTCTCCCCGCTCTCGTCCGTTTTCTCCTGCCGCGCGCATTAACTCGTTTCATTAGCCGGCTTAGTTTGCATAGCTCAATGTTTGTCCAGCAGCGATTTCCCATCAGAGGGCAGGTTGCGCGCCGACGCCTTTTCATATCTATCGCTAATCGCATTATTAATTGTGCTGCTTCTCTTGGAGAGAGAGAGCCGCGGGCGACTATCGAACGTAGGTGAATCTCCGCACGGTAGCAGCAGCAGCAGCAGCAGCGAAATCGGTTTAGCTCCGCTGAATTCGAGTCACGCGATCCTCCGGGACAACCAGTTTTCCCGACTCTATGCATGCGTAACGAGCCATACGTCATGAGACGCTCTTATGGTACTTAGTACGAGAGCGCGGGGCCGCGGGGAAAATAAAAGGACCGACTGTCGCGGTGCGCCGGAGAAACCGCGGGTGCCGTTTCCCCTCTCCGGCGAGTCTCCGTGCGAGTTCTCCGTGCATCGGGCTGTTACCTCTCTCGACTTTGTCGACGCTACAAATTTCCCGGCTAATTCTCGTATATCGGGCTTAAGGGAAAAAAATAATACCGCTTTAAATGCGGACTGTGCGACCGCGAGCTGTGCGACTCTCGGGCGCTGCTCGTAATGGGCCCCTGTAAGAATTAACGTTAATTTGCGAGCGCAAGTATTTACGATTCCAGTAAATTGTATTTTGTTTGCACACACAGTCGTCGTCGCGCGCGCTCGCGGCCGGGCTTTTCTTTCTTTTGCCCCGAACAATTCCATTAATTGGAGTTAGTTATTGCGTCATTAAAGAGATATAGCTGCGCTAATTTTATTTTCGCTTTAAATAATATAACTTTCTAATTAATTTTGTAAAGTAACGCTGCTAACGTGCAAGAGCATTTTAGGAACGAGTGATTAGTGATCGCGGATAATCTGAAATTGCATTAGATTCGAAAACTGGATTATAGTAAAATAATAAAATAATTCATTTTTTCGTTATTGCGTTAAAACTCGAGGACAAATCCAAGGCAAGCACGTCGATGGAGTCGGTGACTTTTCCCGCGCTGAAACAGCATCTCGAAACGGAAGGTTTAACGTCCCTTAGAAAGGCATTCTTCGGAGGTTCGGGGGCTCGAACGACTGTGCGGGCCCGCATAAACGAGTGCGTTCCAGGCGCACTGCTCGCGCATACGTACTCGGCCGGGCCTTTGCATACCTGCAATTTAGATGTAGCCAATTAGTTAGAGCCGGCCGGTAATGAGTTTTAGTGGCTATTGACAGTGGTCAACGGGCGCTCTCTGTCATTAACAATTCTAAACGGTGCCCCGCGCCGCGCTCGTCGCGCATTTCGAAGGACAGTTAGTCATTAGCCGAGAGATGACGAGCGCCCCGGTAATAGTCGTCCGCTCGATCGGCAAGAACAATCGCGTGCAAGACAAAAAGTACTTGGGCATTTCGTTGAAAGAAACGCCGTTAACCACTGATTTCTTCGAGGGATTCTTGCTTATTTTTAGTTTGCGTTCGTTTGTAATTTCTATAAGAATGACAATTTTTTATCTGGTAAATCGTTTCTTTATTATGTTACATTACTTATAATGGTACTAACGTATATGGTAACAAAGCTAAAAATTCATTTTGGGACAAGGCAAAGAGTTTGAATGCTCCACAGTTATGCAGCTTTTAGTGAGACAGTCGTCGAATTACTCCTTCAAGTGCAGCTACACTCTAAAAAATAAAAGGATTCACATAATTCAAACTCTAAGTTTCCTTATTTTTGACGCATAAGTTAAAGCACTCAGAAAATACTAAGAAATTGTAAAAATGATTTGAATACATTTCAAACTAGTTACAAAACCTGTAATCGCAATAAAAATTATTATCCATTTCGACATTTTCTCGGTATCAATTTCGAGCGCAATTTTTCAAGCAAAACACACACAGACGGCCGGCGAACATTTACCCGCGATGACGTTCCCTTCGATCAGGCCGTTGTGCCTCGCGAGAGGACTAAATAAACCAAAAGTTTAATGGTGCACACATCCGTTGTTCCGATTGATATCTTAATGCGACCGGATTTTCAAGTCGCGCGCGGCGTTCGAGTGCGCCGAACCAACGCGATAAACGACCTCTAGCGATCCTCCGGCTTAGATGATTTGTCCGCTCTCGGCTCGTTGTTCTCTCTTTTTTCCTCTCATTCTCCCGGCCGATCGGCTGCCTGGGAGTAATAGAATTTTATGACACGCTACTTTACAATCGGCGAGTCGATCGTTTCTGTGCGTACGGATCGGTAAACAAATACGGCATTACGTGAAAGTTGAGAGTGGCACTGATGTTTCTTGTTTCTTCAAAGGCTCGGATATGAATTTGTGCAAGCTCTTTGTGCGCGCGGAAAATAAATCATTTTTTCACTTCTGACGAATAAAGAAAAACGATTTTTATGCGTTTTTCGTTACGATTTTCTATTAAAAAAATCTGTTTGAACTGCAAGCGAGTATAGTAAATATAATAAATTTTCATTTTGAAATGCATTAAACACTTTATTATACTTGTCTTATCAAATATTTTCATTTCAATTTTAAAATGAATTACCCTATCATACGGACGGATTTTGCAATTTAAACGCCAATGTTTATTCCTATTTAGTTTTGAATTACTTTTCAACGAGCAAATCAAATTTTAAATTAAATTATAATACATTTATTTCGTTTCACGCGCAAATGCTGCATCGCCTATCCGCTTAACTGACGAAATTCAGTCGTTAAGCTCGAATAATGCCTTCTCCGTCAATAACATTAACTTCCTCGGAGAGCAGAGGAAAAAAACCGCCACGCAGTTAACAATGACACTGATTCGCCGGGAAATAAAATTCCCGGAAATAAATCTCGCCTCTCTCAGCTCTCGAGCGCATCGTTATACGTCGACTCGTGTCTTCATCCATCAAAGTGCGTGCAAAGCTCGCGCTCGCGGCGCCAGGAGAGACTTTTCTCTCTCTATATATATTTCTCCGCGCTTATACACACGGCGCGTCTTCGACGGACGCTTCGCGCGCCATTCACGTCCGCGCGCCGAACGCTTCCTTTCGCGTTTTATCTTGCGTTAGCGCGGGGTTTCGTCGCGCAGATCAGCTCGATTGGTTATATACACAAGTGAACGAACGACGGCCCGACTGTGAGCTGTATCTTTGTCGACGTTTATAAACCGCGAGGTTCTTTACGCGGAAACGCCGCAGCCAGTTAAGCCTTCACTCTCGCGTGACTTTCAGCCTATCCGGGGAAGCGTCTCTTTTTCAGTTCTCGGATCGTTCCTAAGAACTTGTGAATATTGAGTGGGTTTGAATTTCTTTCCGTTGAATTCCGGAATTGTGCGAGAGAAGGGTATGCCAGGGCTTTCTCTCGTTGATATTCATGCTTTTCGTGAAGGTCGGAGGGAGGTAATAAGTACTCTTCAGTCGCTGAAAATGATTTATTTTATCTGGTAATTGCACGAGCTTAAGGAAGTCGAAATCTTTCCCTTTCCGAAACTAGTAAAATTAATGACCTAAAATTAAGGAGAATCTAATATAGTGACTAAATTATAGGGAAGTCTGAATAAACACGGCTATTACTACTGTAGTTTTTTAGTGCTTAGGATAGGCATATGAGGCTATAAATTACCTTTGCAAAACTGAAAACTACGAAAATCAACTGCTGTATGTTTGCAACGGCATGTCTAGGGTGAGGAGTGTAGTCAAGAATACATTTTTTTATAATCTTTTTTTATGTTTTTGCAAATCATACTTTGAATTTTATAAAGTTAAAACAAAATTATAAAAGTATATAAAATTGACATAAAATCTTTAGACGCATTAACTGCCTTTTATATTTACTCGACAGTTTTAGTTGTTCTCTTAGTATCTTGACAGAAAACAATTACATTATTTCGGAACTACAGCTCTTATCTATACATTTCAGCAAGAGTAACTAATTTGCAGGTTGAAAAAGAGAAAAATTTGATTGCTCTCTATTTTTTTCTAGCTCGGAGCTTAGAACGTGAATTGAATTCGAGAAAAATTCAGCGAAATAAAGTAAAGAACAGAAGCAAGCTTTGTTATCCCCTTAGCAGCGTGAGAGCATAATACGACTCGGGAGCCAGCGCAAAAGCCATATGTTTGATAACGTCGGAACTCGCAGAGTACCGCGGTAAGTGCATACGTTCCGAAATAAAATTATGCGTTTAATGACTTTTACAGGCTCTCTCTCTCTCTCTCGCAGGTATTCTTTACTCGCGTCGGTGCGCGCGCGCTTGTCCAATGAGCTTTTTCTAACGCGGGGGGATAAGGCAGCCGGCTTATTTATGGCACTGTTTTGTTATGACCAGTGGCATATAATTATCTCGGGAGATATTTCGGTTCCGTTAGCCGCCTCGCCAACGATAGATAAAGAAAAATTATTGCGCGGTAGTTGCGAAGCTGCGGCGTTGTTAAGCCCGTTCGGGCGCTATTTATTCGCGCGGGAACGTTTTCTCTCCGGGCGTGCAAGTTTCAATGACTGTCAACGAGCGGCGAAATTGAAATTCGTTGGCAGCGTCTTATATACGCGCGGACCGCTCTCGCAATTGTCCAGATGTGTATCTAACGTTTTAATTGGATGTTAGCAGTATTTATGCACGCGAGAGGGGTTTTCAATCATTCTATTCCAAGCTCATAATGGATATAGAAGTTTCTTGTTCGCCGGAACGAGTTTCTGCATTATTTCAATTCTCCCTATAAATTATGATAGGAACTTAATAGTGCCCCGAATGGAATGCGAATCATCCTTGATTTAATATGAAATTTTATATCGTAGTATAACATATTATATGCACTGTAAATGTTCTCTGAATGCAAGCATTTGTTAGGCGCTTCCTTTTTCTTCGGTCAATTTGCATACTGAAATTCTGCACTCGTAAGAATAAATTTAAGAAGTGGCTTCTGTGTCAATTAAACCTTTCTCATAAGTAATAATGTGCTCTCCGTGTAATAATATATCAAAGGAATTTTATTTAAATTAGTCAAGTGTATTTTCATTGAAAGAGAAGATAATTATTCAGATATTTATGTGCTTGTCGCTAGAAAAATATATGAAAATTAATTACACTAATATCGATTTATCATATATAGTGGAGCTTAAAGATGGGCATGCCGTCAATCAGATATTACGTTGCGAATCACTGTGCTTCAATCATTTTTAAATAAATAACGTACAAAATAAACTAGCAGCTAATAACAACAAAAATATTATTTTAGAATTAATCGAACGTTTTATAAAATGTTACTTCTTTGTATTTCCTGTAGAGCCGTACAACCGCATCCTCGATGTATCATCTTCAAGCCGGATCTGAAAAGCATCTGTAACTCCAAACAAACGCCGAGATTTTTCCCCCGATGATAAAGACTCGGCAAAACGAAGCAGACAAGGATCCTTGGCGCGAGGCCTCGACGAAAATCATTTACCGACAGTCGTAAATATCTTTCAATCAGCCGCGTCCCTTCCTCCTGAAAGATCGCGCGGCTGCGGCTCGCCGCGCTAAGAAAATTATTTAAATATTTTTGCGCGTCTGTCAGGGGGACTAACGGTGCGCGCTCATCTCCGCGCGGCTCCGAAGGCAATAGACTTCGGTGCACCCCGATAAGCCGAGCTCCTCTCTCTCTGGCGGTAAAACGCATAGATCCATCCGACTTACTCTCTCGCGCGGGGCCGACTATCATCGAGGTCGGGGGATTCGTCCGTTTGACCTCTCGCTTCCGCGTGCGTCCGCGCATGCCGAGGCGTACGCGCATTACTCGCTTAGATAATGAAGATATCGGCGCGAGCGTCCGAGGGGTGGGGGATTAAGTAATTTATTCGCGCCGTAAAAAGGGCACGTTTATTGTTTCCTCTCGCCTCGGCCTCTGATAGTCGCCGCGCGCGGGATTAATCTTCGGAAATGATAATGATTATTATTACGGCGCGGCATTATTATGCGGGGCCCCGGCTCCGTGCAAGATCACGCGCGTAGTACATTGTATAGCAGTAAAATCTAATGGGAAATTAAAGACCGGCCGGTGCCGCGCCGCGGAAAAGCACTCGGGAGAGAGAGCTTGCGCGCGCACTCTTTCATTTTCGAAAACTGAAATTGCATAATGCGCTGTTATGCCTACTTAGAATGGGTAATTTATTTGTGGAATACTTGTTGAGAGGCTTTGGCCCGCTGGATGAGTCCTGCGTAATGTCTGTTTTCAAGATTATATGCACCTTAATCGATGTAATTCCTTTATAATACGCGCGTTCATTAGTACACGCTTTTATTTATTGTTCAGGTTTTGGCGTTTGTTTATTAGGCACATTGCGACCTTAATGTATTCAAGAGTAAATTGCTTTTTGTCCAATTAGTAATAAACTAGATATTATGCTCCAATAGACTTGCATCAACTATTTAACATTATTAGCACTTTTCAGCAATATTACTGGTTATTAGTCAGCTGTTAACGCAATTCTAATATACGCCGACATTATGCTTACTAAATTACGAAGAAAAACTGTAAGCGTCCAACCGAGATTCATCGCCACTACCCGGAACTTCTGAAAACGGCGCTAATTGAGCGTCTTCTCCTTCTCTCCGATCCCGGCGGAAACACAAAGAAATGCATCTCTGCGCAGGTCACCGGCTAGAAAAGCTCCTTAGATTCTCGGCGTCTCTCTCGCGGCTTCGTCCTCAAACATCGGCCGCAGCGCTCGGCACGCGTTAACACATCGAGCGGGGCTCGAGGCGAATAAATGACGGTATCACAGACACACACACACACACGTCCGTCGATTCGTCGCGCGGGTGCAGATCCCGAAGAGCTGCGCGCGCGCGCGTCCTGCACACGCGAGAGTATTCTTGCTCGGGCCCCTCAATCCAATTTGCGTCAGTCCGGGAGCCGCGAAACGCCGACGCTCCATCTGATTCTCTCGCGCGACGGCAGCGGCTCGTGACTCCATGAATAAAGGCGAGCGCGCGGTAGCGGGGCACCTGCATCAAACGTGGCTGCGGGCCCCGTCGGTGCGCGCCTCGAGCACGTCGATTGTAAGCCGCTAATTGCCCGTTCGCGAGAGGATTATTAAACCTATACGTATTGAAAATCGATAACTCGACGCTCGCCGCGACGGCGGCTGATAACTTACGAGTCTACGCGCGTGTTTACAAACGTCCCTATCGCGACGCGGAATTGCCGTCGGCTTTTTTCGCGTTTCGAGCTCAATGTTGATGTAGATTGTTGAATAATTTAAGAGAAAATATTGCAATGTACATCGAATTTCGTTCGTTGGGATGTCTAATGATAACTAGAACGATATTTTTATTTTGATCTTAAAATTTTAATCAAAAAGAAAACAATATAATTCTATCTCTTGCCTCGTTCTTGAGTATTAATTTTAATTAAATTAGCCTTTTATTTAATTGACGCGTGACTAAAAAGAATTTCTACGGTTTAAATACATTCGATGAGCAAAATGACGAACGAAGAAAAGATGCGAAGCTAAGAAAAGACGAAGAAGATGAAACTGAAGAAATGCATCTCAGCTACTTGCAAGACTGACAGCGTTAGTAAATACTTAACTATCTTCTTCCCCCTTAAAAAAAAAGAATAACCAGCCAAGTATCAGCTTGTTCATAGCAGGCATCCTCCCGAAGACGCGTCCGTCCGACACTCTTTCGTTCACTTGTCCAGCGAGCGGGGCAGGTGAGTTATATTCAATGCTCCTCTCTCTCTCTCTCTCTCTTTCTCTCAGCCGGGCCACAGGGTGAGCTGCTGACCGGCTATCCGCTGCTCTGCTTTATTCCACTTTAAACGGTCCGTCAAAGTCAGCCATTACCATTTCGTTTCACGCGAAGCATTTATTTATGCCCCGGCCTACCGGCCTTATTTATGGACGTCAATTAATTATCACTGAATAATGAGCGAGAGACGGAGAGTACGGCATCGCGCGCGAGCAGCTCGCGAGCTCGGGAAGCAAGCGCGAATACATTAGTGCCGAATCGGGCCCATTCTTCAAGCCGCTCTCTGTGTGTATATGCCGATGCCGAGCTCTCGATTCCCACTTTTCTCAGCTCTTTTTACTGTCCCTTTTTACGAGCTTTGCTTCTGTTTTTTTTTTACCTGCCGCCGCTTTACATTCGGCTACCAGAGTATCTTTCCCGTTCCTCTGCACGGTTCACCGGTAGCTTTTTCTTTGTACCTTTATACTAATTAAGATACGCTCCTCATCTTCGGGATTGTTGTGTCTTTATAACAATTGAAATTGGCGAACAATCTGAGATTTGAAACAAAATATTTCTATAGCTCTAGATCAGAGGGCGCTGTTGACAAAACCAATGATTCCCTCTTAAAAAAGCATCTAAAGGCTTGATTTTGATTGGTCAGTATAGAATAGGCAACAAGATTTGCTTTATGAATTGTTTGAGATTAAGAGATTTGAATTTTTAGAAATGGAAATTGATTTTTTCTTCCTATTAAAAAAGTGAAATACGGCGGTAAAATTAAAAGAATCAAGTTTTTAAACGTTTACTAATTAAAACTAGAAAGCTTAGAATTAGGATAGAAAATAAAAAAAAGACTTTTCAAGAGAAAACAAAATTTCATACTATTTTCTCTAAAATATGTGATTCATTAAAACTGATTCCAAAAAACAAATGGTTTGTAAAATTTTGATACGAAATTAACATTTTAAATCAAAATTTACTGGACTATATATGTTTTTTTTACATGCATAACAAATAGACACTGTTTAAATTAAAACAAGTATTAGGGTTCATTAATTAAAAACAATGATGAATCTTCAGTTTGCTAGAAACATTTTTTAATAACAACGCAAATACAACATTGATAAACTTTTACTAAAATTGCAGTTAACGTAAAGTATTTGCCTAATAAATAGTTAAATGTATTTTGGAATTTTTTTAATTTTTCAAATTTGTTTAATCTTTCTTTTCAGCTGCTATTTCTTTTTCCATTTGCGCTTTCAAGAAACATTCGAGGAATTTAGCTGCGGTATCACAAGCATCAACGCCAGCTGCAAAAAATTATTTATGTATAAAATGATTCTTATGCGAATTTTTGTACGTAAAATTAATACTACTTACTGATTTTTGCGCATTCCTGAGTTTCCGGCTCATGTACGAACTTGGGCGATGATCCATCAATGACTCCATCTTTGGACATCTAAAAAAGTATTTAAATAATATTTTATTTCCTTTTTGAAATTTAAGAATTTATTTAACGGAAATTTAGAAGTTCTACTCACTGCTCCTTCTTGTTTCAAAACACACGCAACGTAGCATCCTACTTTACGGTCGATAACGTAATGCTTCGTTTTAGCCATTTCTTTCAATTTTTCTGAAATTTTAAATTCAGTAATTTTTAGAATACCATACAGGAAGTAATATACACTTATTTTATTGTATATTCTTAAATGCAAAAATCAATTTTTTCCATATAACAAATCAAGCGATAGTATCGAATTGAAGCTATTAGAGGGCCAATCAGAGCGTTATCAAAAAATCAAATTTTATTGGTGGATGCAACTGAAAAGAGAAGCAGTTAACTTCATTTTGGTTATATTTGATTTGTCACAACAAAAGAGTACTCGCGCGCGGCACGCTTGTTGAATTTTCTTGTTTAATATTAAAAAATAAACAGAATATAGCACATCTTCTCATAAAATTAATTTAACTTAATATTCAAAAAGAAGTAATCATTTTAAGAAAAAGTTTACTCACCAACATCTACGCCGGCCTCTTTTGCGCAATCCTCTGCTACGTGAATAGCATTGATTAATTCCTGTAAAACATAGAAAAGACATATTCAAAAATTTATTAAGTATTTTGTACTCTGAAAAGTTATTGTTATGTTCCAGTAAGTTCTTATAACGGAAGTCTAGATTTTCCATTGTTTCTATCTACTTTAGAAGGAGAATGGAAAAATAATTGTAAAATAAACGATGTATAAAACTAATTGTGAATTCAATAAATAAAAATTAATTGTGATATTGGATTATCGGAACTGTACGCAAATGATATAAAACTTTTTTTTGACAAATAATGCTACGTAAATTGAATATTTATTTACTTACGCCATAAGCACTAGCAAGGCACACTGCCAAGACAATAAAAATTGCACACTTCATGTTGTATAGGTTGACTATCGACTGTCAATTGAACAGTGAATATCAAAAGTAACTTAGCAATCTTCGTAACTTCTTTTTATACGGTGAATTTCTTGCTGAATGTGCGATTCTACATTTTTCACTGATAATTGTACTTGAAAATGTTTTGCCTTTCCACAATCTCGACATTTTTTTCTTAGAATTTTTCGAGCAAAATGTTGACGCAATAACGATGTAATAAAAATTTCTAATTATTTGGTATCAAAATTATCTAATTCGAACATTTTATTCTTATATCTTACTCTATTATAATGGCGAGATCTTTTAAAAAAATGTTTTAATTATATTTAATTGTAATGTAATTATGAATATTACAACAGCCTCTTTCAGTCTTATTATTTGCATTTAAAATGATTTTTGTTAATCACTTCAGATCTGGGTGCCAAAATAATAAATATTTCGTACACGTTTGGAAAAAATATTCATCCTTGTACCTTGTATCATATTACTTATCTTCTGTCTTTTATTAAAGGTCAAAAAACATATTTGAACTTATTATCATAAACGATTACTAAGGCAAATAAACTATAAACTCAAGTATGTGTCACGGGATGACGCGATGATGATTATGACAAGTAGATATCATAGAATTCATTCCAATAAAATCTAAAGCAGTGCATGAACGTAAATGCAAAAAACCTTGATTTAAATAAGGCGCAAATATAATAGCATTGTTTATCTGAATGTTGTCTTACAAATTCTACTTTTAGAAAATTAAACATGATTCTCAAAAACAGTTTCGTGAAGAGAAAACAGATAAATCTGTAAAAATTAGCTTTATGGGAATCTGCTTATGAAACTTGCTCGTTTTATTGCAATTCGAATGTTCATTTTAAAATAATAAAAGAAAAATAAAAAGAATTCATTAAAAAAAAGACTAAAACTGAATAAAAGAAATAGCATGCAGTTACAGTACATAAATGAATGTACTGAAATTTTGCTCAAACTTGCTGCTTTCATGAACTAGTACTCCTTTATTATTTAGTACATTTGGTTGGAAAGTAATTCTAAATTGCACTAGTGTTTAATTGTGCACTATGACGTATAATTTAGAAAGTTGAATGAAAATCAACTTGTATTCCACTTGCTCTTCCCAATAAAAATGAGCAATTTGAAAAAAAAAGAAACAGATTCAAATCCTAACTTCCTCCGCGCAGAACGACACGTAAAAAACCCCCTGGTCTTTAATATCAGAAAGCAAGTGTACGAATCACAGTAAAATAAATTGATACAAACTACGTAAAGTTTTTAATTTCCAAGCTACGCCGCGGCATTAATTGCGTTAGCGGGCCGAGGCTCGCGATTCTTCCACGTCCCAAAGAACTAATACACATAATCGATTCCCGGCAAGACTTAACACAAGGCCGTGAATCATTTCCGAGTCCTACAAGCGGCCGGCAGTAAGCGCAATCGTCAATTTTTTCCCTCGACGCGTATCGACGGAAAGCCGCCGATCGAGAGAGCGAGAGAGAGAGAAAGAGAGAGGAGACACGGCGGCGAGTAAACTCCCGGGAGGAGAACGACTTTAACGAATGCGGCTTTCGCATGGCTGCAGCCAATTCATAAAAGGCGCTCGAAGCGAACACGCGGGGACAATAAATGACGTCGGGACGCAGCCCGCGCCGATGCCACATGCAGCGCTGCCTCGCGCCCGAGAGGTGCCGGCTAGTTACTACCAACTCCTCGAATTTATTTCACCCTTTTTTTTCTCCCCCCGAAGTGCGGCTCCTCGCCTTCTTTTTGCCCCCTGAGTCACGCTCAATTTGTGGCCGAGATTTATTCCCCGTGTTAACGTACGCGAACGTATTGCTTCCACGATTTTCGAAAAATTTCAACCGCCGGCTAAATAAATGGAGAGCTCGCCAAGGTTCTCCAAGGCTGATGTATTAATAATGAAGTGTCGGGTAATTTATTCGGATCGGATCGGATGTTAATTAATTTATTGATTAAATTGAAAGAATTTATTATAGGAAAGTGGCGTTAAAAGTCCCCTCTGAATAAATCTGCGTTTCTTAATTATTATTTTAGATTAGTTATAATGGCAGAATACATTTAAAGCGGGAAATATCATTTTGTGACTAATGCATTTATTATCAATTTTTTCACTGGGAGCGTTACTTTGCGAAGAAATCGTAAGTTATTGAAAGAGATATAAAATGCAGCGATTTTTCACGCTTGCCGTTAGATATTGAAACTAGTTTTACACTAAATATTAGTGAAATCGTCACATAAATTTAGTTTATATTTATTTAACGAAATGGTTTGACCTCCGCTTTACCCAGGAACCTAGGAAAAAGTTTCCGTTTTCGTGAGCGATCAAACGGGTTTTCGAATAAAATTGTATTATTTTCGTAAAAAAGATAATATATCGACGTGGCTTTGAAAAATATGACTCGAGTGAAAGAAACTCGAAAGGTAGAGCAAAGTGTTTCCTTTAAAAGGTCATCCCATTACTATAACCCACAAATAAATCTTGATCCTCGTTCTCTTGTTTTCTGCGCTCTCCTCGTGTCTCCTTTTTTATTGCTCCCTTCCTCTATCGGCCGGCTCCTCTCCATCTTTCTCTCTATCGGTTTTTCTCGTTTTTGATTCGCGCGTCGGGGCGTATATAAGCTCCTCCGCAGGCTGGCTCTCCTCTCAGTTGCTCGTCGGTCCTCTAATGAGCTTGCTATTATTTGCTTTATTGAATGCAATTAGTGCTCTTACTCCGTGTCCCTCGGCGTCGTCCTCCCTCCTCTTGCCGCACTGCCTTGCACGTGTCCTCTCTCGTTTTGCGCGAAGAGCGGAGGCCCAACACGCACGCGCGCGCGGTTCTCCATTATTATATACGCCAGCAAGAAAAAGGAGCTAAATAAACAAGCGGGGGGGCTTTTCTTGCCCCGCCGCTCGCTCACTCGCTCGCCTGGCTTTTTGCCGATTCTTTCCTCGCTTTTCCTCCTTTGTATTCCGAGCTTGAGTGTCTTTCTTCCTTTCCCTTCTTAATTTTTTGTTCGCTTCCTTCATTATTCCATTTTCTCTTTCATTCTTCGCCGAGTCCGCGAGCAAGCGGCTGTGCCGGCCGTTTTTCTTTCTTCCCACAATCATCCTGGCGCATCTGTATACGTATGTACCTTCCGAGAGCCGACTGGGCAATCAACCCTGTGTGGGTATAGAGAGAAGCCACGCGTAATACCGTCATTTCTAGGACAAAAAGTGCAATTGCATTCATTACCCTTTGGGGTCCCGGAAACAAAGCGAATCAGTGAGAAACAAAGCTATGAAGAATTCTTCCGCTTAATTGAGTGGTTTTCTTTTCAAGCTTTTTTGTGCTTTGCTGCGTTTCGAAAGGATTTTTTATTTAGAAGCATTTTTTATTCAAATGTAAGTGCAAATACCTGTCGAGGAAAAAGAAAACTGCGTGTAAGATTGTTTTCAAACAGAAGAGTTTTCAATATTCATGAAAGAGATTTATTTTTTTTTAATAATTTAAAACTAATGTAAGTTGAATTTTTAACTCCTTCATTGTAATGTTGGACTCTACTGGCTTGACACCTAAAAGTAGTATTTAGAGATTTCGATTTTTCACTTCCGCAACACCAATAAACCGATCAAAAGTTTCATTTCTTCGTAAACCGATAAAAAGGAAACTAAAATCATTCTCTTGATAACGATAATTCCTTTCACCCGTACCAAGACCCCGCGAGCGAATTACCAGGCACATAAAAAAATTCCAGATTTCGCGCATGCCCGAGATTCATCACCGTCTTTGATAATAATGTAAATAAAGTTAAATCCTCTTTTATGCCCGTCGATACAGTGCCCGTAAATTGAAGCAGCAATCACTCGGGTATTATCCTAAGTGAGTTTTAATGACTGGAGCGGTGCAGCGAGCCGAGCCGAGCGGGGAGAGCCGCGGGAGAAGAATAAGCGCGCCGGCGTGCGCATAAACGACCAAGAGGACACGCGGCGGCGCGCACCTGCCCATAGGCCAATCGTAGTCCCTGAATTCCCGGCGGCTCTCATTCTCTCTCTCTCTCTCTCTCTCCGAAAGTCCCTGCATGGAAATTTGCCGGGGCTCGTAATCTCTGTTGCGCGCGGCGACGCCATTTGTATCCTTCACGACGAGCGGCACTCTTCTTCGGGAGAGGAGGCTGCCGTAAAGTGCTCCGGCGATTTTCGAGCATTATCTGCTCTCGTTCTTTTTCATCCGAGCGCGCGTCCTCCCCCCCCCTCCCTCCCCGTGCTCGGGCTCTTTTTACAGTTTCGGATATTAAAAAGTAATTTGCCCGACCGCGCGTCCTTAGGTATATGCTTATATCGGCGGATCGGCCCGACCGAAGCAAAGACGGAGGACTATAAGATTGTTCGGGAATACTTTCGCCGCGCCGCGCGGCCTGTGTTCGTGCGTCGTTGCTTTTGTTGCGGAATTTTTGAAAGTTTCTCAGATCTGGTTCACGCATTGGCTCGCTAATAAGTTAATGCATGCTCGGTTTTAAGCCGCGAGGGATTAAATCTTCCCGGTCCTCTTCGTTTTTTCGTGGAAAATAAAGTAAACGACAGCGAGATCTCGAGGAAAGTGGAACGAGACCGCGCATACTTTTAAAATATTACGTGGTAATTGTAATGCGGGTAATTATTGGTTTATAAGGTAATGTTTAAATGGCGCGGCTACTGAGATATTTCTTCGCTGTCTTTTAAAAAGAGCTCCGCGCAAAATAAGAAGAAACACAAATGCAAAGTGAACTTTGTTTCTGCGGCCACATGGTGAAGAGTTACAATAGATAAAACTGAGCAAGGTTAGCATAAGTCCATATATATCGACTGGGGTCTCCTAAAAGCCCTTATAACATTGATTACGCATGCAAGGGAGTACATCGTAAATAAAAAAAGCAAGATAAATCCCTTGCTCGTCGGAGTCTATATATCCATATACTAGCGCTCGCTTATATAGGGGGCCAGAAAAATTCCGCAGCCCATGAATAATTAAAATTGCCTCTTACAAGGAAACCCTTTCCCTCCTCGCATCGCGCTGCGCAAATGAAAAATCCGCACAATTTCCGAGCTCGGGCGAGCGTCCGGGTAAGCGACACACACACTGCAATCTGCAGCGGCTACGGCGGCGGCGGCGGCGGCGGCGGCGGCGGCAGCTCCGAAGGAAGGATCTCTCCCGTCTGGAGTAAAGGAGAGGCCTTTGGCTGGGGGCTGTAATGACTGGCACTTCTATGCATTATCATACCACACTCTCCGGGGCCCTCTCGCGTCTGGGCCCTCTCTCTCGCAAGCTCTCTCGGGGAGATGAATAATTTCAGGACCTGGGCACGCAATTACGCGCGCGTACGCCTCGCGTACCAAGTAGCCTCGCGCTCGCACGTGCGCCCGGAGGAGCTGGCTTTGAGACCGGCCGATACCGAGGCCCACGGATTTTATCCCCCTCCCCGCTCGAGCCCCTACTCCACCTTCCTATCATTTATATTTCCGCGCGCGCGGGGCAATTATTTTAGGGCCCGGCCGTATCGCGCGCCGGATGCGAGCGGCCAGCTCCTTTATTTCGGACTGGGAGAAAGAGCTAACGGTATCCCCGGAGCGGGCCAATTTTGCGGACCGGGGCAATGATCGGGATCGTCGGGGTTTTAGTTGCTCGGTAAACAGTGCAATTACTCTTAAATATGGGTTTTCTATTCAATTCTCCGCGCTGCTCGCGGGGCTTTCGGGGGGGCTTCCGAAATTCGTTCTGGACGCGCATTCGGTTCATGTGTGTTCTTAAGGGAATTTGAATTACAGCTTTGGCTTCTTTTAGCTTTTTCGAATACGAATTGGAAGACGTTAAAGGAGGTATTGCAATTAAATGAATTTCGCTCAAATACACTGTACGTCGCATTAAGAAAGCTTATAATCGTTTAATTATTGTTTGCTTCCTTTTCTTTCCTTTCGCTACGTTCTAAATTTCTAGCAATGTTAAATATTTGCGTTTTACTTAATAATAGTTATAAGTTAATTTATGTTCCCTTCATTTTTGTAACGATAATTTTTCAGCGCCTAAAAATGATAGGTTAAGAAGTGAACAAAGGTTATGAAAGTTTGCTAGCTACGTTACATTAATTACACTCTGCTATAAAAATTGTGGCAGTAAACTGTTTCTCGTGCTGTTATAAAGTGTATAAGTTAACACTATTGCACGACACTTTTCTAGATAATTTTCGCACGTAAAGTGTTCGATAAAAATATTATAAATTCAACATTTTCAGTACTTACGATGCCGGAGCAATCGAGAAGACACGAATAATCAAAGTCCACTAATCAGCCAACTTTCGAAAACCGCACAGTATCACACTAAAAACACGCCTCGCGCGATCTCGCGAACGGCCGAAAAAAAGCTCGCTCCTCGGTTTAACAGCAAAGTGCAGCGGGCATCAGTGTCCGGCGTAACAATGACGCTAGATCGTATTATGGTGTCCCTCTCGTCGTATTCCGGCGGCCGCTCGGTGTCGTAACGACGTCGCGCAGCCTCACATCGTCACGGATACGTGTGCGCATATAACGTACGTATATATTATAATAACGTGTGCCACAATGGTTTCGCGTCACATCCTGCCAGGTCTCCCCCACGGCTCATCAATTAGATCATCACACCCCCTCGGACCCGGTCCATTATCGCGCGAGCGCGCGCGCGCGGACACCTCTTGTTTTGTCTCGCCTCGAACGCTTATCTTGCTCGACCGTCCTTTCCAGCAATTACCAAGCCGTAATCGTTATAGTTCACCTGCCGAGTGCAAGGCGAATGGGTGTACGAGCCGTCGAGCGCTGCGATGTATATTTATTAATTCGGGGAGCGCTTTGTACTTTTTTGCGAGCTGTACACGCGCTCTTTTTTTGATTGAGATAAGCGGAATGAGGAGCGAATTTGTGAGGCAGTGTTGATAGAGTATACGAATTATGCTAAATTGTATAATTTGAGGAATAAAAAGATGCGAGTTCAGGCTTGTTTTTCGAACAAGCCGTTTATAATTAAATATTCATATACAAATATGATGGAGATTCTTTTAAAAAAGTTTAATTAGCCTTCAATAAAAACTGTGTAATATCCTTTTGTGTTCTTATTTTCTTTCTTTATCGTAATGAATATTAAAATAGTTTTATAAATACAAATCTTGGATATATTTACGAATTAATTTGAAAAGTAAATCTACTTTTAGTCAATTTATAAAATTAAGTAGAATGGACTAATATGAAAATTATTGCAAAACTATGATTTATTTAGTAAAATATGGTAACAACTATCGAGGCATCATGAATGAAAATGACTGTATACAATTATTTACGGCGTTTGTTGCTAAAGAATGGAGTTCTAGCGTAAATAAGATTGAGATACAATCAATATGGCCTAAACTCATGTTCATAATTCAAAAGCAGCGTAAAATTTGCTTTCGCAGGGATACCCGAGAAAGAGATTTCGAGATAGACTCGTTCCTGGATTAAATATACAAACGCTAAAAGGCCAACGGGGAGATGCATTTGCCTTATGTCACCGCGCGAATGATTAAACGTTTTGTTGGCGAGCGCGCGCGCGCACGCGCATAAAGGTACCAGCGGCATTATGCGCGGCCGGCGAGTGTCTCTTTTTTCGTCCCCTATGATGTAGAGTCGCGCTGCTTTATTCTCGAAATTCCAGCTTACGATAATAAATTTTGCTCTCGCGCGATGTGCGCGAAGATTAAAAAGCGAGAAAAAAACACGGAGACAGAAAGAAGACGGAGGTAGATAAAGAGGCAGCGAGAAGAAGGGGAACAGTGTCCTCCGGGGAAAAAAAGGAGGAAGGATACATAGGATTACGTATCGCATTCGCCTTTCTAGGAACGGGTATTTACACTGCGACTTGCGTATTTGTACGCATCGTCCGTTCTAATACTTGTCGCGTGCGGCTTTGCCGCCAATTTTTCGACGGACGTGCATTTTTTCCCAATTTTAATTTAATTCTTTTTGCATTTGGTTAACATCTTCTGGCTGTTACTGTTCGCTGACTGTTTCGATAATAAATGCATCCTTTTTAAAAGGCGGATTACATCTTGAATGTTCGAGATTCAAATTATTTAGTGCAGTATACTGAGACAGTTGTAAATACGTTTTATCAGATGATGACACGACCTTTTCATTAAATAATTATCAACTTACATGTGTAGATAATAATGAATTTTTCAAACTACGGATAGTATATATAGTTTTTAAGCTTTTCAGCTTCTAATATATTTTTAAATAACACATTTGGAAGACTAAATTGCTAGTTGATCCGCAAATCGTAAGGACTGCATTTCGGCATGAAATTTTGAACTAAAATTCCGAGTTGAGAAAGACGTTACATTTTTTCTTTAGCCGAAAATTTCGGCCGCTTTCTTATTTAGTACATCAGCAGCCTAAGGTCCCTCATTTCGCATTTTTGTTTGATGGCTCACGCTGGCATGCGAGAGCGGGAACAAACGCGAAGAAAAAACGCCGAGATAAAAGAAAAAAAGGATTTCATAACAGTCCCGCGGTGAGTGTTTTTAGCCGCAGTCATAAGTCAATTTGACCATACGGATATGCAAATTCATGATAATGTATTCAGCGCCTCTCTCCATTCGGCGCAATTTGGAAAACTTCCTGGCGAGAGAGAGAGAGAGAGAGAGAGCGGCAAACACGCGAGAGAAGATGTGCAAAGTAGGATCTATTGTGCCTAACAAAAGCCTAATGGGATGCAGAATCCGCAGTGAAATAAACTATAATGTATACGTGGTTTCACTTTTTAAAAGGCGGCCTTTGTCGCGTCTTGCACAAAAATCTCCACCCGAAAAAATTTTTACTTGTCGATATAACGTTACTTACAATTTTTTATGCATGCGTAAACAATGTTTCCGAGTGCAGGCATGAATAGAGGCACGTCTTCTATTCTTGCATCTCCTTCGTGAATAGTGCGGAATAAATCTGACTTTAAAAAAAACTCAAAGTCATTAGCAATATTAAATAACGGATTGTCAAAAAAGTGAGAACGACAAATGTATTTAGTTTGTATTAACGTACGGCTCGTCTATACCTTTTACGGTTGCAAAAGCAGCTTTAATCGAATAATAAGTAAATTTTAATTTTCGCCAGCGTTACATCACTCGGTTAAAATTTCTTTAAGGATTCCCCGGCGAACGAAAGAGGGAAAAAAAGGCGCGTTTAATGAGTGCTTTATCTCGAAAAGGAATCGAGCCGGCACTCAAGTTTTAAGTCCGCGAGCATAATCGGCTTCTGCAGTAGCGGGGCACGTCGATGCATTCTCAATGATATTTTTGAGTGAAAACAACGGTGCCTGACCTCGGGGCAGAATCGAGAATGAGAAGAAAGGCGAAAGAGAGGCAGGAGAGAATGCATCAGAAAAATAAGAGCGAGAGGACAGAGCGGAGGCCGGCCAAAGAAGAAGAGGGTTGCCTCCTCGCTGATGGGGAAAGGGTAAGTGGGAGAGGGGGGATCGAGAGGAGATTGACCCTCGGCCAAGAAGACTCTGGACCACGCTTTTGCGATCTTCTCTCATTCTCCTGCTTCTCTTTTCTTGCTTGCTTGCTTGCTTTCTTTCTTTCTTGTATGCAGAGAACACGTACGCGACCGGTTTCTTTCACCCCGAGATGCTAAACGCACTTTTAACTCGAGGCTTCGGCTCCGCTCGGGAATTAGGCGAGATTAGGGTGGACGGAATATTGTTCGACACTTTCTGGATACCCAGTTACACGGTGGGTAACGGTGTATAACTATCTAGATTCTTTCGTTCGCCAAAGTTGAAAAATTATCAAGTATCAGAAGTGTCGACTGAAAAAATGTTCTGCTATCACCGAATCGTACAGTACAGGAATTTTTCTCTACTTATTAACTACAAAGTACACACATGATTTAGCAACTGAACAAAGCTGCACTTGCTTCACCGAAAATCCGAGATGGAGCCTGCGATATATCCCCCCTTGGCACCCCGACTCCGAGGCGGCAGTGGCAGCGGCAGCAGCAGCAGCTCGCCGACACCGGCGGATCTAGGAGGCGCTGTCAGGCCTCGGCGATCCGCCCGGATAAAAGAGCGCGCGAGAGGAGGAAAGCGCTGCAAGCTGGCCTGTCGAGTTAACTGAGTTATGCCCCGTCAGCATTAGCCCGGACGCGTCGGCTCTCGGATTACGGAGCCGGAGCAGGAAAGCTCTCGCTGTTCCTTGTCGGGGCTCGAGCGCGCGAGAAACGCTCCTTTGAAACCGTAGAGTTCTGGAATGCGAGCCGTTTCAACCTTAGGCGCTTGATTGACCTTTGTCTTTGGCTTCGGCTATCGTTTCTGGATGCAGTTCCGTGGAGGGCTCGGGGGATCGAGGAGAAGCACTGGTATCCAGTTTGGAGAACAGTTTAATGAGCTTGGAAAATAAAAGCTCGGTTTCTGGATAATCATTTTGAATCAATCGAGAAAAAGAGCTAATGTATCGACTAGTTACGATATTTAAATTAGAAGAAATGATATTTTCTAAAGCGATAAAAAAAATTACTCCCAACTACTTTCAAAAAACAGTTATCAAAACGCTTTTGCGCGTACATCAATTAATAATTTAATTAATTAATAACATCGATAAAATGAGTTAGAGTTATTATTAACTTTTCAGTACATGTACTTTTAGAATTAATTTTTGAATAAATGGTTCTTATTAACATGTCCGATAGTGAAATATGCTGCACTACCGAGTAGTTTCTTGAACGTCATTTGCGTCATATTTTAATAACTAGCAAGGTATCGACTGAATTAATCAAAACATCGTGAAACCTAAACCTCTCTTTTAGGAGAAAGATTAATTAAGATTAGATTCCACGCCACGACCCTATAATAGCCGGTCAATCAAACATCCGCAATGCTCCGTGCAAGCATTTTACATAAAATTTACGTAGATCGAATGAAAATAAGCCACTAAATCACGGGCACGTAATAAAGCAATAAGATTCCATTTTCATGCGAAAAAGATAAAGCAGCGAAAAAGCGGCGAGGCTTATAAATCAAGCGAGGTTCAGGAAAAACGGGGCCCCGATATAAAGAGGTCTCCGATAAAAGAAGGTAAAACACGTGTTTCGACGCCGCGCAGATTCATTGCACCGGAAGTGCGAGAGAACCCGCGCGGCGGAGAATGAAACACGAATTCCTCGCGGGCGCGCTATCGCAACGGGGCCTTACATCATATTTCAATTTTATCCCGAGCCTCCTCGCGTATCTACATCGAGGCCGCGGCGGCGGCGGGGCCCGGCAATAAATAAATTTCCCCGATCCTTTATATATTTTTCGGGCTCTCTCCGTTAGAAGCCGAGGGAATCGCGGGCACAATGGGGCCCGCGATCGCCATGCGGGCCCACCGGCGCTGATTTACGGTGTGCCAAACGGTGCAGGTATGCGCGCGCCTCCGGGCTGTTTTATTGAGATTCTAGGTCACCGGGGGTTGCGCGCGGAATGTCGGCTAATTGGGGGTGTATTGTTCCGACTCTCTCTCTCTCTCTCTCTCTCTCGGCTCTTTATTAGCATGAGAATGAGGGCCCCGAGACCGGCTTCGTTGTTTCGATTCGCTAATTGAAGCATAACCTCGCCGGCTCGTGAATTATTCATGGGACTCGTGGCGGCCTCCCCCGATATTGAAAGCGATTATCGGAGGTGGAGGGAAACGAGAGTGGCGCTTGATCGCCCGGCATTTTTTTTTTTTTTAGAGCTTTGCCCTGCGAGCCGACACCCCTATGGGTATTTGTGACGCAACACGTTGCCGTTGTGCCTCCTGTTTATGCGGCCTTTTTATTTTCAAACGGATTATCTGCTGCGCCGATAAGTTTTTAAGAGCTTTAAAAACAGCGTTTAATTCGGTTTAGGTAACCTTTGAATTAAGTATATACGAGTACCTGTATTTGTGGTTTTTAATTATTTGATAAAATAATTCTTTCTGTGCCATGCAAAGGTAATAAAGTAAATTTTTAGATTTCAGTTTTCTTATTTTATGATGAAATGAGCTTTCGAGCGAACGTGAAAGAACGTGTACGTTTGTTTAATGCTCTCCACAATCTGATCTAACGACTATCTCATTTACATTTAATCGACTATAAATAAAACAGTCATATTAAAAAAAGCGCAGATGGTAAAAAAAGAAACGTCTTGAACATTTTCTAAAGAAATTTTTATAGAAAAATATTCCATTAGCTAAAATTATGATTTCATTCTGATTAATTAATAAAAACTTTGCATTTTAAGATCCAGTCAAAGAGAAACGGGACTTATCTTACTTGAATACTCGCTTGCGCAACCGTCATTAAATAATTCATAATAATGCACTAAGATAAACCCCGCGCGACATTTGTGTAACAAGCTGCGTTCAACTCGGCAAGTCAATGAATTTCAAGCTTCGCGTAAAGCAATGCTTGTAAACGACAACCGAACCAGGAATATAAATGATTCTCGATGCATTTCCCAGAATGAAAAACGTGTTTCGAGCAAAACAAGAATATTTATCAAAAAGTATGTATATGAATACCAATGAGAGTTTGATACATATAAAGTACGAGCGTAACAATTGCACAAAAACTAACAAAACTTTTAACAGAATAAATTTCGATCTGCAACTTTAAATTTTGTAAATCTCAATGTATTAGTCATTTAAATTTTTGGTTTATGCATAAGGGAAATAAAGTTGAATTTACGAATTCTACAGGCCTAACATTAAAAAATACTAAATTGATCTTTTCATCCCTTCATCCGAGAACAATCGAATTCGGTGTACTCGACTACTCAAAACCTGCAACGCATAAAACCCAAATTTAACCCTCGAACACAAGCCGATAAATTTCCTCATAAAATACTACACGAGAGCGATTAATTTCCCCCGCTGCTCAGCCTCCCTCTCTCGTTCGTTCCTTACTTGAGATTCGGCTCTGGTGCCGCTCGACTAAAAGCAGGCCGGGGCCATTGTTCGCGCGAGAAAAAGTGTCTCGCGAAAAATAATGAAACCCAAGTGCCCGGCTAAGAGCGGCCGGCTTTTATATTCCGCTCCCGCCCGCGACACAATGCCGCCGAGAGAGCACAATCGGGCTGCCGCGTTTGTCCGACTCACCGTGAATCGGGGAAAAACAGGTCGCGTGCCGAGTCTTTTAGAGGAAGCTGCGCGTTATCGCCTCTGTGTTAGCTTTCTTTTATCCCCCGGGTTTACTCTGCTTTTTTTTACCGTGTCTTGTCTGATGTAATGCCTTTTCTCGATTTCGGCGGGAAGGTATATATATCATAGAGTGCTGGAAAGCGGCGTTCGTTTTATATATTACGGTTTGTCGAAGGGAATTTATCGCGGAGAGCGTTTGAATTGCGGAAACAAAATAACTCATGCTTTCTTTTTCTGAAACGTACATTTGTGAGTTTGATTGATTTCCGTGAAAAGTTTAAAAGTAAACTGAAAGGATAATAAACTGTAGGAATTTAAAGACAGACATTTTTTAAAACAGGTAATTTAACGAGAAATAAAGTAAAGTAAATAACACGATCCGGACCTTTTCATTACAAACCTACATAATTGAAGCAGTAAATTTTACAAAACTATTATATATTTAATTGAATTGTTCAAACAAACTCAACTAATCAATTAAGTAAATTTTTCTATTTAATTATTTAATTTAAGAAAGCCTTTGCTAAAATTCGGAAATAATTTTCGAATCGGCTAACGTGACAAGAAATAACGCGATTACCATTATCTAGTCGGAAACTTTATACGCTACCGGCCTTCATAACTGAAGCAGCATGTACACCGGTAGCGAACGCCGGTAGTTCGCTGGTTATACGAATTTAATGGGATTCTCTTATGAATGAACTATGAGAAAGCGAGCGTCGAGGGATGACAGTGCCGCTTTAAATATCGACGCGTGCCAGGGGCAATCTCTACGAGGCGGCGAATGACAACAGTGACTCGGCTAAAAACGGCAGCGCGCCCGGCCCGCTTACGACCGCCTCGTCTGTTTACTGTAAAACCCTGCAAACACGCGTCTTTTTAAACAAGCCGAAAAACAAGCCACTCGATGCACTCTTGAATAAAATACACATTAGCTGCTTCGTCCCTGCACTATTTCGCCCTGTGTGTACTTAGCGATTCTGGTTTATAATGGAGAGCTGTTTTTTCATGGGAATTAGTCAAAAGCCTAGTTTTTGAAAGCTCATTTTTATCTTTATAAAAGGTAATTATTATTTTTATTCGACAGCAATTTACGTAATAAATTCTTATAGTTTCAGCAACATTTTTATGTACGACGCTTCCAAAAGCTTAAAATTCAATAAAAGATAAATAAAATCCCTATCTAAAATTCTCCAGAATGTAAAATTTTTCTTAATGCAATTACATTTTGACATGCGAATTAGATCGTCGTACGGAAACTTCAATTTAACTGAAACGTCGTCGAGTGCGCTCTAAATACATGCTTTAATCCGAAATGTCCCTCATCAGGAATCAACCAATACGTATCCTCGGTGGCTGCATACTCGCAATTACGAATAATAAGTAAAATGAAAAAGGCTCGCCGCAAAATTATCCTTCGCCCGTGCGCGGAGACGAGAGCTTGCGCGCAGCTCGTAAGAAAAATCTTTAACACGTCATTCATATGATAATTTCGCGAGGGTCTCAAAGAAAGCCGCAGAGCCCCGGCAGGAGTGTAGCTTTAATCAGCGCGAAAACACCACACGTGATGGCGAAAAAAAAGGAGAAGAAAATATGTACGCGCGGGGCGAAAAGAAAAGAAAAAAAAAAAAAAAAAAAACAAGGACGAGCGCCGAGAAAAAGCTGCGGTCTTTAAGAGGGGTCAGCCTCTTTGCGCGCCGCCGGAAGCAAGAGAGAGAGGAGAGAGAGAGAGCGAGCAACCGGGCGTGTCAGCGCCTGACCAGCGCAAGCTACTTCTTTTGCCCTGGCCGCTCTGCTGTCGGACTGGTTACTGTAAGAGCTGCGGCTACCGCCGATGCTGCGGGCGGCACCACCTACGCACCGTACCTTCCCTACAGCGGCACTTGTCCAATCTGTCTTTATTGTTTCCTGATTTTTTTACGAGGTTGCAGGCTTAATTACGCACAATTATTTAAACATTTTTATTTCGATATTTAGGCATTTATGATTTTATCGTTTCAATATAGTCAATCAAACGTTTAGCCCGCTGCTGATTTTTCAAAAATGCATAAGTGACTTTGAGCAATCTAAGAATTTGCATTCATAAAAAAAATTTAGCATACAGCTTAAAGACCGAGATAAAGCTATTTGATTTTTTATTAATATTAACTGCATAATTTACATATGCTTATAACAAAAAATAATGTTTTTTAATGACACGATATTTTATCTCGTACGCTTTGATAATAGCTAAATATGATTTAATGAATTTAAATATATTTTTTTAACTAGCGTTGTAGTGAATTCCATTTATAACACCGTTGTCATAATTTATGAAAAAAAAAAAAATTAAAATGTTACTAGTGCAGCGTTTTCATAGTTCCAATAAAAATAAAATTTTTTTAATTAGGACTGAACTATACTGAAAAAATGGTCCTCTTATCACAAAAGGAATCCGCTTGTCAGAAGAAAATATTCTTCTCAATATTTATCCTAGCGGATTTTCTCTTGTGACTCACAGAAAATCCTACCTAAATCAAGTTGCATGGTCACAAAAGAACATTTTGAACGCAAATGTATTTTGAATTTTAAAAATTGATTTACGATAAGAGGAAATCAATTGGTTATTAAAGGACTTCTATTTGTAATAAAAGGATTGTAATTTTAGAATTAACACGCTACAGAAAGTCAAAAGGCAAAGGGGAAACAAACTCTTGTAGAAACACACAAATGGGGAAAAAAGACCCCGGTAAACCCCTAAACCTAAACCCCTAAACCCCTCCGGGGAAAAAAACTTTTGTAGAAACATCCCGGAGTCAACCCTGCCGGAGGCAAGTTTTTTTTCCTCTTCGGGGAGAAAAAAACTTTTGTGGAAGCATACACATACATACACATACATCCATACAGACATTTTAACAAAATCATTTATTCTTATTCCTGAGACCTTAAAATAAAATTATAACAGATTTTTCGAAAAACTCCAAAAATTACTATTACAAAGCTCCCTCTAGGAGGAAGCAAAATTGATTTACGACAAGAAAAAATCAATTGGTTATCAAAGGATTTCTTTTTGTAACCAATGAAAATTACATTCTCGACGAAAGGATTGCATGGTGAGGAAGCAGTCCTTTTGTGACTAGCTTAAATCCTCTTGTACGCAAGAGGATTAATTACGAGAGGATTTTCATCTGCTCATGAAAACTATCATTTTTCGATTCAAAAAGATTTTATTCGATCTGAAAGGAAAATAATTTTAGAGGAAAATAATTTTCGTATAAGAGGACTGTTTCTGAGTGTATTAATTTAACTATCTGCAAGGATTGAAACGAAAGCTCATTAAATCATTAAAATGCAAATGCGACATATTCGCTCGACGAAGGAGCTCTCTAAAAAAACTGCACATTAGGCAAGCACAACAAACCCGAGTGTCCAACAACTAAAAGCCACAAGTATCCCGCAATCAAGGTTGTCGCAGCCGTCAGTTACTGAATTTTTCCTCCACACTCCTTCGCCTCGCGGTGCATAAATCTCTCTCGCCTCTCGCCGTCGCGTCTGATTAATTCGTTGCGCTCGGGCGCGATAATTAGAAAATTTATCGAAAAACTGGAGCTTGTAAGCATCGCGAAATTAGACGTTTACAAGGACGCATAACATTATGCAAAGCCTTATACAACTCACCCGCGCCACTCGCCCGCGCGGTGCGGAGAACGCTATATATGAAAGTTTAATCGCGCCTTGTGTACACGGCGGAGAGAGAGAGGCCTTTGGCGTATCTGCCTCGCAGCGTTATTATCAATTTGTTGGCACTATCTGCATCGATATTCGCGAGAGAGCGAGGAGGGCAGCTCGGATGTAAAGCAAACCGCGCACGGTAGCCTATACCGGTCCGATGATTTACGAGCCCGGCCGAGTGAGTTATGGCGGCGCGTCATCGGCGAAAGACCGCCTTTTTTCGGAGGCCTCTTCCTCGAGCCGATAAGATTTTCCGGCTGCTTCTGCTTTGTCTGGTTGCCTGGGTTTTGCGGCGTTACGGAAGATTTATTGCGCTCCGCGTGGGATATGTTTATTAACGTCTTATTCGTCGAGCACTCGGGCCAATAGTTTATTTGGCGCTGTTGCTGCTGCTATTTGATATCGATCGCCGATATTTGTTGGTTCTTTTGCGCCTGGGTGTACCGCTATATTAATTCGACGGAGATCGATATTGGCTGAATTGTATAAATAAGTCTGTGATTCTTTATTTGCCTAATGAATACCAACATTACTTCAGGAAGATGTTCGATTTTAGATAATTTTACATATCTCGGCGCAATTCATTTAATTACTTTTTAGTCTTTTTCTGTACCTCAACGTTACTAAAGGAAGCTTTAGCTGATTGGTGATTGAAAAAACTTCGCAATATATAACCATACGAAAATATTTTGTGCTAACCAAAAAGAGACAAATCGTATATATAAGTTACCTCATTTTGCTCCATAAAAGATGAATTTCCTATGAAAAAAGAAAGCAGCTTATCTCGAACGAAACTAACGGAGCTAAGAGCAGTATATAGCCTGTAAAAGAATAAGCTTAAAGCACAATATTTCCCGCCTGCAGCGCTACATATTGAATGATGCCAGGAGGCGTAGAAGGCTCTCCAGTCGGGGAGCGACAGAAGACGTTGCTGCCGCCACTTGTCGATATCTACGACGTTGCACCCGGGAGGAGGAGGAGGAGGATGAGGAGGAGGAGGAGGAAGAGAAGGAGGAGGCTGGAAAAGGCCGGGAAAGCGCTCGCGGGGCGGTGGGGGTAGGCGGGAGGGAGAGACAGATGGAGACGCCTATGGAGCGCGCGGAGCGGAAGAAGGGGCGGCTGTAAGGACATTCGATCGAAGCACCGCGTACACGTCGCGGACAGCAAGGAGGCTGCGCGCCACACCCAAATGCAGCAACTCCATTGATTATTGTTGCCGGCGCTGCACTTTCCACCCACCACCGCCTCTGCTTTCTCCGCCGCCGCCGCCGCCGTCGCCGCCGCTGCTGCTTTGCCTCTATCTCCCGACGTCTGACAGGTGTGTGCTTCCGTTTCCCTCGGGGAAGAAACAGTAGTAGACAAGTGCTCGCTCGCCAATCTATGCCCAGATATTACTGCTGCTAGCTACACTTCGAGCTTATCGACGAGGTAGACTGAAACTAATTATTTCTGGATTGTGAGCTACTGGTACGATCGTCCCTGACGAGTGATATTTATTTTTCAGGTTGCAAACTTAAGGACATAAATTCAGAGGTGCTGAGAATGTTAAAAAGGATGAGTCAAATGTTAAACTTATTCTTTTCCAGCTATTTATTATCGCAAGGTTTAATTAAGACTAGTAGACATTATCTAATCTTATTCAATTAATTTAGTTTGTTTGAAAGCTTCTAAATCAATCGAAAAATATAAGCAATAATTTAAACAAAAGCAATTAGGCAAATCTTTAGAATACAATGTTTTGTAGAACTTTGAAAATAAACCCAATGAAATAAAACTTACCAAATTGCACTTTTATAACTGAAAATAGATGAAGAAAAAAGCTACACATTAGCTAATAATTTTTTGAAAGCGTAAAAGTTTAATGTTTGAATGTTAGAATAAGCGTAGGTTAATAAAATAAATTCTTCCTTGTAGAGATATTTGCTTTTATATACAGACGGCGTGAACAAATAAAATCGGGATTTCTTTATAATAGATTAGAAAATCTTGTAATATATTTTAAAAAAAAAGCATATAAAATTTAGCTACAAGAAAAATGAAACATTTGCATATCGAGTATTATGATTTGATTGAACTTACAATTTATGAATTTTCTTACTTTAGAAGTACAATATTTATTGGTGTAAAATATTTTATGAAGATTGTAGTCCATTAAAAGCACCCAGTTAAGCATAACTTATTTCTTCGTACATAATAATGACTGCATTTAAGCAAAACCCTCATTTGCATGGGAAACTGGCTTAAAGCATTTTTTAGCCCGATAAAACTAATAGAACTATTATCTAACAAGATCAAAAAATACAAAAAGCCCTTTTTATCCCTTCCTACAATGCACATTCGGCACTAAATAAGCAGAAAATTTCGTTATCCGAGTACTAGATTAAAGAAAATCAATTAAGATACCGAGACACGTCGTTTACGGAAAATCCACTCAAGTTAACAGCCTCCGTTAAGAGCCTCCTTCCATTGCCTCTCGAAAAATAATCACTTACTCATTCACTCGCGCACAGAAAGCAATCTCCATTTCCGACAAAATCCATTTGCTAAACGAACTAATTAGAGCCCCCCGACTCAAAAATATTTATAACGATAACGCAATCTAAAACTGCGATTTCAAGACTGCTCGCGCTCTTCAAGTGCAAGAATTTACCTATCATCGCTAATAGGAGGCTTATATATTTTACGCGCTATTTAAGTTAACAAAGAATTCTCATAAATTAGCTTGCGAAATCCATATAATAGATTCGCAGAAAAAAAAAACGGCCGCTCGTATCGTTACCGCGCTGAACTTACAGTCCGCTAATTAAAGCGGCGTGTTTTTTCGCAATAACTATTTTTCAGGCAAACACCGCGCTCTCGACTATTAATTCTTCCGTATATTACAAAACGAGGCGGCATTTTTCCCGCTCCCGCGGGCTCAGAAAATATCGGCGCGCGGACGGCGCATGGAAAAGAGCTATAAATAAATAAGTACGAATATTAGCATAGAGAAAAATGCATTAATCGGAATTTTCACTCGGCCAGGTGGCAATTTCCAGCCGGTACGAGATTTCGTCTATTTGCATTTTTGTCGAGCGACGTTTGTTAAACCGGTCGGCGTGACAGTAGCCAAGGGAAATTCGCGAAACGCACGGGCGCGCGATTCGCGTGTCGCGCGGCGCGCTGCTCTCCTGTCAAGCTCCCGAGTCCGGTAATTAGAAAGCGTATCACCCCGACACTTGGCGCGCACGGCGCGTTTCACTCTCGGCCGAGAGTCGCTCTCATTCATGCCGAGTGCGAGCATTATCCACTTGATCGCTCGCTTTGCCGGCGCAAATCGCGCGGCCCCGGAGCTTGTCCGTCGGTCCGGCGTTTTTTTAAACCCCGGAGCGCCTTTTCGGTCGTGCGAGCGGCGCTGCCGTGCTGCTGCCTTTTTTGCGAATTTTAATGCGGATTACGAGAAATTTTTATCGAGCTGCAGGTGTAAGCGTTTCGCATTTTTATTCTAGGATATTTCAAATCTTAAAGCGCGTGGATTGTGTCGTGTAAATAAGATTGCTGTAGGAAATAAGTTATCTGGTTAGTTTATTAACTAGAACAATAAGCTAAAAACAAGTTAATCTAGAGCGGCTGGTAGATATTATGCATTTATGGTTTTAATATTTTGCACAGTCGTATAAGCGACTTGAATATTGCGTTCTTCTTGTTTACTTTTGTTATAAAAAAAGCGGGCGCTCGTCTTTCTGTTTTATGTTTAGTCTTTGACTTGATATCAAACTGATAACTTCTTACAAGGTTAACCGTGATTTCAAAGAAGTTTTCGTTGTCAAGCTGAATTTTCCCCAAGTTTGTTTCTTTGAATTTGTTACGCACGCACACACACGACGCAAGTTACCTCTTGCCTAAAATTTCCATTGGCTGCGTTTTTTATGCCCTCGCGGGCTTTTTCCCGGCCATCTTCGAGGTAATAAATATCTTTTCGAAAAAGCTCAAATTAGTGTTTTTTATTGAATTAGAACATACATATTTATTGTTATACTTTTCATTACGTTCGCTAACCTGCAGTTATTTGAAAAAGTTATATTCATTTTAATTAGTACAATATATATTACGTTATTAAAAAGATTCTTTCGTTTTACGATTACTTTTTGTACAGGGTTATTTTTAGTAATAAAATGATTATTGTTAACCATTCTTGAGAGTTGTAAAAGAAAAAAAACTTGGCGAGGTAGCTATAACATAAACAACATATGACCGGTGTACTTGACAAGCTTACATTGTACCTGTTACGAACTAGTTTCTCCTCTCGCACAATCTTTTGCAATTTCCATACGAATTTTGTGCTCCGTATAATTTTCGAAGCAGTTGATTACACATTTCGTTTCATAATGATAATATTGAGCTGTACATAACTGCATACCCGCAGCGAAAAGTTCTAATCTTATTTCAATAGTCGAATTCATAAACTATATGATGAATTAGCATTTCCCCAGATTGAAAATAATAGTTTTTTTCGGTCGATTTATGCACGAGTAGCACTGCGTAAGCATAGATTATTCGCTGAAAGGTCTAGAATTCATCGCACTGAATAAAAAGCAGACGCATAAAATATTCATTCAAAGGATTTTTCCCGTACGGTTGTATATGTACGGTTTTCCGAAAATTTTCATAAATGTTAATTGGGTGTCTGACAATGTCTTTTATGAGGGCTACGTGAGCGGGTCATTTGAATTTCTCATCCTCGAAATTCGTATGAAGTACAAACACTATTCAAAATTTAAGCAAGTGAGTAAACTAGACCCCTAAATATACATGAAGCCGATGTTAACATGCGTCACGTTTCGTAGAACGTGCCGCTTCTGTCTGGCAGCTCGGCTCTTTTGATGCTGCACTTGACGCCTTCGTATATACGGACAAGGGACGTCGAACCTCCTGAAATCCAATTACGAATTCGTGTTCTAATTCCACCTATTCTTATCTGCTACTATTTCAAATAAAATATGGATGTATCGATTAAATTAACTTAAATTTCTATCCAAAAGTGATGAATTTGATAAAATAATCAATAGGCTATACAAGTTTTGACTGTAAACTGTTTTCTTTTATAAAAGTATAACCATATTTAACACTGATAAATGTTGTATTATTTTAAAATGTAAATATGCAAAAATTTCTTATTAAATCGTTTTTGTCCTTACATAATGAAGAAATAAATAATTAGTCGATAATTAAATTGACGGAAAAAAAATCGAATTTCGGTCGGGAGCGAGATGGAAAAGCGCCTTAACGGAGCGACTTTTTTTTCCAAATACGTTCGCCAGCACAAAAACTCGCATAAATTAATGCCGAGCTTGGCAATTCATTTTTCAACCCGGTCCGTATAAAGGTAAGTGCGCAAAAAAAAGGCGAGCACCAGCCAAACCCCAATTAATTACGCTCGAATTATAATCAGCGGCGCGGCGTAATTGTCGAAAAAAAAGCGACGTTCCGCGCACGCGCGCACACATGGACGCTTTAATTAATTTTCCGCGCGCTCGGAAAAGCCGGTATATGCAAATGCGCCCTCCCCGTTTCTTAGCCAAGCTAGCGGCCGCGGATCTTCGCGACTTTTTCGATCTTATCCGTCGTTAGGGCAGATGGAGCGAGTTTTCAATGGCGCGAAACTCGATTGTTCGCCAGGGAAGGCGCCGCTGCGCGTGCCGAGCATTCCCGGATCGTCAAACGATTTCCTGAGGACGCACACCGAGGAGAGGAGGGCAGGAGGAAGACGGAGAGCGAGCGATGCTATCTGGGTAATCGCGATTGGGACTTGCCGGCGAAAAAGGGCCTCTTTTATTTTTATGACGATCCGAGAGATTTTTCTGCCGTGAAGCGAGAGCTTCTTCGCCGAGGTGCCGCGTGCTGCTCGACCGGCAAACGAGCACGAGTTTCTTTTTTCTTTTTTTTTTGCTTAGTCGGCGGCTGCCGAGATGGAGTTTAATAAATTTGTTTATCGTCGCGAGCTTGATGGGAATTGATTGTTTCGGGCTTGAAATTGAAGATGGCGGGTTGAGTAATTTTGAGATAATAGCGAGATTGATTGTTGCGAGAATAAATGTTAATTTCTTACTGATATTTTTCGCGCAAATATACTTCGCAACTCCAGTAGCAATTATCTAATTCGCGGGAAAGTTAAAGTTGATATTAATAAAATATGCGAGAGGAGCTCCAAGTCCGAGCATAAATTTTGTCCAATTGTCTGTGAATACCTTAGCCCAGCTGACCGTCTGAGTTAATGAAAATTTACTACAAAGTATACGCTTTAAAGCACGTTAGGCTAACTTGTAAATTACGATATTTATTTGTGCTTTTATTTGAGAGCGGCCACTTAAAGTTTACGAGCATTCAAATGAAATATCGTTAGCAGTAACAATGTTTCGAAGCAACGATTTTATCTACATAATGAAGGCTAAAAAGAAGGCGAGGAGCTTCCGAAATCACTCGCTGCAGGAGAGGAAAGGTAATCTCGCGCCGCCGCCGCTCTCTCTCTCTCTCGCGAGAGCAGCAGCATCAGCAGCAGAGAAGAAAAGGGAGAGAGAGAGAGAGAGAGAGAGAGAGAGGCGAAGAAAGACAAAGATATAAGAAAGAGCAAGTGCAGGCCGCGGGAGAGGAGACGGGGGTACACGCAAGAGAGAGAGGGAGAAAGGGAGAACGATCGAATGTGGGGACCACTGAAAATTACAAGCTATACGCTGCTCCGGAGCAGCCATCTAAGATAATACCCGTTCGCCCCGCAGGCTATAATGAATATGTAAGACAGATTGTAGACTAAGAGGAGCCTCCGCTCTGCTACCGCTGCGTGATACGGTTGACCGTGGCGCAGATTACATTCTTTCTTCTTTCTTATACTCCGCAGCTCTCGGCCCCACTCTCTCTTTTTATGCCCTTTTGCACCCCTTTTCCATCTTTCTGCCTTTGTGTCCTTCAACCCACATTTCGATTCGTAATTCGCATTGCTTTTTGCTCCCTGCGCCTCGCCTCGTTTTCTTTCCTTTAAGTATACGGACGTTGCGCTTGCGTCGAGTCTCTACGGAAAATTAGAATAATCCGCTAATCGAAGTTTTGCGATTTATTCGAGATCAGCTGGCATTTTAAATAACGTAGACAAAAATGTTCGGCTTTGATTACTTTCGCGAGCCTGGCGCGCGCGCGCGCACAAACTTTGAAATTGCTTTCTTAAATCAAAGAAGCATCCTTTAACAAGTTGTTCGTTCAAAATTATTAATCCTCCACAATGATAAAGGCGATAAATATTAATATGCAAATGATGAATAAACAAAAAAATTCAATATTAGCATCTATAAATAAGCCTCGGCTCGCGGCTCTTTATTTATTAAAATACAAAATGAGCCTTCATTGCATAAAATGCCGTTATTAACGACTAATATAAATAAAGGGGCAATAAAATTATTTTAAATAACATTCAATTAAAGTAAAAGTCTCACTTATATAAAGCGGGACAGTTTTTTTTCGATTTAAAAATCCAGCGCGGCGGCATTAAAATGCAAATGCAGCCCGCGAGAGAGCAAGTCAACGCACGCATAGGTCTTCCTCCGTAGGAATATCGACTGTTGACACTCGATTCAATTATTCAAATGAAGGTAAAATGTGAGCAGCGACGGGATCTGGGCCAGGTTGAAATTGACTAATTTTTCAGCGCGTCGTCGTCGTCGTCGAGAAGCCGCGGCGGCGGCGGCGGCGGCGGCGGCCTCGCGCGCCGCGTATTGACAAAGAAATAAACAATCCGTGGAAACCTGTTCGGCCCGTAAGTTATTTCTCGATTTCTCGAGTGCTGCGTACGGTGGCTAATGCTCGGCACCTCCGCTCGCTGATAAGGAGCCTCTTGATTTACGGCAAGCGTCTCAAGCCGGCCAGATAGAAATATCTCAGCCGCGGGACGAGCGAGAGAGAGGGAGAAAGAGCGGGGACTCTCGCAATAAAAATAAATCATTTTCTATTTAAGCATTCGGACTTTAATTGCTCGCGGCCGGGAATTCTTCAAAGTTCGAGAGCGCTGCACGCGGAACCGTAATACTTTCTTTCCCGTCGGCTTTCTAGAAATGACAATCTCTGCGTGACGCCGCGACGGAGAGCAAGTGACTCCTGGCGGATGATTATGCGCGCCGAGGTTGTAGCTGTCGGCTTTTTAGAGACTGCTGCTTCGGCTGATTAGGGAACTGTTATTTTTCGTTCGGAAGCAGGCGAGGAGAATTGATATCCTCTTAAAATTCTCTTTAATGTTCCTGAATTCGTTACGAAAATTATTCTTGGGTTGCCTTTTCAAAAGCAGTAGATGTCTACGGAATTTTGAAAATTTTGGTGATCTTTACCGTCAAATCTTACATAAACAGGTCAATTCTGTTTACGTCTAAATCGATATAGTTCAATAAAATGTCATAAAAATCTTTTAAAACAACTTGAATTTAGAATCTAAAATATAACTATAATGAGCTTTTTATCCCAGAAAAAAAATCCTATCTCGCCGAAAAAGCTCACAGGTCTTTACTTGAACTCCATCCGCGGCGGCTTTGCCGCCACTTCGAAAAATCTCCCCGCAAAGGAGCGCGGCAGGTGACAAAGTCGGCGGTAGCGCTTAGTCCTCCTCTTCCCGTTCTAAAATTGGCCTCACTGCACCAGCTGCTCAGGGGAGAGACAGAGAGAGAGAGAGAGAGAGAGAACGAGAGCGACGGAGAGGTAGGGGAGGTGGGGGGGAGCTCGATAAGAAGAATGAAAAGGCTCACTCGCTATACGGAGGAAGGAAGGAATGCCGTCGGACTAGCGCCGGAGGGCATCTACTGCCGGCCGCGCTCACGCACACAATCGTAGAATCTTGCACCCGAGCGCGTATAATCGCGCTTGCGTACAATGAGATTGCTGTCGGTGCTGTCTTTTTTTCTTTTTTTTTTTTTCTTTTTTCGAGGCTCGCAGCGCTCGCGGCCTAATGAAAGGCCCGAGCCTCGTAAAATCGTCGGGGAAAACAATGAATTTACTGTTGTTTGGCTTTTCGCCGAAGCTTCGGGGCTTTATTTTATTGTCGCTCGCGCGCATGCGCGAGCATTGTGCAAAGAAACTCGTCAAAATCCGTCTATTATTTTCGAGCGGTTCGCTTGAGGAGCTGTTAATTTGAAGGCGGTAATCGAGCGCGCCGCTAAAACTTTAACTGCCGAGAGCTTTTTGCTATAGCGAATAGCTCTCTGAGTGCAGTCATTCTCTAGGCTGCTTTTCTTTTGAATAAACAATGCCGGTTTCTTAATGTGCTTCAAAATTAAAAGGCGAGCCGATGGCGAGGAAAAAATTCTTGCTGCGAGGATGGGCTTTCCTTCATTTGCAAATTCTAATGGGTGCTTTTTTCCAATAGTTTGCCTATATACGATGTTTTAACAAAGTGCTTTTTTTATAAAGTTTTGGTTAAATTTTGAAAAAAAAAACAATCGCCAATTGACGACTCGATCCTCGGCAATATCTTCCGATGCATAATATCCGTCGCGAAAATAAAGAGGACGAACAACAGATTCGAAAATGCAGCGTAAAATTCGAAAGAGCTCGGCTTTATATGCAAAGCGCGTCGGCGTTTAGAGCCTCGGCGGCATCTAAGTCTCACTTGTCACACGTCCTCTCCCCCTCCGGCCTGACTTCCCAGGCTCTTTTTTCTCGTCATCTCTCTATCCATCTCGGCGGCGTTCTCTTGTTACCCTCCTCCGTCTCCCCTTCTCGCTCTTCCTTTATCATCGCGCTTCTCCGGCCGGTCGTTCTCGCCTTTTTGTCCCGCTCTCTCTCTCTCTCTCTCTCTCTCCGCTCGCCGATCGGGTCTCCCTTCTCGCCGGTGTATATACGCGCCAGCGGCGATACCCGTGGGCCGACACAGGTGATGCACGGGCCCCTTTACATCTTCAATCCACTCTTTGGGCCCTCTTTCCCACAGCGTGTATCTCGCGCGGCGGCGGCGGCGAGCCGAGAGAGAGAGGGAGAGGAGTCGGCGCGCCGGATCTTTTCTCTTATTCTTGCCCCTTCCTACCTTTTAAATGTCCTCTCCGATCGGTCTGTTCTCTCTCGCTCCTCGGTTTTCTTGCACTTGTTGCTTTTGGTTTTCTTCTTATTACATCTTCTTTAATGTCCTGTCTCGGTCGTGACAACTCTTTATTTCGCGATCGTCGCTTTTAAAGTCAAGCTTTGGGAATAACGAGGGATATGCGGGGCGTTTGACAAGTGATCCGCGATTGCGGAATATTTGCGTGCGAGGCTGTACGGCACTGGGAAATGATCAAGATGCACGGCTGGAATGAAGATAGGATTCGAGCGCATGACGTGGATCCTCTTCTCTCCAACACCTCTTACAATTTCTGTATTCAAATTTCAGCTTCGCCGCGTATTCGCTTGGATTTAGGATCGAGTGGAAATTAATTTTACAGCTGTGTTTTTCGGAAAAAATTATCGTGTTACTTTTCTACGTACTCGTATGTTTTCAGTTTATTAAACTTTACAGGTATTATTCGTGTATTTTGATTAAAAACTAAAAGTGCTTCACTTTAGAAGTTGTTCTCAGTAAATAATTTCTTTTGCATCCAGCAGTATTTTTAATCGTTATGTAAGAATTTTTATTTTTTATTTTATTCCGTACTCTGCTCATTAAAAGATTACAGTTAATACACAAATGGAATTTAAATGATCAAAAAATTGAATTGCAATAATGACTGAAACCAGATCGTGTAATTACAAACTGGTGTACTTAAACAATAATTGAATGCAGCCAATTAAACAGTTAAGTTTAATGTGAAAAAATTCGTCTACGACCTAATCAAAAAGCTACCCTCTTACCTTTTGCTTACAGATTTTTGTCATTCAGTTCAAAGTAACAAGTTTTTATTTTCTTGCATTAAAAGCGGTTGTTCACTACATATTTTTTTGCAAAAAGCTAAAAATTGCATAGCATTTAGTGCAAAACAACTTTGTCCTTCATTATCGATTCCGCGAAAAATGCTTATCTCCCTGAACTGTTCCTCCTTGTATAAATCTGACATTAAACGAAAATTACGGCCTTTCGAACGCTCTTGCAAAAACGTCGCCAATAATACCCGTTATTGTCCGTCTTTCGCCTTGTACTCCTTCGTCATTCTTTTTCGCGTTTGTTTGGCTTTCACCTGTTTAACCTTCTCTTCCTCAAATTTTTTTATCACCGCTCTTTCCTCCAGTTCGCTCATCCTTCACCGAACTGTCCGCTGTTCCTCTTTTTCGTCCGCGAAGATTGAAGTATACACGTACGTGTGGAAAAACTGGTCCTCGCCAATGTTTTCTTAAGGGTACGCTGGCCTAACCGTTTTTAGTGTTTAAAAATGCACTCTTCAACGAATTAAACCATTCCCTTGATACTTCAGAAATACCTTTTATATCCGAATGCAAAAAGATTCTTCAAACCCTGATCCTTTAACGTATAAAGTCGGCTTCTATCAAAGTATACTTTTATACGATTACATCACTTTTTAAATTAATATTTATTTTTAACAGGAATAGTAAAAATCAATTTCTGATGAATGTTCAGATGCCAGTTAAAAATGGGATTAGTTCTTAAATTTTAAGGATTTTAATCGTCACGGTAATAATTACTTGCAACGCGTCAGGTGAAATTTTTAATCGAAAATAACTTTTTGCCCGGCCGTAGAATGATGTCAACGTGAGAGAAGAGAATGACAAAGAGAAGATAATAGCCGCAGCTCCGTCTGTCCAGGCCGCTTACGCGTTGTCCTCGCTGTCGAAGTCTCATTAGACACGAGACGACACGTTGGAAGGACTTGAAAGGCCAGAATTGATCGATGCTCAAACGTGTCCAACCCCTCCTTGTTCTCTCCTCGTTCTCCTCTCTCCCGTCTTGTTCGGCTCGACTCGCGCGAGAACGAACGATGAGAGATGATTTCTAGATCGACGACGCCTCTGGCCACTCTGTCAATTAGCGTAATTCCCATTAGACGTCTGTCTTCGCTCGGTGATCCTCGATAATTGGCGGCCAAGTCTAGCAAAATATCTATTCGGAGTCATCTCCGACCGAAATTAATTGCGATATAATTGGGCTGCGACTTTTTGAAGAATTCCTTGCGTACCCGAGGCCGTTCGAGGTACACGACAAGCCGAGCCGAGCCGGGCTTTGTAAAAATGACTTTTCATTAACGGATTTTACAGTTATGCGCGGCGAGCGCTCGAATGCAAGTAAGAAGCGAGCAAGTCTCCGCAATTAGTAGCGTCTCGTAATGAATTCCAATTATTCAATTAAGTCATACGTGCTTTAATGTAACGATTATTTATTAATTTTAGACATTTTACGTATTTACATGTCATTAAGAAAATATGTTTCATCGTTAATTAGACGGCTAATTATAATCGTTTCAATTTCCTTGTTAATTAAAAAGGCATTTTAGAAGTAATCGCCGTTGTAAAATCGCGATTATTCATTTTAATTAAAAAATATTTAATTTTGCGCGTGTTCTTCTTCATAAAAAATTATTTTTGCATTACATGTAGTAATAAAAGATTGTTGAAATACTTTTATGAGGACATTTTATTAATACATCTTAAAATTATTTTAACTTATCTGAAAATTAAGTGGACATGCAGTCAAAAATTTGTCAAACATACCCATGAGTCTGTTCGCTCCTAAATATTTTTAATTTCACAGTATCATTAACTAGAAGAGTTCAAACTTTAAACACGGTTTTCCTACAAAATATGAAGAAAGTCAAAATATTAGGAGGTCTAAAATTTCGTATTTCGTTATTTGACAATAACACCTCCTATTAAACCTAGAAATTCCACCAAGAAAAGCAAATAAAAGTAGAGGAGAAAATTTTTTAAAGTACAGCCTCTTAAATTATCGGTTTTTTCCTCTACTTTGGTTTGCTTTTTTGGTGGAATTTCTAATAGGTTTAATAGAAGGTGAGTTTCGTCAAATAACGAAATACGAAGTTTTAGAGAAAAATAACTTTGTTGATCTCCTATGTCGAAAATTTTGAGCGTTAGACCCTAATATTTTGGCTTTTTTCATATTTTGCCACCTTCGTTAAGCGACGAAACTAACGGACGTTTCGACAAGCTTACAATCATTCTCTAACCTATCGCAAAAATCGTTGCATCAAGACGTTTTGATAGTGCTACAGTTAATTTTCTCTTGTGGGTGCGATAAGTGCTTGGCGAGACCTGGTGGAGCTTTGCCGTCCGGAAAAGCTGGCTCGCGCCTAATGTTGACCCCACAAAGGGATAGAGTTATCTGATTATATTAAATTGGAATACGAGACAGTTTCGAGTAACATTTATAACGCTAAAATCTCGATACGTAAACGTAAATTTTGGTACTATAAAATGATGCGTCAAGTAAAAACATTTTTTTCATGCATTTCCAAATTCCTAATACAGATTGTACATTTAAGGAGTAATCGCGACAGCGCGCATTGACGTCCGCAGCTAATGAATAAACAAGAGGCGAAGCGTATGCAAGATAACTATTCTGCAATATATCGTCCGAAAAAGGCGCTTACTCCAAAACTGTCTTACTCCCTGGCAAAAAAAGAGTACAAATGAGCGGCGCATGTCGGAGCGACGCCCCGGGGTTCCCGACTAGTTATCCAATCGGCTAATTTAGCGGGCCCCGCTTAAATAAAAGGATCATTTCCTCCTTCCTCGAGCGCGGCGTCCGTCTGAATCCCGTTTCTCCATAAGCAGCTGAAAATCATGCAACGTATGAGCCTCGGGCTTGCGTAAGAGCCGCGCGGATCAAGTCGTAAAGTGACGGCGGAGATAGTTTATAATGGCGTTGTGCGGTTCTGCATTCTCACGCGCCAGACAGGACGATCAATCGGTGCGCGCGAGCCAAATTCGTCTCTAGTCCGGAGCCGGCCTGATAATGGCATCGCTCGTTTTATAGCCATAAGGCGTTCGCCGGCAATTACTTGCAGTCGAGAACGATCGCCGCAAAAACGATCTGCTACCTGTACAGGCTGCCTTCCGTCTTCTCAGCTTTGAATAAACAATTGCGCTTGGGATTTTTTTCTTTTAACGTTTTAAATTTATTGAATTAAAAAAAATAATATGTTTTTACAACAACTCCAAAAATTACTATCACAAAGCTTCCTCTAGGAGGAAACAAAGCGAAAAAAACATAATCGATATCTTTATTATGAGGTATTAACGTGCGAGCGCAAACTTTACTTTTCTCGTAGGAGGTGATCAACGATGAATCTCCACTCAGGAATAAAAAAAAATGTTGCTGTGGAAAAAGCAGATTAAATTTTTATTTTTTCAGTTTTATTTCTTTTTTTGATATTTCAGTCAATTTTGAGCTGAAATATTCACGTTTGAAGTACTCACTTTGACTTTTTTCATATTTTGATATTTAAAACCCTAGACCAAAGTTTGAATCAAAGTTCTGAATTTTTGCACAGTTACTTTATGTATGATGACCGGATTTGTTTTATAAATCGATAGTATTCTATCCAAAAGAGTGATTTTTTTAATTGACAGATTCAATATGAGATTATTTGATCAGTTCTAATAAATCTATAGAAATTTTCGTACACTGCGTTAAAAAATAATTTAATTTAACATGAGATCTATTTTCATTAGTTTAGCTTGATAAAAGTTCACGTTGTCTAAATAAGCGCCAAATCGTTAGTCCACTAAAAGCATTCAACGCAGAATGCTCCATACACATACCCCGAAGCGACAGCCGACAGGAGAAAAAGCTCATACACCAAGAGAGAAAGACAGACGGAGCAACAGCAGCTCTCGGTTCTGCACGAGTCGTTAGTACCATATTAGCGAGCGTATTTTAATCCGTCCATTTCGATCGTACAGATCTCGGCGAGCATTAGCAGCGCATACACACCTGCCGGGCCTCTCGACTCGCTCATTCATTACCTGCGGCGGCTCGGCGCTGCCGCGTATCGATCTTTGTCCCCTTAAATCAACAAGCTATAAACCTTCATTACACCCGAGGTGCCCGAGAGAAATTCGGAGAGCCCCTTCTTTCCCGCGCATCGCTTACAAATCGACAGAAATTTCTTTCCCGCGCAATTGAATCGGCCCTTTTTTGTCGGACCGCGGGGTTTCGAGGCCTCGAAACTGGGTCTATACGGCGAGGGGCGGCAGATTTATTTTCGTACCAGTTTTATTGTAATATTTTAATTAAGATAATATATTTTATACATGAGAGTGCAATGGTTTTTCTTGATTAAAAACCCCATGCATCCCATGCTTTCGCAGCGTGATTTATCGACGCTGTGTATTCCGAGCTAGGGATTCTTACGTATTTTGAATTTTTGTACTCGCCGGTGCATGTATATTTATGCTTTATTTTAGAGTCTAATTTTTCTGGAGTCTGTGATATATTATTACCTCGATATTTTTATGGAGGTGCAGTGACTTATTATTGCGTTTTATCACACTACTTGCTGATACAATCTTTTTTCATTAAAGTTTCAAAGCATTATTAATTTGACGCCGGCCGTTATTTTAATGAAATTATTGTTTATAATTAACAATACTATAAAATGTTAATTATAAAGAGGAGCGATAGCGCCTCGAGGCAAGTGTGAGTTTCGAACGAATGATCAGCCTCCGATGGCCGCTATATACGTGCCTCTTATACATTAAAAAACGGTTTTTAGGTTAACGTTTATTTGAAAAAAATTCTTTTTAATTATATTTTTAATTTATATAGATGGCATCCGCGTTATATTTCCATATTTTAAGTCAATCTTTAATGCAGAAAAGTTTCATGCAAAAAAATTGACTATTTCTTTATTTTAAAAAATTTCGTGTCTATGATCTCGCGATTTCCTTTTTCATAATTTTCAAGACTAGTTTTTCGTCTATCAACTTAGTTCTTTTCCTACAGTCGCATTTTTTTTCCGTCAGTTGCATAACTTATCTATATCTATATATTTATGTATATACCTAACCCCAAACGCAAATCAAGACGCGATGATTGAAAAAGAGTATAAGGATGGGAAAAATTACAGCTGTTGCATCAAAAAGCAGGATTGAACTGATAAATGCTCAGAAAAGTCGAGTTATGCGTTATTCCGTGTTTACTAAATTCTCTTAAAGTTTGTGCACAATTTTGCTTTGAGAACGAACACGATGCAGAACAGAGAGTTTTGTTTGTCCAAGGCAAAGTTGAATTCGATCCTTGAAGATTTTAGTACTGACATTCGACAACTTTTAAAGCACACGAGCAATTCTAAAAATGTATAAAACCAGCTAAAGAAAGGAAGAAGGCGAAAAATGATGACATGAAGAGGTAAAAAAGTAATGTCGATAATTGTAATATATTAAAAGAATACTACTTAAGATTTAAAAAAATAAATATTCCAACTGATCCAGCATCTACTAGATGTAAATGCATATATTTTTCACGTTCCAATATGAATAATTAATTTTAGAATTATTTTAGAGATTCTAAAAAGATAAACTGAAACTAAAGAAAACAAATTTTCATTTGCTTTTAGGAACTGAAAGAATAGTTCATTTGAACAATTTCATTTGAAATATCGAAAAAATTAGTTAAGTAAGCAGCTGTTTCTAATTTGTTAACGATAAAGTTTTAAACTAAACAATAAAACCACATATCTGTGGAAACAGTAAATATCCTACAACTTTATTTATGTTAATTTTAACTGAAAACATTTTGGAGAGGTAGCTTTTATATGCTTAAATAATTTCTCTAACACCGCAACAACGTGTTTCTTTAGGCATACTACTTCACCCGAACAATGTGACCGCCAAGAAAAATTAGGTCAACGCGTCACCACTTGTTAAACTAATCCTTAGAATTAGAACTTAAACGCTTCCCCCTCGGATTCTTCATATTCCATCATGTGCACCTTTCGAAATCGTCCACGACAGCTTTAACCGCCCTTCATTAGATCAATCTATATAATGCGGCGATGAATCTGCCTCCAACCTGACATCTTTCCAATAAGAATGGAATATTTAAAATATTTGTTTTTATTAAAAAAATTACAAAGCACTTTACTGGCAGCAATATTTTCTGTCAGCAGGAACGAATAAGTACCCTCTTAAATGAGTATACTCATTTAGTATGATACTATTTTTCCAGGAGGTTCGTGAATAAAGCGCAGCGTTTTCATGCGATAATTCAATATTTCTCGACGCGTTATTTTCTTTCCTCTCTATAACTTACAGCAATCGAATACTAATTACTATTCAGCATCGACCATTCATCCTCGCGAATCCACAATCAGCGAAGTTACATTAAGGGGGTCTTACACCTAAAACTGTGACTTTTTAAAATAAAAAAAAACGAACTTCAGATTTAAACATTTTTGCACTGCCGTAGCCTACAGTTTTAGAAAATTGATGGATTTTCATTCAGCAAAGTTTGAAATTTTGGTATTTTATAGCATTTTGGACCGAAGTCTTGTATGTATCCAATTTTGTTGATTTAGTACTTTTAAAATTCAATAAATTCAAAAAAATTGCTTAATCAATGAATCTTTTTAGTTAATTGAATCTTAAAAATATTAAATAAAAAAAATTGCATACGTAACTGTTCAGTCCAAAATGGCATAAAATGGTACAAAATTTGAACCTCTGCTGAATGAAAATCCATCAATTTTTAAAAACTGCAGGCTACGGCAACGCAAAAATTTGTTATCTGAATATGTTGGTACCGAAGAGTCTTAAAGAGCTCTGGCTTGGATTATTTGGTCAAAAATTGAATATATTATTGTAAAAACATTGTATGAATATATTATTAATTTAATTTAGTTTTTTTTTAGTTATTTGAAAAAGTCAGATTTTTAGGTATAAAATCCCCTTAATGACCCGACACCGCTGCCTTGCGCGTCGGCAGAAGCGCGCTCACATATTCCCGAGTACATTTGAACGTCCTGGCCGTCGCGGGAGAAAAAGCCCTCGGAACAATCGACGGCGAGCAAGCATTGAAGGCTAATTAAATTTCTGCCTCCCGAGCTGATTGACGGCGGTGGGGTAAAAAAGATTTATAAGAGCGATAGATAGGCGAGTGAATGTGTATACGTTCCGTTGATCTCGGCTGAAAGACAAAGCGAATTGTTTCTTTCAGGCACCGCGGTAATGATCCCCGGGTCTGAAAGATCCGGGCCTACTGCTGCCGGCGATCCGCTTCTCGTTAAAGCGGGTTCGCGAACTGATATGCTCGAGATGAGACATTGTGCAATAGCGACTACAAAGTTTTTATCATTTTATTTGCGGCTATCATTATAACTATCAGAAATATTTTTAAAAAATAACTGATGGAATATTTTTACTCAAATATTGTTGCCATGAGCTGTATGCAAGATAGTTAAAGAACATGTATAAAATAATTATCAATTATAAAAATAAGGTGCTCATAAAATTATTCTGAATAAAATACAAATTTTAAATCCGGTTTCTTTAACGAATTTTTGGAATAATTTTGATTATTTAAATATTTTAATAATTTCTAAAGAGTAACTTCAAATATCTTCAAGTAGCTTCAAAGATGCTCGTTATCATACCTGCGTTATCATTCCCATAATCTTTCATTCAACGTTTCGAACTGTGCTAAAAAAGCTTACACTTTTTCTATAAAAGGAATTAGTCAAAGTTCATACATGAATAATGTAATTTTTGTTTTCCTATAGAAAAAAATTGTTAACGAATGTAAAAACTTCATAAAATGTGCTTACAGCTTTAAAAAAGAATTAAATACCTTCTTTGATTTTGGAATTATTTAAATATGTTTTATTTACATAATATTTTTTTCTGCATAATGTTTTTTACAATAAAAGCCTACCGTGTACAAAAAGTCAAAGGCCTTAAAAACTCGAAGATTATATTAAAAAATTTGAATCTGCGGTCGGCAGGTAACGCTCTCTGTTATTTAGTAATTAAAGATGCGGAATGCATGCGGATGCATTGACCCTTGCTCTTTCTTACAGGGCACTCTCGTTCGCCGAGTGTGGAAACAGTTTGTCGAGGCAAAAGGATCAGATTTCCGCAGAATTAAGCTCGTCGACAAAGCGAATTGTTTCTCCCAATCGGTGGCGTAATGATCGTTCGAGGAGAGGGCAGGAGGCTCTTTCCTCCGGCGAAACCGCAAGGTTTCTCATTAAAGATCGATCTTTCTTTCCCGTTCTTCCATCGCGACTGCACGTAAGACACGTACGCGGTCGAAAGAACGACTCGCCGGAGAGAAGAAATCGAGAGCCGCACGCGAGCCAAGTTTGGGCCTGACAAATGAAACAAAGACTGCTCGTACACGCGGAGTAACCGTTTCTTCTCTCTTTCTCTCTTTCTCCCTCTTGTTATGCGCGCGAGTGCACTCGACGAGATATATTGTGTAAAATCGCCTCATTCGCAATGCAGTACATCAAGTGAAACCCTTAAATATCGGGCCGGTGCTTCTTCCGCGGTTCCTCATCGCTAACCGAATGCCGATGTCCTTTTTTCCGAGGCGGCCACTTTTTCGACCGAATGCGTTGCGCCGCTCCCGACTTTTTTTCTTTTCTGCCCGGGCGGCTGCTTTTGGCACGTCCTTAAATAAATTAAAAGTGGAAGCGGCCGAGTACCCGCCCGTGAGCCGAGAGCGCGGACACGCTTCGACGGCGAGTTCACGCACGTGCCTCTGTTTTGCCCAACCGGACGCTTTCGCCGCGTAATTGACGCGTTATTCTTTCATCCTCGCCGATTTTTCATCAAACTAGAGAAATTCCTCGAGGCACTGAATTCCGATGATTTAATCATTCGACAATGATTATACGCTGTATATACTTTCTAAAATTCCGTTCAAAAACTGCTTTGGATCAGAATGAAATTAAAAATTTTTTCGTTTTTTTTTTTTTTCATTTTTTTGGATTAAATGTAATAACTATTCCTCCTAGAGGAAGCTTTATGATAGTAATTTTTGGAGTTGTTCGAAAAACCTGTTATAATTGTATTTTAAGGTGCCAGGAACAAGAATAAATGGTTTTTGAAAAATTTCTGTGCAGATGTGTGTGTGTGTGCGCGCCCGTATATACACCTGGATCTCAGCTTCTACTGAACGGATTTGCATCTTTCACGGCTCATTTTTTTTGCTTTTTTTGTGATGACTGGAAAAAAATCTTTTTTTTGATTATTTTATTGCTTTATTTTTATTTCTTTTTTTTAATGATAGGATTAAGACATTTGAATCGAACAAAAACCATTTTAAAGAGCATAATAATACCTATAATTTCAGATAACAAAAATTTTTAACAAAAACGTGTTTTTTTTTAAAAAGCTTATAATTCTTAATTTAAATTATCAACTGTTCTGAAGACATTTTTGGTAATTAAGAATGTATAGATCTATAATGAATGAAAAGCTGAAAACTGAAAAAATGAGTTTTCTATGTCGAACAATTACGGGAGTAAAAAAGCTTTCAATTACTTAAAATTTTGGGAAAAGGTAGATCTTTTGTATGTTTAGAGTTGTATTGTTTTTCTGCTTATGAAACTTATTATATCAAAAGATATTAAGATCAACCGGAACGGAAAAAAAAAGTTTTTCCAAAATTTGTGGAGATGCTTATCTCGGACCCCTAAGTAACCCTGAATTTTTCCAGATTTTTTTGATTCATAGTTTCGTGCATGGAAGCATCCAAAGTTGGCCAGAAACGCCATTTCTGCAAAAAAGACCTTTTTTCGACTCTAAATTGCGCAAAAACGGCGTTTCTGACAAAAAAACTTCGAATACATAATTTTTCAGAAATTTCATGAACTTTTCGAAAAACCTACCTAAGTTAAGCCCTTTTAACACTCCTTTTTGCCATTTTTAGGACAAAAAATGGCCTAAATATGAAAACATCAAATTTTTTTTATTTCTAACCACGAAAAAAGGATTCCTCGTTAAAAAATGAAGTATGAAGTTTTTGGAGTGGATCACAAAGTATTTTCAATTTTACAACGTTTTTTTCCGAAAAAATCGTCGTTTTCCGTCAAAACCGCAACTCTTGCATTCTTAAGATTTTCTAATTCAGTGGGGCTTATTTTTTTCATCTTAAAAATATCTTTGAGTTAGTTGGACTGTTTTTGAAAATCATAAAACACCGGAGATATATTACTTCAAACTCTGCTTTATTTGAAAAACCGCTGCCAAGTCATTGGCAGTTAGCTTCCTCATAACTATTTTATTGTTCCATTATTATCTCGTTTTTATTATTATTTTATTTTTATATGCTCATTTTAGAATTTAATAAAAAGCTAACAAAATTTAAATATAAATTTCGTTATTGGAATATTTAAAGTCCTATAGATGATAATAAAATATCTATCTTTTCCCAAAATTTCAAGTAATTTAAAGTCTTTTTACTTCCGTAATCGTTCGACATAGAAAATTCATTTTTTTCGGTTTTCAGATTTTTATTCAAAAACTAATTGACAAAATGGCTTGACATTTTTACAGATTATAGCTACATACATTCTTAATTACCAAACATTTTTTCAGAGCAGTTGATAATTTAATTTAAGAATTATAAGCTTTTTTAAAAAAAAACACGTTTTTATTAAAAACA
>JAWWEO010000023.1:1481125-1493741 GCA_035582975.1 Ormyrus labotus
CCTAGCACCATCGGAGAGCTGAACTGCTGATCCACACCGTCAACAGGAGAAGCAGTTGGCAACTTAACCTCACTCGAGGCGAAGCACTTGTCAACACGGTCATGGAAACTGAGTCGAGGGAGTGCAGACTGCGCATGTGCGCGACGGTCATGCCCGAGCTGAGGTGAGGCCCTCGCGAACTAAGATCGGAGGAACGGCGTGCCGCCATCTTATCGATGGCGATACTCTGTTCCTGACCGTGAAAGCGTGCACCTCGTTTGAGGAATATCTTTCGTTTAGGAATCGTTTTTTTTGTGATTACTTTTGTACGCTACTTTTGTGACTCTACAGTGTCGAATCTCGAGAGTTCAGAGGAAATCAAAAGAGACCAATATCATTTGAAATTGTTTTATATAAGATTATACAATTAAATCTATTAACTTTAAATTTCTATTATTGTAAAAAAATTGTATACAAATAAATACTTAAATTTTAAATTTCATATAATGAAAATTAATTAAATTAAATTTTAATAATCAAATATAAAATTAATGTATTAAATACATATAAGAGCGAATAATATTTACAAAATAAGTAATCATTCTTATTCCAAGTATAAAAGATAAACTACATCAAATTTATGTTTATATTTTGATTTCGAATTGACACTGTTTACGTTTCAAATAATTTCAATATTGCAATTTAAACATAAATTAGATATTTTAATATTATTTGAATATATATGTATTAAAAAATTTTAAATCTATTATTTATTTGAAATTATATGTCATTATTTATATAAAAATATTTTCAATGAAAAATAAGACATTTTTATAAGATCGATAATATAGAAATTTTTAAAATTTATACTTACCGACGTAGCATTTCACGACGTTCTAAGTATAATTTCTTCAATGCTTTGTCGATCGTCAAACAAGAAACTACGTTGTGAAAGATTTATCTGTTATAGGTGTATATGTTAAAATAAACTAAGTGCAATGAGTAAGAACAATATAAAAAGTGATAGTGACAGGAAAGACAAAAAGAAATATAAAAAAAATAAACGTGAAAGTCCTAAAAATGCAGCGAATACCATGTGGACTCCGGAATATTTTTTTGATAAGCCAGATAAATTGTACAAACTACTAAGATATATTAAGACGATACCAGATCTAGAATCGTACGATTTAGAAGATGTTAAAAAGTTAAATGCATTGTTTAGATGCATGACGAAGGCCTACTATACTCCTACAGTGATCGATTCGTTTAAGAAGACAATTGAATCATACGGTGGCTTAGATTCATTAATTAAAATGAGTCCTTCCAACTTATCGCCACATATAGCTGCCAGCTATTTGGTCAAACTGTAAGTATTTAATTATAAGTTTTACTATTTGCTGATAGGGTGCGTGCTGAAAGGATGCCAAGAAGCCGTGTAAAAAATACTCGCCTACGGCCTTATAACATATGTAAAATTGAAAATACTTATATGCAAATAACTTCTTTAATAAGAAACTATTTCACAGCCTGACTTGCACGATGCTACCGAGTAGCAATCTCCACATCCTCGTGAACGAGGTCGTGGACGTGGACGGGGATGTGGTCGAAGACGTAGACCAGCGCGTTTGGCATCACCGCCACTGATTGCTGAGGGGCTTCAAATGTGCAAATATTCAAAAATGTAAGGGTTAGTATGAATGTACTTTTCAGTTAGATGGCAAAGTTAATCGTCACAATTGTAGGTTTTGGGCGTACAAAATTTTAAGTTATAAGGATAAGAGACCATTATTAATATGCGAAATACGAAAACAGTGACTGGGAATCGTCTAGAGAACTTCGGGATTTTCGCCCAGTCCGAGACCGAAATCTCTCGGCAAGGTACGCTGTATAAGTGCCTTTCGAGACCTAGTTTTCTTGCGGGTAGTCGAATGCCACCTAGCGGTGAGCCGGTGTACTAAGGCTCACGGGCCGAATTCGCTTACGGGTTCGCGTAGCCGCCTAACGATAATTGTCGGTACGACTTTGCGTTGCGGAAGTGCTCCTACCGTTACAAATATGATGCGAGAAGGAGACAATAGTAGTAGTGCGAACAAATATTGAAAAGATTAACGTTGATTTTTAAACGTTTTATGGTTTACTTAATTAACGTAAAAGTGGCTTTTTTGTACACTTACCTATTATTTTTAAAGGTTAAAAATATTTTATTATTTAGATTAGTAATTATGTTGTTTATAATAATTTATACGTTAAGATCAATAAGATGAGTTTTAGTTTGATAATTCATTATTCATATATAATAAGTGTTCTTTAACTAAGAAATTTATAATTATAATATCTTTAAAAAAGAAAAGACGATTTTATATTTAAATACTAGTTTCGATATGTATTTTGCATTTTATTGCAAATTATTATACAATTTATAATTTATTAGTGTGCTGAAAATGAACGTGAATTACATAAAAAGTGTGATAAAGTTGAAAATGTCCCAAAATTAGTGAATAAAATTCTTTAATTAAATAATTCTTTCCGTAAATTATGTAAATCTAGTATAGTAGAATTTTTAAAATATATCTAGTACAACATAGCTCAATTAAAAAGGTGTATTTAAAGCTATTTATAAGTGTACGTTCTAATTATTCGCATAGATTTTAAAAAATTCTGAAATTGTATAGTAAATGAATAAAATCGGTTAAAATATTAAATCCTCTTCGACTACATTCAAATTGAGGATCGCTTAAGAAAATAAAAATGACATCGATAAAAATTATCCTGTCTAAGATTGGAAAGCGACTTATAATAAGTCGAAGTCGACGTGCCGTGACGCCGTTATGAATACATAACATAACCGACTTTCGTGAACAGGGAAAACTTGAATCTTGAATTCCCCGAGGATACGATCGCAATTGTGCGGTGGGTACATATTTTGGGGAGTGACGTCTTGGGAAACCGAACGACAAAGATTCAGGAAAAAGTAGAATGAAGAAAAGTCGATGTATTACAGATTTTTATTTGATATTGTAACTTGATTTTGATGATCATAAATATGTTTTGTACAATATACTATCTACAAATAAATACTTCTCACATTTGAAAATTATAAAACCAATAATAATTTTAAGATATTTAATTAGTTTTTGTTTATAAATTAAGCAAATGAAGTAAATCTTAGTTACAATCTTATAATTGTTTTCCACTGAATTTATTAAAGAAAATTAAACTAAATAAAAAAAAACCAAAGCTAATTTTCCTTAGTAAATAATTAATTAACCGTAAAGTCATATAAAATTATATGTATTTTAGAGATTAAATATTTATTAAAAAATGTTATTTATCTATAAATTACTTACACTAAGGGGGTTTAAACATAGACTTATCAAAAAATTTTTTAAATCACCTGAAAAAGTAATTATATTAATCAATAACATCTTATTACGATAATTTTGTTCAAACAATATCAGATAGAAGCTTTTAGTCGCATTCAATACCAAAACATACTAAACTATTAATATTTCGGCGGGCTATAAAATGTACCAATTAATGAATTTTCATTTACTGAGCCAAAATTTGTGTATTTTATGCATTTAAAACTAAAACTTTTTTACTTATTATAAAGTATTAAAGTTTAAACCAGTTTTAGCATAAATTATAGCGTTTCTACTGCTAAAATATGAAAATCACTGTAAGTTACAGCAATTTTTATCAATATGAAACCCCTAAAACAGCTATCTTTAAATATCGAGCTTAACAGTATTGTTTACTTAAAAATTCGAAAACATGTTATCTAGGTATCGATCATGAATCACTAAGCATATCAATACGATCGAACGGGATTCTCGGAAGCCTCGGACTCGGGCATCGTTTAATGAAATTATTTTTCGAGTGGAAAAAAAGCCGAAGAGACAACGGGAGAAAGAGACGTACAAGCACACGGCCTGGAGGCTGCCGCGCGTGTGCGTGCAGCTTCAAAGACATTCCGAGGCGTGGACTGCTAGTCGTGGAACGGAGCCCGCGCGCGCCTGACAGGTGGACGACCTTGAACGAGGACCCTTTATAGAGCCGTGCATCTCATTGACATCGATGAAACGATCATTATTCTCGGATGCGCCGCGGCTACAGCCGTAATAACGTGTTTGCGCGGACGTGGATTTATTCTTTCGTGACGCCGCTTTGTAGATGGACGCCTTTTCGAAAATGAATATTTTCGTGCGCCACTGGGTAACGTATTGGCTGTTTGTTCTTTTTCTATAGGCGAATGGGCTGTTGATTGCGAGTAGAGGTATTTTTTTGAGATATCGGGTTGTGTCCGAATGAATAAGTGTGTAGTTTTTACAAAATAATATAATTAACAAATGTAGAATATCGGTATAAATTAAGATAATCAGTAAAACTTGTATAATTTTAAAGAGGTTTAATTTTTTTTTACCAAAAAACACGGAAAGAATTATAGAATTTAGAATGTCTCCGAAGATCAATAATATATATTGAATAATTTATTTCGTATTGGTTACTTATTTTAAGATTTTAACGAATATTGAATATTCTAGATTTATTCAACTTTTAAAAAAAGATCACGTCGAATAAAAACTTAATGAAGTACTCTATACTGCCTTATATCCTATATATCTATCCCAAGTAGCCAATTTAGTTAGAGAAACGTTCTGAGGAAAATTGAACATGGATAACGACTTTGAAACAATCTCTTTGAACGCATCTCATGTTGATTCAATGCCATTAGTTTGAAGTCAATTGCTGGACAAGATGGTCAGTGATTTCTAATAGTATCTTTCATCGAAATTTAAACTTAATTGATTTGAAGTTGAAGATAATGTATGACAAGTACTTTAAAATTTTATTAAATTATTTTGAGAATTACCATGATGATAGTTATTAACACTAACATTTATTTTCCATACAATAATTGTATATGATTAATAATAAGTAACCTAATAAGGTTACTTTTCATTTTTCATACATTTTTATGTTACAAAAATAATTAACATATTTCTTTTAATGAATTTTTACGTTTTAAAATCTCTTAAAAATTTTAGTACATACGGCGAATTGTGTAGGATAAAATAAGCATGTTATAATATGCGTAAAAAATCGAAATAAGAATAGAAGCAAATAAAATGAGTTAATGCTACAAAATTTAAAAATAAACATAATTTGATGTTCCTTATCTGACATTCGGTTAAACGCATAAATATTTTTGGCAGGATGCGTTAATATTAAAACTGCACTCGTTTCAGAGTACAGCATATCACGCACTGTTAGCAAAACAAAGAACTGCCCGCGTTAAAACATTATCGCGAGCATTGCCCCAAAGCACCTGCACCGTCAGCCTCTTAAGCACACAGCTGATGGCCCGAGCGTGAAAGATCGTAGCTTCTGTTTCGCTTTCGGGAGGCTGCCGATCTCGCGGGGGCATGACTCGGCGCGTTTTTTCGTGCCCCGTGCTGCGATAGGGAACTACATTAGATGAGACCGGGCCGATTACGCCTCCCGATAGCCATCGAGACGGACAACTTGACAGGCCTATCTCTCGTCTAATTCATCCGGTAGCCGCCGCCTGCCGTTCCTCGCTTTTATCCGCGGTTTCGGCCCAGGCCGTTCATCCTCGGGGCGATGCGTTTGCATTTATATTGTGATCGATCCTTTTATGGGTCAGATCCGCTTTTTTTTGCTCCCCAGGAACCCCCACGGCATCCATTTCAGTTGCGCTCGGTTTTTGTTTTAATCAATCACTGCCATTTAGCACTACATAAATTTCTGGCCGCCTTTGATACATATTTCCTATACGAGCTGCCTCGGTTAATGACTGCGATTATCGTGGAGGATTTTTTGGTGGCTGGTTGAGAAAAAAAAAGTAATGAACGATGATTTGTGATTGCGGACTCGGCTCCGAACGTATCTGATCGATAATGCTGGAGAAACCTAAAGTCATAATAGATTGTATAATAGATTGTTATTTTTTCAGCTGCCTTTATATATCTTTACAATTAATTTTTTTCTATTTGCCACAGATTGTACGTCAATTGCTCTACGAAAATTACAAGGTTATTGATCCTTAAAATGGAATATTAAAAAGATTTTTTGTTTTATTTTATAAAAAAAACTTAATTTATTTATTATACCACTTTATATCAACATTTATTAACCTCTATTACGTAAAAGTATTAAATTCTTGGTAAACTGATTACTTTTTTTATTAAAAATATTTTTATTAATCATCATTGATCTCTTTATTTCCCACCTTTTCTATTTTTGGACCTAACCGTTTTAAACCTATTCAACAGAAATCAGATCGAAAGAAAAGATCTTGCACACGTTTCAATTAAATATTAACTCGATATGAAATCTCCGATCCTCGGATTAACTTGACCTTATAGAACAGGTCCTGAACTATTATACGGTAGCTGCACTTTACGCGGGCCCGACTCGAGCGTAATCAATCTTCGAGTTGTCCATTGAAAAACTCCCCGATAGATCGGCTAAAGAGAAAAGGTGCGCATCCGCATAATTTAAGTGTCAATTAGCCAGTTCTTCTGGCGAATGGCTTAGGAAGCAGTTCCCGCGCCTTCTGCCCGCGCGTATATACACATATCCGCCTCGGTCGGTCTTACGCACAATCGGTCGCCGGCATCCGAGGCTTTTCGAAAATTTATCAGCTCTCTTTGCGGGCAGCACGCGGCGGACGGCGCTTTTGCGCTTTCAGATTAGAGGACTAGCGTTCGCGCCAGATAATCGCCGCGGCAGAGCGACGATCAATTAAAGGCCCGCGGGTCGCGCGCCGCGTCAGATGCGTATAAGCGCATTCCAGGCAGCTCTCCGTTTCGAGAGTTATCTCAATCGGCGCTCAGCAGCTCGCAAGACAGAGAGAGGAGACGATCGGACACAAAGATCTCTTATTGAAATTCCTGCGGAACCATTTCTTTCCGCCGCCGCGCGCGCCGCGGCCAGCGCACAGCCAGCGGCCCGACCGAAGGGGAGAGAGAGGCCGAGAGCGCGGCCAGCTGCGATCCACCGTTTCGGATCTCAATTAAAGATAATTGGCAGCTACCGCGAGCCGGAGCTTATGTGTAAGCGGGCCCCGAACGACGGCTGTTTATCCGCGCGACGTCCGAGACCGCTGCCTTTTATAATGTGCGAGACCGAGAGCGCGAAATCGGCCTGCGCCACCGAAGCCCGAAAATCCAAATTTATGTGCTCCGAAACACTAATGCGCGAGGCTCTTTTGCGGAAGCGCGGTGCGCGGTCTTCTTTTAAACATGAGATACGTACTGTTTTGCGGAAAACGGTAATGAACAATAAATTGATTCAATGAATTGGTAGGAAAGTAAAATAAAATTGATGACTCGGAGATTTATCAATCGTTCTAATAAAACTAAAAATTATGTTATGTCATTCAAATAAAATATATAAACAAGTAACATAAATTAATACACACATGATTTCACTTTTACCTTCTAATTTATTATATTAAATCAGACGGCTTTCTTCAGGCCTGATTGCGCTTAGCACGAAGTCTCCTGCACTTACAACCCTTGCGACCGCGGTTCCAATTAGCGACAAAGTGTCTCAAAAGCTGTCAATCCGAAATTGATTGACGGGCGGCTTATCGTTCACGTTACCACTTAATCTAATTACGAGGCTCATTTTTTCCGTAGAAAAAATTAACACGCCACGGAATGCAGGCAGGGTGACAGTAATTGGGAACCCTCGATGTAACCTGTTGCACTGTGGATTTAAAATTTAAAATAAGCAATTAAATAACCCTCTTCGAAATTTTGACATTCCCCTCTTCGCGATATTATGCATGAAATTCGGAAGCGTACTTCAATCATCTTTCTCGACTGCAAAAGAATTTAGGAAGCTCGAAAAAAGCAGACAAAAAATCCGCCTTGCTCCTAAAATATTCTCGGAAGCACGCGACGAAGAATAGAGAAAAATTCAGGAGACAAACAATCGCCATTAAATCTCTTGTAGCGCTCGTGCAAGAACGTCATCCTGTCAACGTGAGGCTGATCATTTTCATTTTTCTGTCTTCTCTTCTTTGTTACGATCTCGGCGGCGCACTTTGAGAGCCCGCAACTTTGTACGGTTGGTAGTAAGTAAACAAAAGGGACGATTTGCACGCCAGGTGGCTCACGCACCTTCTCACTCTCTCTCTCTCTTACCCTTTCTCTCTTTGTTCGCGAAAATAATGGAGGCGGGAGAAAGTGACGCCGAGATAATGAACATTGCGTGAGGCGCTCCGAGGCTCCGAGGTATACGGCGAAAACTTTTTTTGCTGAGAAAACGCGAGGAGAAATTAGGGTTAACTCTTTCAGCGTGATAGGCAGGTTTGTACAAGGACTGCCGATGGAATCGACACTCCGCAGGAGAGAAACATCACTCAACGAATGGAGGTGGATAATGACGCGGCAGCTTTCGATAGTCCCATTTTCTTTATGGATGAGGTTTCGAACTTTTCGCAAAGACCTGTTAGTAATTAAAGAAAAGTTTTGAAATTTTCAAGTTTTACTACAATTGCTTATTTTCGCAAATTTATCTAATTTAAACTATGACATTAGCTCAAATATTAAAATTTTTACAAAAAAAGTTCATTCTTTTTCAAAGTTAGAAATAAATACCCTGAAACAAATTTGTTGTTACGAAATAATGAAGAAATAGACATCTAAGTTTGTGAAAGCAAATCTTAAATTATTTTATTAATATTTTTGAATATTTTAAAATGCTTTGGGAATACATCCAAGGTAGCATTTTTTCAAAAAAGAAACAAAATTATGAATGAAGTAATTAACAATTATCCTAATTAAAAAGAAACGGTATATTGTCAGAATTGAAAAATATCACTAATTAGAAGTATTGAGCACTTATTTGTTTACGAAATAATTAAGATATTATCCGGTTACCGAAATAAAAATTGCGTAATGCAAAACTTTTTGTAATTGAACATGGACTGCAAGTGGCATTAAATTACTGAAATAACATCCGCGATATAAACGCAAATTACCGAGGTCATAAATTTCTTTTATTTTTCTTATCTAAATAAAATCGATTTGAGCATTAATTATACAAAAATGAAGTCATTTTCATCTGTGCATAACGTTTCAAGATAAAGTACCTTTCTTTTAATTAAAACACCGAAGCTGCGTGTATAAATAAATGCAAATAGCAGTTGTTTCCTCGTAAATAACGAAAAGAAAGTTCTTTGTTAATTAGCTAAAATCAAGTATGCGTATAAATTACTTTACGTAATATACAAATGAACAATATTTTAGTATTTACATTAATTAAGTAAATCATTGGAAGATGCAAAATAATTTTTTTTTCCTTTAATGCTCTATACTAAGAGCAAGTTGAAAAATATAAGCACTAAACAAAATAAATAAACCCTTTATGGGTACTTAAAGAAAGGTCTTATTGACACGTGCTGTATTTTTTCTGCGCCATAATAATATATTTACATGAAATACACTTAAGTAGACATACGCATTTGTATACGCAACGCAACGTGCTCGAGTCGCTTCTAGTAAACTCCATTTCGGATCTGACACATTTGAAACACGCAAACGTGCATAGAAAAGTGCCGCGAAACTCTCTAGCGAGCAATTTTCATTACCATACAGACCCGCAAAAAAAGCCGGCGCTACTCAATCGGTGCAAGAAAACGCCTGGATCTCGGAGCTGTTTCAACACGGCGCAAAAAGTGCACAACGAAAAGCGGCGACGTCTGAAAAATAAGCCTATATCCCAATCGAAGGCTGTTCGAAAGAACTTCGCACAAAGAGAGAGAGAGAGAGAGAGAGAGAGAGAGAGGCAGATCCAGTGACAAGTCACACGTTTGCGTTCGCGCGTGGCGCGAGAAACAGACGCGGGGAGAGAGAGAAAGAGAGAGAGAAAGAGAGAGAGAGGGAGAGAGAAGGAGAGAGAGAGAGCGAGCGATGCAGCAATCTAACCGCGTTGATTAGAGTCGTATGTAGAATGGAGAACCGGATTCCGAGAACCTGTTTCCAGGTTCACGTAAGATCCCCGCGAGTAATCGACTGACGGATCGGCGACCGTTCGAGTCAGCGACCCCGACGAACCGACTCGCCGCTGCCGCCACTGTCCTCTGCGTACGTATATAAAAGAGCATATATGTACACTTTTACCTGTACCCGCTGTCCTAAGGAGAACGGGAAAGCTGGACCGAGATTCAAATCTGCGCGTATTCATTGTTTCGGAGCTCTGGTAGCTTGGAAATGTAATTTCGAATTACTAATGTGGCTATTGTTATATTTTTATTTCTAGCTCAGTTTAGGGAGTAAATATTTATTTAAAGCAAAATTAATCGCAATAAAATGAAATTAAAAGCGGATCGCAAAGGCTAAAGTTCTTGGGAGCAAAAACTAAAATTCTTCCAAACAGATTTCCGTCCAGAAGCTAAGATTAAAATTTGCACGAAGAAAAAAAATTCCTTTTTGCAAGCCTTAATTACATCTTAGCAGAACCCATTTAACATTTCCATATCTGCAAGTTTGCAATTTCTTCAAATTAACAGACCGGAGCTTTAATGATCGCGCATTCAGCAATGTTTAGAAAATCAAGCCAGCAGAAACGGCGGTAGTGACGCGATTGTAAACTATTCGTCGGCCACAGAGTACTTTGCTCCTCTCTCTCTCTCTCAAGACGGCGGCTCTCGGCTCCTCGACTCCCTTATAAACATATTCGGTCATTAAAAACGCATAATATTCGCGTAATAGATCGTTCAGCGCATCGCTTTGGCCTTTGAAAAGAGGACACTCACTTCTGGGCGGCGCGCGACTGAACCCGCCGCCTTTGGCCGCGGCGGCGGCGGCGTTAATGGGAGTTCGTTATACGCGAACGATCTTCGCGGCTTGCGAGCATATACTAATCACCCGGGCGTGTAAGTCAACCCTTTAAGAAACGGAGCGTTGAATAATATCGGAGTGGGTTATATATTCGAGCGGCCGGGGAGGAGGGTTTCAAACGCACTGCGAGAGCCGAGGCCGATTTCTGTCGGTGAGAGCGTATGGATTTCCGTGTGAGTGCGAAGCGAAGCGTCGAGGCAAGTGACAGCTGCAACGGACCGATTAAGTCTCCTTCAAAGATGCGAGTTGCTGAAACTCATTAGTTTTCGTGCGCGGCAACACTTTAGTGTCGCTGACGGTGGCAAGTCGGGCTAAAATGAAAATGACGAGAAACGCCCTGAGTAATTGCTCCAAAGCGCTCTCGTGCCGATTGTGAGATGGCGAATTTTATACTTGCGCCTAGCGACACTTTCTGTACTTGCCTAAAGTAATCTTTAAAATACAAAGTTATATATTTTTTAAAAATTTTTTTGAATCCAGAATAGCAAGTTGAAAACTTGAAAATAAGTGTAATTTATAATATTTCTTTAAGAAATGAGCATCTAGACGTGCGAGCCTTTACGCAGAAACATTATTACTCTGATGTATATGAGAAGGGAAGAAGTTTACCAGCGTTGAAAAAAATAGAATAATTATACCAGGCTCTAAACATTACGTAGCTCCATCAAAAACGCCTCCTTCATTGACTCCTAATTCAGTAGCACTTCTCGCAATCTTCAGCACTTGCCATAAAATCTTATGTCTTACTCGCGCAGTCAGCGGCTGATCTAAAAAAGAGCCCTTACAACCCAATCGCTAATAAACCCCTTCCCGAGGCAAACAAACCCACTTGACTGCTGAAACCCCGCATCGTCCAATAACCGCTCTCATCCCGCGAGAGCTACCGCCCATCCGGCAGCCCGCAAGCAATAAACAAGGCACTTTACAGATGGCAGCGCGTCTTCCTCAGTTCATTAGCGCGCGGCGCGTTTAGATTTTCAAAAATTTTCACCTGCCCTTCAGCTCCCCTCGCCCCGCCGATATGAAATACGGAATGCCGCCGTTAGATAAAGCGTAATGGCCGCACGGGTGGTCGCTATTTGCGCACGGCTCGCGTGCACGCGGCTCGCGCAATGATCGGTTCGCCGAGCCGGATGAGCGTCTTCGCCGCGGCGCGCCGGTAATTCGCTCTCGTCGGAAAGCCTCGCGCTTAGCGGTCGGCGGGAGCTGAAAAGCGCTGCGGATCTGGCTTCTGGATTGAGCATTAAACGTCGCAACTTTGTGTCTTGTAGGCCAAGCTGAGATAAGCTTCGTTATGTATGCGGAACGCTTTTTATCCTCCTTTGCGGCTGCTGATCTTTGTACATTAAGGCAGATTTGAAAAAATACAATGATATATTATAATAACCTATAGTCGGAAAAAAGTGGCAATGTTGTTCAATCAGTCTAAATATTTTGTGCGTTCATTACTTTAAAGTTCTGGTGTCGTGTTACTGCAGCTGCAACATTAGCGTGAAAAAAGAAAATGAAAATAACACCTGCACGTATCAAAAGAAAATGATACTCGTTTAATATGATATTGATTTCATAATCATTAGGAGACTATTAATATGCAATGTCTGTATACAATACTATAGCAATTCTTTTGTGCATTAAGGGGATGCCAAAGACAACATTTACCGACCGAGCACTGGTGGGAAGAACATTGTTTATAAAAAAATAAATCGTGAATAATTAGCTAAAAAAAAGTATGCATTCCCTAGCTTTTATCATTATTAAAG
>JAWWEO010000023.1:1493841-1504488 GCA_035582975.1 Ormyrus labotus
TTTGTTATTAATTAATTTATGTATTTTTCAGGTCAATTTTGCAAGAGAAGAAAATGGGTATCATACCCCCTTAATTGCTTTTGCCCACCTTAAACGTTTGAAATGCTCAATTTTCTACGCTACTTTCTAGCGTGAAATGAGGGCCCTTTCATACCTGAGTTGGGAAAAAATTATAGCATAGACAAATCTTGTATAAACACTGTGTATTCACGTTAATGAGTTTTAAACGGGTGATCCTATCTTTAAGTACGGTTGTAAAACTTTTTCAATATCATTCTTAAATCTTTCTGTTATATGTCCTTCATGGTTGAAGCAATTAAAATACTATTATTTAAGGGACAAGGGACTAAGTGGAGGTAACCAAATTTCCTATAAATATGAATTCATAGGGCTTGGAAATATCAGTGCTGCTTCGTCAGTCTTGCGCTCAACATCAGTCTTATGAGAAGTTTAAAATTGAATGTCAGTGCTTAAGTTCAATTTCTTATTACGGTTCAGAAAGATCAGTGCTGCTTTCTCAATCTTGTGTTCGACAGTTTTGTCAGAAGCATAAAATTGAGCGTCGGTGTTTAAGTTTAATTTTTTTTTTGTTTAAAATGAACGTATTTACTGAAAATATAAATCGCGGCGATTTGACAGACTTGGAATATGCTGATTTAATGAAGTTTGTAATGTCAACGTCACTCCCTCTAGTTCCTTACTCCAAATTGGCTTTAGTAACAGATAATTGGAAAGAAGAAAATTTACTAGGTGAGGGAGGATTCAGTAATGTTTATAAAGGTTTGTACAGCTTGTATAAATTTGTGTAACTTTCAATTGATTTTTATGTATAATAAGTTTCATAAGTTTTAATTCATTTAAAATTATACCGATTTTTATTTTTGCAGGTGCTGCGTGGAATAATATTGAAGTTGCTATAAAGAGATTTAAACCAAGAAATTATAAAGACTTTTATTCTCAATTGGAGCAACCATTTCGAGAAATAACAATTTTAGATTCATTAAAACATGAAAATATTTTACCCTTGTTTGCGTACAGCATAGATGGTGAAGCACCTTGTATTCTTTATCAACGTATGAGTAATGGTTCGTTAGAAGATCGACTGCTCTTAAAAGGAGGATCATTGCCTCTTTCTTGGCGTCAAAGATATAATATAGGAAAAGGAACAGCTCGTGGATTGAAGTACCTTCATACGATACATACAAGACCTTTAATTCATGGGGATATCAAATCTGCCAATATTTTGTTAGATAAAAACTTTGAGCCGAAAATTGGAGACTTTGGACTAGCAAAGGAGACCTCTTCTACTAACTTTTTGAAAGTAAGTTTTCTGAATTATAATTTTATATCTTAAATACAATTTTCTTATACGCACAAAATAGTATAGTAAATTTTACCTTTAATACTATTTTCAACATAACATTCGTATAGATAGCACGGTAATAGTACATTATGCAACTAGGGGAGAAAATGAGCTATTTCTAGCGAGGGTGAGGTATTCAGCACGAGTCGGAGTCGAGGGTGCTGAAAGCGCCCGAGAGAGACGAGTGCTGAAAATACCTCACCCGAGTCTGAAATAGCTTTTCTCCCCGTGTTACACACCGTGTTTTTGTCAACGAGGGCATGGAAAGCCCACATTTGGTGTTAGAAAGTTGAGTAGATGATCGTGAAAAAAATTTTTTTTGAAATTTCCGAAATTAAAAAAAGTGACTTTTTCGTTCGGTAAGCCGCGCCGGAGGCGGGGAAAAAAGTCATTTTCCCCGCTCGGACAAACAATTTTGACAAAGATTTGGAATTTCAAACATTTTGGAATACTTTTTAGCGAATACTTTTAAAACTACTGCAAAGTATAAATTTTCACAGCCATAAAAATAAAATTTATAAGGATATGATGTTAAATATTATCAAACTGTTCTTATGATTTTTATCGTTCCGTCGCTACAATTTTTACCTTAGCTATTGATCAATCGAGATTAGTCAGTTGATGAAAAAGAAGTAGTGCACAGACAAAACTTTCCATCAAAAATTACCATGAAAACTATTTGAATCAGATTAAATTTTAATGTGTTGGTAAAAATTATGGTAACGTAATGATAAAATTTTGATACAAAAACTAATAAAATTTGATATTACGTACAATTACAAATTATAAAATACGATTAAAAATTCAAATACGACATTCTTGCCCCGAGTTTACCATCATTTTCATGATAATTTTTATAGAAAATTTTATCTGTGCATATGTACGAATAAGCGACTCATCGAAACTGAAATGAAATCACATTTATTTTTTATGAAAATTAATGTCAACTATAAGAAATTTATTATATCTAAAGTTAAAAAAAAGAATTCATTGCTTCCCTTACCTATCCTATCACATTTTTATCGTGCTGTCACGGTAATTTTTTCCCTGAATGCAATTCTAAGATGACTACATTCCGTAACGTAATTTTTACTGTGAATTTCAAAATAATTTTTACTATATTATTCTCTGCGTGTAATAACTACTTCCTGTAATTTGATTATAATTTCTCAGCAATTCACTGAATTAACATCAAATTTGTTTTCAGCTCAATAACACATACGGTACCAAAGGATATATGGCTGAAGATTTCATTACTGAAAAAATTCTTTCTACAAAAGTCGATACTTACAGTTTTGGAATTGTTTTATTTGAATTAGCTACAGGTTCACTTGTTGAAAAAAGTACAAACGGTTTGAACAAATATTTGAAAGAATATTTAAATAGTTTAACTCCCAAAACTATTGATTTAGTGAAAGATTCCACAGCAGGAGACGAATTGAGCATATTTTTTGTATTGTTTATAATGCTGTCAAGTGAGTGTACAGAAGAATTAGCAGAAAAGAGACCAGAAATGACAGTTGTTTATGAGCTTTTTAGATACGAAACGATCGCTGGTATTTAAACATAGCAATAACATTATAATAACATAATTTTAACTCTTACATGTAAATATAATGTTTATATAGTTTAATTTTATTATTTGTAAATTATTTGTAAAAAAATAGATATAATCAATAAAAAACTTGTGCTTGATTAAACATGTGTAATTATTTATTTTTACTTAATATTTAAATTAAATGTTCTCTTAAAAACATGTGAAGTATTTAAAGATTGATTTTGATTGGTCTGTAAGAATTGAGTGCGAGAATTCGCTCACGCTCGCACATTTGCTAAATTTGAATTTTTAAAATTGAATTTTTATGTTTAACTATTTAAAACTAAATAATTAAATTAAATTAAATTAAAATAGAATAAAAAAATGTTTATTTTATTAAAATTATCTAATTATTTTATCATTTAAAATAATTAAAACTAAATTAGAAAAAAATGCATTCATAAACTTAAAAAAAATAGTACTCGTAAAGTGCACTGGATAATATCTAGTAAAATTAAAAAATATAAATTATGTAATAATTATTGAATAAATTTATTTCATACAATGTAAACAAACATTATTATAACTAAAAATGAGTTTAGAATGTTGCTTTGGTTTATAGATATTTTTATACTGAAAACTAGCTAGATTTTCAAAATCTATAAAGTTTCTAGCGATGTGTTGGTTACGCTGATAGCTGGGAAGATTATAATTTTCCTATGCGATTTTCTATAAATATTGTTATAAGCGACGCAATAATGCCATATTTTTTAGAAATTTTACGTTCATATTTTTCTTCCAACAAAATTGAATTTAAAACTAGGAGGCTGCGTTTAAAAAAGAAAAAAAAATACATTTAAACTAGTGGTGATAAATCGAACTTTGCTTTTTCCTCTATATAAATCTTATTTTTCTGTCGGCATAAAATAAAATACAGCCCGCTCTTTCAAGTTTTCAAATTACGTAAGCTCACCTAACTACAAAACGAAACTTAATCTTTTCTCGCTTATTACATATCTGGTGTACATAAGAAGCATTTTATTCGAAGTGGAAAGAAAGGGAGAGAGCAAGAGGGGTGGGGAGAAGAAAAAGACAAGGAACGGCAGCGTGCACTCGAACTGTCGAAGCGAGAAAGAGACGGGCTTCAGTCGTACTTTATCTTCCCCTCGCAATCGGGGCAATATATTCCAGGCACGAACTATTGTCGCCGCCGCTGAATGGACGTTTTCGCTTAAAGTCGCGCGTCGCCTGGACAAAGAGATCATTACGCTGAGTAAAGAAAGGCGCACTGCCTGCTACGGACACTTAAATACCTGGAATTCACGCCCTGATTATATGCCTATACCCCAACCCTAGACGGGGCAGATGCCAACTGGATAACGGACGCTATCCCGGAGAAATGCCGCTTCTCCGCCGCTGCTGATCGCCTACAAAAACTACTATTTCTTCCTTCCATTTCTAGTTTTCCTTATTTCTAATTTCTATTTTGTAATTTTCTAACGCTTACTACACATGCATGAATGAAAATCAGAGGCAAAAACTACAATAAGCCTTATTTTGAAACGGTTCCTGCAGCTCCATCAAACGTATTTATCGCGACGGCACTTTGCGCAACACTTTGATCGGTAACTTTATAGCATTGTAGAACAGAGAGAATATTGCTCCCTGATTTGCGGCGATATGATGATGCACCGCCATCCTCTGAATCTTTTACCGCCACAATATTGCATGCGGCTGCTTCGTATGCATCATTAAGAGATCTCGATGCGCGATAAAACGCCTGAAATGTCAATCTCACGCTTGTAATATTCAGGTTAACAATATCTTGCATCTTGTTTCTTCAACGCGTAATGGGCGTTGCGCTCGTTTTTTTTTTTTTTTTTTTTTTCCGCCAAACAAAATCCCGACCCGTAGAAAAGTATAGCTCTCGGGCATTTGCATGATTGCATGCAGCGCATGTCAAAGTTTAGATTTACAATACGTACTGCGTGGATGCTAAATTTCTAGTCACTTCATCAGGAAGCTACTTACTTTGCTTTTATTAGTCGTTGAGTTGCAGAATGGAAGCCTTGTCGTACGCGATGATCAAGAAATAACGCATTATTATTCTTGCGAAATTTTTTCATCGCAGTCACAGAGTTTCGCAACCTTGGGTTATGTAAGGATGATGTACGTCTATTCTTCTTGCGGCTCGTGCTGCTCTATTATATAAAAACGATTAAAACTTTTTCAAACCCCCAATATTGTCAAAATTTACGATAATTTTTAGGATTTTAAAAATTTGCGAACCAACCGCAGAATGTTAATTGCTGCAATTACTGAGAGCAGCGCCTAAAAATATCGCAATCGATCGACGAGCGCCGCATGCAAGAGGAAACGCCGCTGTACAAGCAATCGAATTGTCAAAGGGCTTAAAACGAAAAGAGCGCGGGACAGCGCGACAGTGTCGAGCCTAATGCGAGAAAAGGAGTCGGAAACAAGTTGCGCCGTGCTGCGCCGCCGAGTGCCAGAAACAGCGGCGTCGCGGCTCTCCGAGAGAGAGAGAGAGCTTCCCTTACAAGCCGATCGCATGCGAGAGGTGCATGCATCTCTCGGCGCTTCGTGCAGCATTGTGGCCGCTGCATAATATTAACATTAGCGCTGATTAGTGGGCCGCGCTGCTACACGAGAGCCTCCCCAGCCTCCCCTCCGGCCCTCCTCCTCCGGAGGACTACTGGAATTCAGGCGAGCGTCCGGCAATTTAGATTGCTGCCTTTTGATTTTAGGGCGAACTCTATCTTCCTGCCAATTTGACGCTACTCGATCTTATCGTCCGCTATTTATGCATTTAAGTGAAATAGTGTGTCCCCTCTGGGCTTCCCTTTTCTGGGAGGCTAAAATTCGAGAACGACATCTCTCATGCCGGGACCGGTGATTATTCATCGAGCCGGGGAGGCTTTATTAGCGACTCATTATGTCCACCGTGCGCGAACAAGAAGCGCGCCGTATTTTTTTCAGAGCTCTCTCTGCCTCGCGCTCGTTGCGCAAGGAGGGAAACGAGAATGCTGCTGGCTGAGAGATAAGTAGACGCGGGGAGATTAAAACTAGACATGCCCGGTAAGATCATTAACGAAATTAGAATTCAAAGAAAAAAGCTTTTATTATTGCGGTTTAAAAGGGGAAAGTGGAATATCCCGATTCGGCTCGTTTCACAACGGAACTTCTGACAATTTCAATAAATTACATTGCATTCTAAGTTAAAATACAGGTATATATTTCCAGTTGTAATTATCTATATACATTGTATTTTGCGCAGCTTTTGTGTAAAAACAATTAATAAAATGTTATGTAAAGTTGAAAAATTTTTATTAACTCTTTTAGTAATGAATTTGCTTAAAAATTTTTATGACTTCTGAAACGTAATATTCTGCATGAAGGCGACGTAAAACTGTGTAAAATAATGTTGTATTGAGACTAAATAAAGTCTTTACACAAACTTTTGTGCAGCATTTTTTAAAACCATTTATGTAAACAAAGAAACTCCCTTAAATGGAGGCTCGTCATAATAATTTCTGTACGCAAGCCCGAGTAATTAATTTATTTACATAATGCCCGGTTATTATACGCGCCCTTAAAATAAATGAATCCTTTAGCGTTACATAAAAACCTGATTTATTTACACACAAGCTTTATTTAGAGTCCGCTTTTGAGCGGCCAAAGACGCGAGCTTTTAATTGTCGCGTATCCCCTTTCGCTCGGGCAAAAGGCAACTTTAGCCGCGAAGTCAAAAGAAACAACATCCCTTTACAATTTCTCGCGCGCAAGTAAGGCCTCGGTGTATCCTCAAAGCTGGCCGAGTCGTTTCTTGAACTTCAGAAGTAGCAGAAAATTTACAAGGCACTTAAAAGAATGTCCATGCCGGAAACTTAAAGCCCTGCGCGCGGCCCGGCGCAGAGGGAGAAAAAAGCCTTCCGTATAAGAGGACGGAAAAGCGGGCGAACGCTTTGCGAGAGATGGCGACGCTTGATGGCATTCGCCCCGCGAGAGAGAAAAAAGGCTCACTGTCTCAAAAGTTCATAAATACCTGGGAGAGGCGCAAGCGCGCGCGCGCGAGACGTCGCGCATAACTCTTTAAATAAAATATAATCGCTCTCGCCAGTTTTGCGCGGAGGAGTTCATCTCATTAGTCAATTTACCTTCTGTGCAGAGAAGGAGAGAGAGAGAGAGAGAGAGAGAGAAAGAGAAACGAAGGAGAGACACACGGCCTGGGCATCAAGTGCTCTCGGCTTTCACACTGGCGGCGCTGCTGTAACTTGTTAGCCCCGAGCCGGGACACAACACGACACCGACTTGTTTATGCGAGCCGCCGAGCGAGGAAGCCGTGGCGCGCACAAAGATATAAGCCTTAGAGGCCCAACTAAATCACGCCCCGCGGATTTTATATTAAAACAAATAATTAATTCGGATATGCAAGCGAGAGCCGCGGGTGGTCGCCGCGCGGCCCGAGGCACGCACACGACTACCGCGCTGCGCAAGCCCTCTAAGTAACGAGCTGGAACAGACGGGGGGGCAGCGGAAATGATAAAATGAAGGAATAGCTGCCGCGGCGAAGAATGGCCTGATAGCGAGAGAGATTGCCCGCAAACGAGCGGACCGAGATTGCGATCGCGACGTTAGAACCCCCCGACGTCTGCGACGTCTCGCTAAAGGACTGAAACTTGGAGGAGGCGCTGTTTTTTTTTTTCATCCGGCATTTTTTCCCGGAGTATCCCGTTACATCAATTTTCTGGGTATGTTATAACGACTGGGACAATAATGCGCTTAATAAATGTAATTAGAGTAAATGTAGGTATTTTCTAAAATACGATAATATGTCATTTATTAATGAAAATGTAGTATTTATTGCGAACGAGCTTTTTCTCTACGATATTGTATTAATTAAAAAACTACTTTTAAAGCACAAATTTTTTTTAGAAAGCTTCCCTTAAAATTTGATGAAAACATACATTAATTACATTAGAGAAGAATTTTACAAACACATTTATATGCGGCATCTGAAAATTAGGTAGCGTCGTCAATTTTATTTACCCTCATTCCTTCATCAGATAAATTATGAAAAAGCTTTATTTGACTTTGATTTACACAAAGGCAGCCTTTTATAATTAAAATTGATTGCACCAAAGGGAAGAAGAATAATATAGCTCCCATCATTTTTTTCATTTCCACATTGAAATAATTTCAATTCCGACTTTCAAAGCACATACATTTTTCCGCAAAAAAATGTGAGAAATGTAAACGCGAGCTCGCAGTGTACATTCAGCAGTCCTCACACAAAGCATTACATTTTTCATTTTCGCGGAGAGTTTCAAAGAAAAATTTCCATCCGACAGAGAGGGAGAGAGAGGGAGAAAGAGAGACGCGGCAAAGAAAAAGCAAAGGGAGCAAAACAGAGAATCGGCGAGAAAGAAGAAGAGAAAGCTCCGCGCGCGCGCGCACACATTACACACAGACTTTGCCCGCGCAAATATGTGCGCGACGTCGCACGCTACCATATTATCCCAACCTCACGGACGGATGTAATATACGTCGGGCTTGGCGGAATGCTATCGATTCGCTCGGACCTCGCGGTACGGGAGCCGCTCTCTCTCTCTCTCTCTCTCTCTCTCGCCGGGATGATAAAGCGCTGGATGTGACGAAGATTTTGCCGGGGGAAGAGTCGCTCTCGCGCGCCGGCGGATTTTTAATTCGCCGCTGATTTATCGGCCGCTTGACCGTTTCATTTAGTTTCTGGAAGCCCGGGACTTGTGTAAGCCATGCATCTTGCCGCAATATGCCGCCGCCGCCGCCGTCGCACCGCCGCTTCTGCCGACGCAGAAAAAAAGTAATTATCGATCGAGATAACTGCCGCGGATAATTTTCGGCTTGAGTTATTGTTGCGAATTAATTCCGAGATGCCGGGCTGTATTTTTTGAGCTTTCGAGTCGCGCTTTTTTAATATTTAAACGCCGCCCGGGTATGAAGGATCGCGGATTAATAGGGGGAGTCGAAATTTATAATTACCAAAATAGAGCATAAATTATCGGGGATAAGGGAATTTTTCGCTCGGAAGGAAGCATTTTTTATGTGTCAACGCATGCAAGACCCGGCGACTATTTTTTGTTTTTTTTTTTTTTTTGGGTGGGATGAGCTTCGTTTACACAAATTAAAATCAATGCTTCGTAATTACCGAGCAAACACCGAGACGCATCGAAAAATTAAAAGTGTGCGAAAAGTGAATTCGTAAATATGTAAATAACGAGAGGGGAAAACAACGAAATAAAAATCGCGCGCGAAAAATATAACTCGGAAATTATAATCATCGGCAAATACGATGTGTAATAATGTGCGCGAAAACAAATAAAAAGAACGTACATATACACATCGTGTAAGTCCGGAGCCGCAATTAAAATGCGAGCAAACACTTGGATTCGCCGGACTGAAGTTTATATTGCACATATTGAATTGAAAAAATGCACATGATTGGAGAGTGGCGCGTCGTTATGTATTTATATTGTGCCGCGCCGACGAATGATGACGAAACCGAAAATTATTCGCCGAAAAATTAACGACCTTTATAACGCTCGCAGATACATTTTATGCTCATGACTAACTTTTCAACTACCGCGACATTAAAATAAAATTTTATGTTCGTTGTAAATTTTAATTAATAACGCCCTCGCCTGAAACATAATCGGCGATTCGTGGAAAATAAAATTTCGCTCGTTAATGATGCTCACCTTTGTCTTGCCGTGCGACTTTTTCATGCAAAAATGTAAATTTTCTCTAAATATAATCGTCGATCTCGTGTTACAGCAGCGAGGAACTTTTTTTTCGTAAAATTATAAAACTGCTTAAAGTCTGTTTTATCTACGTTAGAGGCACGCGTTAATTACAATTAGCGAGAGGAACAACGAGCCGTGCGGAGCAAATGGAAAAAAAGGAAGGAGGCGAAAAGTCGAAAAGTGGATAAGACAAACGAGTGGAAGACGCCGCTGACGTTCGTCCGAAGAAACTGATGATAATGAATACCGAGTACTGAAACTCGTTCGGGAACTCGGCTCATTTATAAAGGCAAATTGTTTGTTCAGGAGACGTCGCCTCCCGAACTGCAAAGTCATAGTTTCCCAAAGCCCCGGCAGCGCTTGCTATTTGCTCGCTTTCATTTCCCGGCGACAGGTAATGTATATAAGCCCCTCTCTCCTCCTCTGTCGAGCTCCGCGAGGCTCTTCTCTAAAGTTTATGAATTTTCCGAGCGCCCAGCCCTATTCTACGCCCACCTCGCTTCTTTATGCGCGTTTTGTCGTATAAGCCATCAGCGTCGAGCTCTTAGAGGGAGGACCTTGGAAAATAAAAAAAATAGAGGCTGCCGAATGGCACAGTGGTGTGCTAATCCGACCTGCAATAGTGCGCTCTTCCATTACAAAGTTTTATAAAGGACTTTCGAGACTGCGGTCTGCTTTTAGATATTTTCTGGAAATATTTTTTTAATTAGAGCTGAGTAAATATAGATTGTGAATGAGAATTATAATCGAGCGGTACTTTGGGGGAATTTGGACGTAACCGTAAAAATGTAGTGCATCATAAGCTTATGTTAAAAAATGATGCAATATAATTCTTTGCATATTTTTTAACTATATTCTTTTTTAATTATAACTAGCACCATCCAAGCGCGCTTCGCGCGCGCTAAACGAATTTTTTATATTAGCAAGATAGTTTTAATAGTAAACGA
>JAWWEO010000023.1:1505585-1530854 GCA_035582975.1 Ormyrus labotus
GCTTTTTTTAAAAGGACCAATCAGCAACAGTTTTAAAATGCTTCATTCTAAATCCATCACTTTTTTATAAGAGGATAAAGTTACAAATAACTGAAAATTAACAAATAAAAGCTGCAATTGAGAGTGAAAAATTGTGCATTTCTCGATTTTTCAGGTCCAAGCGCTTTGTCTTAACAATATCTTTTAGTTACAGACGTGTATATATTTTAAACTGTTTAAACAAACCCTACAAATGAAGTTTTATTTATATATAAACATTCGGTTACATCAATTATCCTAATCTACTGTCATGTCACAGCTTGTAAAATTATTTTAAAAGTAAATTTATTTACAAGTAGATATATAACGCATAGGATTAGAAGTCTCAACCGAGTCAGCAATATATTAAATAAATCTTTGTACATTTCAATACATCAAATCAATGCATTAACGCGATTAGGCACACTTGCGCAAACAAATAAACATTAGTCCGCATAACGAACATTACATCTATTTGCAGGATTAGGTGGCGCAATCACTATCTCTCCTAACGGAAAGTCAATAAACAGAACACTCCGCACAATCCGACCATTAAATTTCAATGTAATCTTTCCAGCATTACACAGCCACACACGCTACACTATCGCACGATGAGCCGCGTCATAATGCGGGTATTTATTAAAATAACGACAAGCCGGCAAAAGAGCGAAAAAGATTTATTACCGCATTAAAGGAATCAATAACCGGCAATGTGAACAGCATATTTCACGGCCTTATCATTTTGTCACCGCGTCGTCGTCGCCTGGGAAAGAAGAGAGAGAGAGAAAAAAAAAGAAACAAGCGGGAGGCCGAGAGAGAAAAGAAAGGGAAATTCAAGCGTCATCGACGGTGACTCTGCGGCTTCCGTCGGCGAAAGGTGAAAAAGGAAGCTAAAACGGGCGCGTGTCCTCCTCCTCCTTCTTTTTTTTTCAGGCGTGGCGCGTGTCAGGTTTTTCGTGTATCTCTAAACGCTCTCCCGGCTTGTGCAAATCATCGATTAATGCCTTAACAAGGCGGAGATAATCGAGCCGCGCGGAGGTGAGTTGCACAATCAACCCCCGCTCGTTAATCCCGGCCGACGAGGGGGAGAGACGCGGAGCGCGAATTATGCAGATCACTCAAGACACGGCGAGGGACCTCCCTTTCTTTCACGAGCCCGTGAAAATTCCGATTAAGTGCTTCGGTTAATTGTGCCGCGCCGCTGCTTTTTCTCTCTCTCTCGGAGGGAGGAGGACTTTTAACCCCTTTGTGATTTTTGCATTATGATGGCGTAATTAAGACCTCGCCGCGGAGGGAAGAGGTGTAATAAGCTTTGTGGACGCTCGAGCTTCAAATGAAGCCGTCTTTGCTTTTTGCGCTTTAACGAAGTAGACCCTTGATGTTATGGTTTAGCCTTTAAAGAACTTTGTTTGCTTTTATACTCGAAAGCCGGAGAATTTACTGAAGCTTAGGAATCTTTGGAGCTCGTAATTTTTTTTTCTCTTTTCAGTCGTTAATATTTTATTTCTTGAAAAATGTTATAACTATACATAAAACATTACCGTTGCCTTACAATCTGATTATTATTACTAAAAAGGTAAAAAATTGTGCAGCTTATCATAAGAATACCAGACATTAAAAAAAAAAACTGCTTCTCACACTCGAAAATAAAGATTCCCCCAATTTCTCATCGTCCAGCCGATATTCATCAGCCTCCCAAAAGGCTCGCGTCGATCGTCCGGCGGCGTTTCGCGGATCAGCTTCGGGGCGATAAAGCGCCACGGGACAATGGGGGGGAGCGATCGAGCGCCCGAGCGTGACGCGATGATGCACGCTCGCTTATACCATACGCTCCGGCACGCAGCGGGGCAGCCGGCCGCGGCGACGGCGCGCGTCCCAGGAACGTCATTACGGACGGCGCGCGCTCGTTGACACCGCGAGCTACAAACGCGGGCCGTATCATCCCCGAGCGACTGACGGACGGCTCGTGCGGGGCCCATTGTGCCCCGTCACGCCGATTTACGAGAGGGAGTCCCCGGGGAATACATTAGGCGCCCAGCGGTCGGCCGAGAGGCTGCTCCGCGAGGCGCAGGTACGAGCGACAAATCGATTCGCTGAACGTCGCGGGTTTCCTCGGGAGGCGCGGAGGGGAGGCGTCGGATGACGGGTGAGGAGAGGTCGGTGCGTTTAGAGTGTTGTGACAACGGTATGGGTTTGGAAAAGTGAGGAGAATATTTTATTGTTTTGCAGCTCGCTGCTGACATTCAAACTTTCGTATGGATATTACGTTCTTTTATCAGCCGCAATCACAGAAATTAATGCATATAGATTTAATCATTTGATAATAAAGCGCGACGTGAAATATATAAGACACAAGAGATATAAAAAAAAGTGTTAATTATTATCAGTTATAACAATATAGTCGGATTGTTTTACGCTAATGGATGCAGAAAGCTAATCTGCCTCCGGAGCGAAAGCCAAGAGGTGACTTTAAAATTTTACACTTCTAAGAAGTTAGTTGCATTAAAAAGTCGCATAATAATAAAACTCCCGAAAGGTCCGCCGTATCAGAAAATAAAAAGCTACGTTTTCACGGAGAGACATTGATATTAAGGGCAAATGACAAATGCTTTGTGCTCGAGTCGTCCCATCGTTAATTAGAAGAAAGTCGGGGCCACAAAGCCTCCTCCTCGCGCTAAAATTCAATCTCTCCTCTCTCTCTCTCTCGCAGCGGAGGTTAAGAGAGAGAAAGAGAGAGAGAGAGAGAGGGTGAGTGAGATGCCAAGATCCGGTGGTCCGCAGGATTACGGCCCTGGGGGAACCGGTTGCCGCACCGCTCATAAAAGATCGTTTAATGCATCGCCCTTGATTGTATGCATCCACAAAGTAACGATACCATAAAAACTCACGAGGATACCAATCTCCTTCGTCCTGGACACAAAATTTTTTTCGCCTTTTCTTTCGCCTGGAAGGAGCGGAGAAAAAAAAAGGACAATGGATAAAAAGTCATAAGAATCCGGTCGATCCGACGGCGAGCGACCCGTTGGAACCATTATCTAAGAATTCGAAATGGGAGAAAAAGAAAGTTTTATAAACGCCCCGTCGCTTTTTTACGAGAATCAAAATTGCACGTCGGCTCAAATCTTGCGATTACTTGCATAAACACTGCGTAAATTTAACATTTTTATCACTGGGAGAATTTCAATTTCGCCTGCATTTCATCGTCTTCGTAAAAGTCGTCAATGCGCGATAATCAATTATTATTTAACATTTAAATTAAGGCCTTGCATTTTTCTTCAATAAACTTTTAATTTTTTTTTCTGCTTTAATTATTCTTCAGCACATTTTCTAAATTTTTTCTCCTTAAAAAATTAAAAGTTATTATTCATTAAAAATAATATAAAACAGAATTGCAATTAAAATAAAATAAATTCGTTTATTTTAATAGTGTATTTTCTTACTGTGTTGTCATTTACATTGATTACAAATTTATTACAATATAATATTGTTTACAATACAATATTGTCTACATACTCTATTTTGATTACGGCGAAAATTTTAAGTCAAAGAGGGAGAAGTGCTGCGACTTATTCTACGTATTTTGAAAATCTTCTATCTATTAGGTATTCAATGTTCAGAAGTGTAAGTTCTACATCACCATTTAACAAGATGAGTGCGAATGGCAACAGCAACAAAAAAATGGAAAAAAGCTCTAAAACCAGTAAGTAATTGTTGATTTAAAAGAGTTTTATTTGATTAATCTTTTATACGTTATTTACTTTCGATTTATTATTTTACAGACAAACCGAAAGGTGCGCCATTAAATAATGAACCATTTATAAATACAAGATACTTTTACCGTCGGAAAAATTTAGACAACCGTAAGTTTTATACAGATTGTTTTTATTAAAAATTTATGATTAATCACAATCAATTTATCGACGCTAATTATCTTGCTTACAGAAAATCAGTTACCATCACAAGATGGTAAAGAAGGATCTTCACATAATCAACAGTAGTGAAATTTACCTCGTTAATAATTTACCAATCTAACTATTGTAAGTATATATAAATGTTTAATATTATACTTCAAAATGTAATAAATTTGCATTTATTTTTTTATAGACAGATGACGTAACTGTCTACAAGAATCCAAAAATACAAGAAAACAAGGCTTTCTCTCCATAGCGTCATAGCGCGAATGGATCAAGTTCGAAAAATTGTTCGTAATATTTTTATATCTTTAAAGCATGTAAACAGCGCATCCTAGAAAGATATTTTATAAACATTTTCTATTTTATGATTAAATCGAATATTTAGAATCTTTTTTGCTATACAGTCTGTATTAATATTTCTAAAATGATAATTGGATTATAGATTCAATCAAGCACAAACTTAAATGTAAAATTAATTCTCTTTCTTTGAATTTCTATAAATATGTAATTTTCGTACGAAAATTAAAATCCATTTTCGCTTCGTCTATTTTTTCGCCTCCCGCGCGCCACCGCCGACTATTTCTCATATTTTCTATTTTCCCGAAGGAAAAAAAGTAGTACCTTCCTCGGCTTACTTACTTGGGTTTAGGCGAATAGCAGTAGCTGAATATAAGTAGCGATAAATCTGCTGCTCGGCCCCGTTAAAAATTGATATACCGCCGTTCCCGGAAGTGCATGAGAAGGCGAGGGGTTCGCCTTTTACCTCACGTATGAAAGTCAATGGCAAGCGGAAACCCATATCAATAAGTATCTCTTGTGCATTGGGATTCCGTGCTGATTCGAGCGGGGATGCTTCGGTCGCTCGCCGCTGCGCAATTCGAGAAAAAAAAGAGCGGAAAAATAATGCTCGCAGTTTTGTTATAAACTTTCACAATGCTCCGAGTTACGTTAGTTATTGTTAAGACTCGCTTATGGGCTTGTGCGAAGGCTGGAAATTTAGGCGATAATTGTCCGAGAAACAATATTAGTATTATACGGTAAGAATATTTTAAAACTTCTTTTTGTTATTGTGTAATTAACTTATATAACTGTAGAGATTAAATAATCATCGCGCTTCATCAATGTTCATACTACAGGATTTTAAAGTTCAAATAGTAATTATCACAACCACTAACTCTCCTTAAGCTGCAGCAGAGAAATGTTTTTCCACGAAAAATAATATTTCTGAAATTTTTTAAGTTTTTATTAAATCTATCTTATTAAAATTCTGTATAGTCATAGTTTACAGTGCACAATAAAACATTACGTTTTCTATTAATTTTTGCTGCAATAATTATTTGCTTTTTCATTAAAACAAAAAAGCTCTCTTTCATTAAACAAAACTCCGCGCAATCGATATTAGCCATTCAACAAGAGCAAACCTCGACGCACCGAAAAATAAAACAAAGCTACAGTTTCATCGAACCCCAAAGCAAACGCGAGCCTTCGCATTTTACAATCGGCCGGAAAGCGAGCTGAAAAATACATCTCCAAAGCACATAATTCGCGCAACCCCCGGCCTCTCCCGGCAGTAAAGTCTATATATCTCGGCGGAGGGAAAGCGCGTACGTGGCCCAGGCGTTCGCTCGCAAAATAGCCCGTCCGTGCAGTATCCGCGCGTACGTTTAACGTCCTCGTAAATGTATAATGCGCGCGGCGGCGCTCTGTCTCCCTCTCTCTCTCTCCCCTGCAGGGAATATATCGATAAACGATCAATCGCCGTGCACCTGTGCGCGCGCGTCCGCTCGGAAGTAGGAGAAAGGAAGGGAGGATGACCCGAGCAAAGGGGTTGCGTTGTCGGAAGGAGAACGCCTCTCTTCTCTCTATCTCTCTCTCTCTCCCGGTGCGGGATGAAGATGGCCGTGCGCTCGTGAGAAAGGACTGCTGCCTGGAAGGGGTTGCTGCTCCGGAGACGCTGGACTGGAAGAGATGCCGAGGAGGAGGAGGAGAATTGAGATGTGTGTGGGAGGCGGCAGTTGAGTAAAGGGATGCTTTGACGTAGAGGTGAATTTATTTCGAAATTAATAAAGAGGGATTGGCAATTTTAAGTAGAGGAAATTGTTCAAAAGGAAATGAATGATAATAATTTCGCGACCGGAAAGTTCAAACATTCCGCAGGTTTTTGGTGCAGAAAAATTTTGTTTCAATCCTACGAGTCCAAGGGACTTCTAAACTGTTTTTTCTGCAAATTTTTTAAATTATTCAGCGCTTGTATTTTTATTTACAAATAATTGCATTAGAACCAAGCTTTCTGTTGTGAAAGAAAAACGTAAGATTATGATTATTAAATGAAATTTTCTTCTCTGCAGTTATTGACTGTCGACGTAGGCCAACGTGATTTACAATAAAATAAAGAAGCCCGTATCATTACACGTTTCGCAATAATCATTTTGAATAAAAAAAATGAATGTTCTCGGTAATAAAACGCTAAATAAGTCTCCATTCCAGTTCGCAATGAAAAAAATGCGATAAATCCAGCGAACAATGTTCAGATAAAACAGACGACAGCAATAGCAATTCCTCTCGAGCTTGGCAGAGCAAGAGAAAACGCACATAGTCTGCTAAATCGAGAAAGACAAGGAGCCAGCGAGAGAGAGAGAGAGAGAGAGAGAGAGAGAGGGAGGAGGAGGGAGAACTCGCCGAGCAAAGCGAGCAAAAGGAGCTAGACGAGCAAAATAGAAAGCAAAACAGACTCGACAGAAAGAAAAAGGTCAGAGAGATAAAGTATAGACAAGAGTGACGGGGGTAGGACGAGTCTGCGCTCGGCGCACAAAAAGGCAGAGAGGAAAAAAGCGAGCGAGGGAGAGAGAGAAAGGGTGAAAAGGAGAAGGTGGGGCCGCGAGGGAGGAACGGGCGGAGGGAGAGAGGAGGCTCGCCGGAGTATCGACCCGACTTTCGCCGGAGGAGAGAGAGAGCGACAGCGGCAGCCGGGGGTTTTGTTACTATAGGCATCCCTCCGCCACCGAGCTCGCGGGATCCGTTTACCGGAGCCGGAGAGAGAGAGAGGAGAGACGCACGCCGCCCGATTCCCCGGGTTTACCAAGACGCGCCCTCTCTCTTCCCTCTCTGGACCTCCCTCTGGACTCCCTGCTCTTGTCTCGCGACTCCTCTCCTGCAGAGTCTGCCAGCTCTTCTTTTTGTCTTGACGTTTGAGTCGGCGGGCTAAAAGTCATGCGCTCTCTTCGGGAAAATGCTTTTGAGAGCAAATTTCTTTTTGACATTTAAATGTGTGCAGAGTATTATTAGGTTTATTATCAGGTCAGTCATTGTATTTTCGGAATAAACTGTAATACGCTCGTAAGCGAGGAGCGCCTCGTAAAAAGTGGCTCGCGCGTCTTCGCGGAATAAATTAAAACGGCGGAATATATCGCTCGAGCAAAAAGAGGGAAATGAGAGGTAAGAATTAAAAGGGAAGGGGAGAGGGAGACAGGATAATGCATGTATAAAGGACGGGTAAGGATGGGTAGGTGTGCGGGAATCGCGATTCCTCGCATCACTCACGCTCCGTTAAACGTGTTAACGATCCGGGCTCGCTTGCGCGGAATGCGAAACTGCAGCACTAGGGACACTCGTGTCGAGTTCGAGCCGCGAGCATCGGCCACCCTTGTTCTTCTTTCTCTATTTCTATCCGTTTCGTCCTCTCTCTCTCTCTCTCTCTCTCTCTCTCTCTCCTTTTAGCTGCTCTTCCGAGGCTGCCTTTTTTCTCTTTCTTCCTTAGCGGCTGTTAATTCAGAGTTCGCTTTAAAGCACTCGAAAATTGAAAATCGACTCGAACGTTCAAAATTAAGGATTGTTCCTTTTAAATTAGAATTTCAGTAGATGCACGACGGATATGGTAAGACCAGTGGCAGTTCAAAAATATTGTGCAATTCCGTTAAATAATATACTTAGTTCGCAAATGAATTTGTATCACTCCCAAGTATACAAGATCCATTGTGTCGATTGCGTCTTCCTTTTAGCATGCATTGCACGATACGGTACCATCCAATTGCGGGTCGGCAGCGACGCGCACACCAGGAGAGACAATAGACTGCGGCGGAGCTCTGCCCATTACGAGGGTCAGGTGGCTTGGATTCTCCGCTCGTACAACACCGGAAGCATCGCTGTTGGCTGGCCGCTTGTGGGTGTGGCTACTACCTGTGTATTGCTCAACTTGCTCATTCATTGTACAATTCTATTTCGTTCAAATTGAAATGCTCGGGATTTTTAATTTTTCATTTCGTAATTATAAAACTGCTGATTTTGATTTATTTTAAATTAATTTTAAACTTTATTTTTTAAGTTTGGAGATTAATTATGTAGGATTTTTATAAAAATTTATTACTGCTTCTGAAGCTAATAATATTTTCTAAAAAGCAGCAATATATAATATTTGTATTTATGTGCCACTCTTAAATTTTCCCAAATAAGTTATTTGGAATTTATAAATGTAATTAAAGTTTTACTTCCCAGTTGCTATTATCTATTTTCATTGATAGACAGTCCTCTCTCAAAGCAATGCTGCATGCATTCGCATTTGAATAATGAATTTCCGAGCTACGCACTCAGCGATTTCTCTAGAAGTAAAATAAAAAAAATATCGACCGATCAAACATTCCGAGAAAAGCACTCGGCATACCTAAAGACACCCTCCCTCCAATTATAATCCATTTTTTCTTCCGAATCTTTGCCGGTCCTATTCACATCCTGTCATATCCTTGTTCCAGCTTTGTCTATCGGAGCAATCTCGGCTGAAAGGAGCAAAATAAAAAAAAAAAAAAAGCGAAGCCTTGTTCTCCCTCCATTGTCTCTCGCCTCCCAGCCGGGGCACAATAGAGGCGAGGCCTCCGGCGCGCGCGCGCGCGCGCACAGCCGAGGTGCGATAAAGGAACAACGGGAGGGACTCGGCGGCGCGGCGCTGCTTCAACCCTATACGCGAGCCTACCGGGCAGGCGCATCGCCGACCTATGACAATGGCCCGGGAGCCCTCCAACCCTCCTGCGAAGCGTCCCATTGTCGTTCCTCCCTCTCCTTTATTCGCCGCGATCTGCCCATGCGTCGATGCGCGCGGGACATTGTTTTGCCGCCGCGAATGGGGGCGTCCCTCTGTTACCGCGGCCGCCATTGTGATATGCTACTCCGGTTTCAAGGATGCGCAACGGCCTTTCTTTGCGCGGTTTTTTTTCCGGTTTTTTCAAGCACTTAATAGAAATTTTTGTGGTTTAGAAAGGGAAATGCGAATGCTTTAAAGAAGAGTTTATTTACTTACTTGGAATGAAATAGTTTATGTTTAAACGGAAATTAAAAGTTGTTATCTTTGGAACGAAAAGACTGGGAATTGTAGTTGAAGTTTAAATCGTTTTTCTGATTCCATCTGTATTTCTATAAATAATTAGACGCAATAAAACCATTTTCGCCTAATTTAAAACTGTTGTAAAATACTTCTATAAATAAGTTTTAAGATTTTTATCTTTGATACATTGCGGTTAATGGGCAATAAAAAACTTTGTACCGAGCTTTTTTTTACAAGAAACTGGCACAGGTATATCAAGCAACTATTGTAATGAATCTTGCAGGTTTACCTGAAACCGACTTTTCCTGAAAATGAATAGACGTAAGAACAACTTTCATTTTATTTCAGACGAGATTTTTCTACTTCCTAATGATTTATTAAGCCTCTATTATGATGTTATAAATCAATTTCTTAATCGTTTATGGCTATTATCGAGAATCAAGTCAGTTAGGCAGTATTGCATCGTATTGGACGGATTATTTATGACGATCTAGATAAAGTGTCGTGCGAAAGTTATTTCTTGCTAAAAGGAGAAAGGAGATCGCTACCGAGCGTTACACTTGGCGTGAAAATCAGGATTTCCGGTACTGATAACTCACGCGTCGATTCATCATTGCTCCTCTACTGTTTCAAAAAAGAAACGTATTCAATCATTGCGCGCGATTGCAATCTTACATTTTGTTTAATAGAAACTGTAGCGGTTGAGTAAAATTTTTTAAATTTTCAATAAATATAATTGCAAAAAAATGTCCCATCTGGTAGTGACATTTTAAAATATTATCAATATTATTATAGATTTAAGCGTATAATTCATTTTATTGTTGCTTTTAACAGTTTTTCAACTTCTCTGAAAAATAATGTCTTTACAAATATCACTTAGAACGATAGAACCTAGGTTAAACACCCGAGTGCCATTAAGAGCCCTGTGCATTCAATATAGTCGTTTTCTCGTGCCGGTCGATAGCTATTTTCTTAATCCTCTCCCAAAGCATTGGGTACGGATGAATCGTCCTGGCAAAATCAGCTCTTTCCAGCTTGTACAGTTTGCACATTTCGACGGCGACAACGCTGGCGACTCTCATGGCGTTCGACATGACCAAGGCGATTTCGCCAAAGTGCGCTCCGTCCTCCAGGTGACAAACCTCCTTACCGCTGGAGGTGTAGACCGCGACGGTGCCGGTCGCTATGAAATACATGCAGTCCCCTGTCTGATTCGCTCTGACGATCAAGTCGTTGGTCAGATAAATTTCGGATTTCAAAAGATTGACGATTCGCGAGAGCAGCGACAGGGGCAGGTTCGTGAAGAAGGTCACGTTCTCGACGAGTTTGCGACAAGAGTGCATCCTGATCTCCTGGCGCATGTGCATCGAGAGGGTACCGAGGATTTCGGATTTGCGGAAGAAGCTCCTTTGGAAGCGGAATTCGTAGTAGTTGACGATGCGATCCTGGGTTTTTCGAGATAATTGTTTGTGGCTCATGTACTGCGATAAATGAGCTAGAGCGGCTTGATACTTCAACTTTGAAGCATTGATCCCTTTGAAGAATTGCATTACACGCGCAATGAGAAAGCAGAAGATCAGGTTGTTCAAGAAATCAAATATCGTGGCCTGTAAAATTGCTTTGTTTTATTTAATCGTTCCATTTTGAATTTCGTAATAAAAAATGTTACCAAATATTGATCTTCCGGAGTTGTCGGTTCCGTGTTCACCAAAAAGCCAGAGTGCATGAAGGTGGCCATAGCCCGAAGCATGCAGTGCCCGTATTTAGAGATATCATGTTCTTTATCCCAAAGATGCAAATGATGTATCCAACTTTCATTACCCGGACGTTTCGGAAGTTTTAAAGAAGCAAAAGCCACGGGAACTATCCAGTAAAGACAAGCTTGCCAATGTATGACAATTATAATCCAGAATATAGTGCTGAAAAAATCGAACAACGCCCGTCTCGCTTCATAATCTTTGGCTAGTTTATCGCTGTAAGTCAGCAATGAGAAGATACGGAACACGTGAAACAGTGATGAAACTTCTCGAGCAACTACGTATTCATCCCAGACGGTGATGAAGAATAGATCCGTGGGAAAGGATCCCAATAAATCGATGGTAAAACTTGTTTTAATGTAGGTTTTAGCTATTTCCTTTGCATCCAATTCTACTATACTTATGGACTTATCGAAATACCTTTTCGAATAAAAAAAATATGGAATTGTAATTTTTAATATTAATTATTTAAAGTTATTATTTTTATATATTTAATGCATCAGTAATCAATTTAATTTGAGTGAATTCAGTGTGTTCAAATGCAAACACATCTAATATAATTTTTTGAATTTGAATTTGAAATATTAACTGTGAGGAATCTGTATTATATCAAATTATAAGAAAATAAGCTAAAATAATTTTTCTTTTACTCAAGTAATAATTGTTTATGTTCGACTTACCCAGTCAAAAAATTGACAAGTATATCACAACAATAAACAAATATTAAAGTATGTTTTAGAAGAGTCCAAGATGTATAATCTGTCCTTGTCATATCAAAAGCGGCTTGATACGGAAATACTATCAAGCCAATCACTATGGCGAATATCATTAACAAATCCCACCAGTGCCTAAGGCATATAAATCGACATTTTTAATACTAACATAAATTCTGAATAAATGATATATCTAAATTTCTTAATACCTGAACATACTGAACGGATGAATAATAAATGTGTGATGCAGCAAGTGGCGACGTTTCTCGTAATCGATTGAAGCATGACTTCTAAGGAATCTTCGAGCACTGTGACTCTTATGAGATGCCACGAAGAAATCACGGTTACATTTAAAGCGGCTACAAAAGCTTTTATTTCGTTTCTTTCTACAACTGTCCGTTACTTCTCCGTTTTCGTCTACCTCGTGCGGACAATTCTCGTATACATTCATTCTGAAAGTTTTTAAAATAAAATAAATAACTAAAATACAATTACGTAAATTATATTTTGAAATATTAGGTTATGTTCAAAATTAAAATTCATTTTTAAACTGGCTTTGATAATTGAAACAAATACATGTTGCAGCTCTTTATAAGGAAAATTTTTGCAAAAGTTCACGTCACATTTTTAATAAAATTATATTTACATTATTAAAACAAATTCATAAATAAAATAATTTCAAGGTTTTTTTTTGTTGAATTTAAAACTTTTTAATAGCAGTCATTGCAATAAATATTTTTTCATTCAATGTTATACTTGGCGCCATCTCTTTTATAGGTACTGAACTTTATTACGGGTTTGTAGAAGAAAAAAATCAATAAAAGTATTATATTTAGTAAGATATGCATAAATAAAAAGAAGAATAATCATAATAATACGGCAAAGTAGCATTTATTTATATAGTACAAATTCGTTAGATATACAATTGTACTACTAATTCAATTCAAACATTAGAACATGTTTATTCTTTTAATAATGCTGATAAGTATATAAAAATCAATATAATAAAGTTGAATCATAATTTAATTAATATGTAACAATTTTATTTACAGAGATATCTAAATATTACAATATTGAAATTGTTGTTTATAAAAAAAATATCTATAACAAAAATATTCTCTTAATTAATGATAAATGATATCAAATACTATTATACTGAAATATTTTGGATTTATTTCTATAAAAAATGTTATTTAATGCATTCTTTATTTTACGTTATTTTAATTTAATTTAATAAATAATGTAATACAAATAAATATTCACAAATGTAAGATCAAATAGGACCAAATGGAAAATCAAATGTTAAAAACTACACTGTACAATTATATATTTTATATGCGTTTGTATAAAAATTATATAATATGTTTTAAGTTCCCAACAGTCGATAATAATTTATCAGTTATGTCTCGATAAAAGAAAAATTTATGCATAAAAGTTTAACAGGTCCATTTTATATGTAGTTTCCACTTTAATTGAAATGACTAAAAGTTTCGAAAATATAATATTAATTTAAACTCATATCAACAATAAAATTATGATGCACTTTAGATACATTAAATTAATTTTTTATCATATTGCAAATATACCTTCAAATGCAATGATGTCTTTTACATTTGCTATTGTCGATAATAGTTACGAAAATTGACACACATAAAATCAGTTATCAACTTATCGACAGTAGGTACCAGATATATATCGACAAAGGTATTACGTAGAGCGTACTATTTTACCGCATGAAAATAATATAGTTCACTAGATTGTTGTGTTTAAAATAAATTTTTATTTAAACTATAGTTATCAAAAGATTATTTATATATTACCGGGACAGACACAACATACATAATAAAATTAATATATAAAGTATAAAACTTTTAATGTATTGATTTTCTCAGTTAGTTCTTCTTGCTAGGGAAAGATGTCAGCATATATGTGATTTTTTTGGTGCTTAATATTTATGTATGATGAAAATTTTTGAAATTTGTCATTTTAATTACGCTATTAATGATTTAAAATTTATGAGCAAGTTAAATTAGTTTTGTAAAGCAAAGATGTTGTACTAAAAACTTAAATGATTTTCATGTTTTATAAATAACATGAATTTTTAAAACATTCTGAATTTTTATAATTTTTAAATAGTGATCAAATATTGATGACTACTACTTATTTATTATATAGTAGTAACAAACTCGATTAGCCATAAATGAAAAATCTGGCATACATTTCTTCCTCTAAAAGTTCTATTATATCGCGTCATATTACGTAGCAGAACAAAGACAGGAAATTCATCAAACAGGCGTTTACGCAAAAATATTTCTAGCCAAAGGTATGCATCGGGCAATCCCCTAAGTATTTGCCGAAGCACTTGTCGGGCGCCGACACCGGCAGCCTCCGGCCAAGTTTGCAAAATACGCCGACCTCCAGCGGCAGGGACCAGGGTTCTTCCCCCGGTCTTTGTTGGCGACGCTCATATCGACAATTACACGAGTTTCCGATTAGTACCTATAAGGATCGAAAGCAATCTCTTCTGGCTCCGGGGGCCGCTGGGAAGCGACGCAATTAGGGGAGAACATAAATCCTGCGGAGTTTAGCACACTTCCTCACACAGAGAGCCGAGCGACGAGCTCCAGATCGGGAGAATACAAATCAATCAGTTGGTAACGGCTGACTGCGCATTTAATTTCCAACCTCGCCACCCCCCGCCGCCTGAACGTGCTGGCCTCGCGTTGTATGGACAAGCCGGGGGAGGCAAGTGCTCAAAGGCCTCGCCCGAGTGAGAGAGAGAGAGAGGCAGAGAGGACACTCGACCGAAGCTCGATATAATAATCGTTCGATTAATTAACGCTTCGGGATTGTTGGCCGCGAGAGCGCACGCTCCTTGTTGGCTACAGTAACTGGGAGAAGTGTAAGAGCACGTTTTTTTTCAGGCTTTATGATTTGCCGAGTAATTAAAGGGATTTCGAAATTGAAATGGTTCTGCACTAAAAGAAACGCGACGAAATTTTCGTAGGTGTGGTTTTTTTTCTTCAGTAATTTCTGGAATAATTTTAACGCACGTTGCACCGTGTTATCATTAGAATTTTTGTTGAAATTATAACTTTAAAAGTATATGTAGTCGCCACTGCTTATTTGTTTAAAGTAAAAGACAATCAAAATTTTTTAGATACACGATTGAATATAATGTAAAGTAATTTATTGATCTACGGAATCGGAACAACTTTGAAGAAAGAAATAAAAAAATTCAATTGACTGTCAGGTTTTGAGTAAAAAGTGTAATTCTTTCTTTAGAAAAAAAAAGCAAGTAAATATCTAAAGTAATAAACGTTTCTGAGATCTACAACTATTTAAAAAAATAATTCAAATGCATTTCTTGTATTAATTTTATTTTAAAGTTCAATTTACAAATATAAGCATAAATATTGTCAAATGAGAAGAAAAGATCTTGCATGCAGAAAAATATTGTTTCTCTTCTTAACATAATTTGAAAATTATGTTAAATATAAAATTTTCAAGTTTAAGACCTAAAACCGACATGTATTTGAAGTCTATAACTAAATGGCATATTCCGCAAAAGGCATGAAACTGGTAAATGGCTCTCGGCTCTTTAATCGCTAATTTTACTGCAATTTTTATGATCCGCATCCCTCTTAGTTGGCAGGGCATTTATTTCGAAATAGTCCGAACGAGCAGACTATTTATGAGCACTTGATGAACGATTACTTTAGCCCGATTTGACTTACGTCGTTCGACAATGGGTACAAGAGCGGCAGTTGCACGGTGCGCTGCTCACGACGACGACGGCGGCGGCGGCGACGCGTTCTATCACGATATCGCCGTGGGGGTGACTTAGGGAGCGAAAGCGAGCATCGAGGACGTAACTGGTCCGAGGTTCATCGAGTGTTAAATTGCACGTGCGATTCTAAAGGCTGGCTCGACGTTTAATTAACGGATAAGCAATAAAACGACCTTGGCTGCGAATGGGAAGGAGCTCGAATTTGACTGGAAACCGATGAATTGGGCTCCCTTTCATTGTCCCGTCATCAATTAACGAATCTTCCATTCTCTTACTTGCTAATGAGTTTTCCACTTTTCTCAGTTTTTTTTTCTCTCTTCCCCGCCGAGCAACTTTAAGAACAATAGGCCAAAATTGCACCGTCGCTCGAAAAAAAAAATCGCCCTTTTTGCAGAAAAAATACCCGGTTAAACTTGAGTAATTTGTAGAGAAAATGAGAATAGTAAATTTATTTCGGAAGAAAGGGGAATAAAAAGATCTTTCTCCCGGACAATTTTTATTGGATTTTCCTTACAACATTTTCGACTTTTATTAAAATATCCCGGCATACCAAAATATTTTGTAAGCAATAAAAAAATGTCCATCCGCTCCCGAGTTCTTTTTTATTAAAAACGGCTTTTTTCATAAAACTCCCGTAAAGCAAACTTTAAAAAAAAATAAAAAAAAATAAAAACCTAAAAAAAAAGGAAAAAAAATAGGAAAACAGAGCAATAAAACGATCGGGGGTCCGGAAAAGAAGGGCGCTCGAAAACTATAGATTCCGGGTCGGGGTAAAAATCTCCGAGCATCCCGGTCTCGAGATATCGAAATCGAAAATTGAGATTGGCAAGGCAGTTAACAACCGGCGTAGCTTCCGCGTCGCGAAGCACACGGGACGACGAGGACGTCGGCGGCGGCGGCGGCGGCGGCGGCCGAAGCGCGCGCAGTAACGCGTTGTTATTGCTTCCGGGCTCGCTGCCGTATATACAGACAGATGCAGTTTCCAAGCAACCCCATTCCAGGGCGATTCCTTGGTCGATCCCTCGCGAGACTCGACAGAGAGAGAGAGAGAGAGAGAGAGAGAGAGAGAGAGCAAGAGAGAGAGAGAGCGCGTATAGCCCGAGAGATCCAGCTTACCTCTAACCCGGCGGCGGCACTCGCCGCTGGACGTCATTGCCAAGCAAGTTTATGGCCCAGACCGGCGCCCATAAACTGTACGAATGGTAAATCTACCGTAAGATCATCCCAGCCGAAAATGATGTATTGTAGCTTTCTGGGAGGGACGAGTAGAGACCACGTATGCTCTCCGTACTCTCTGCTTCCCACATCCCGCACTGCGGTTAGCTTCGAGAGAGAGAGAGAGAGAGAGAGAGTCGAGGAGTTCTTCTTCCTCCCCCTCCCGCGGGCCCGTCGATATATATACGCAAAAGCCGAGAGGGAAAGAACGGCCGGGGGAGGAGATTTTTATATTTCTGCCCTCGGCCGTCCGGTTACACACTAGAACGGACAGCGAGATCGAATGTCAGAAAACTTCATCGGTATGCCGCGCGTGCCGGGCCGACGCGGCGCGCGCATATCCGAGGATCGCTTAAAAAACCGAGCGGATAAAATATTTACGGGCTGCTCGTGCGCGCTCGAGGCTCTGCGCCAATCAACCTGCGATATATATCGTCATTTTTCCTTGATAAGGGAACGCTGCTTCGTTTCAATTTCGCACCCGGATCAGATCAATATGTGCTCTAAATGGATTTTTATGGCAATTCGGCAGTGCTTTTAAAAACCATTCCATTAAAGTGTGTGCCTGTGTTAATATTTACCCAGGGTATCAAAGCACCCTCGACAAAGCCCGTTTTCGTAGACGCGCAAGAGAAGTCTCAGAAATCCGTTAATTTCCCGATCAGCCTTCACTAATATAAAACCGTCGGCTCCGCCGCCTCTTCCCAGCCTCCCTCGACTATATTTTCATTGGCTCAATGCGAGAGCAAGCCGTTCCGCGAAGTTAAGCCGCGGCGAAAACGCGCTCCTTCCCGTGCGCTCGACCGAGCGGAAGGCTCTCCTCTCTCCCATTGTTGAATAATCAGGTGAAATCCCGCGCGCGCGCGCGGATAGCGGCGGCAGCCAGCTAGCAGACGCGCGGCGTTACGCGACGATTATGTAACCGCTGATAAGTTCGAATAAGAGGGAAGAGGAGCGAGAAGGGACGGGATTCATCTCCCGCTGATTCTTGCTCCGCGGACCGTTAAGGATCTATCGGGCGCGGCTATTGTTGACTCGTGGCCTGGGTGTGTGCGCGTGTGTGTGTGTGTGTCTGGCACCGCCGCACGGAGACGGTTGATCCTGCGGAGAATCCTGAAACGGCCGCGCCTTTTCTTTACGGATCTCGCCTTCGACAAATACGAGATTTCGACCCTTTTTGCAGGCTTCTCTTGCCCGGGCGACTGTTTTCAAAACAGTTTATCGCTGACAGCTGGGACGATATCCTTCTGCTAATGTTTGTTGAACGCCGTTTATGATAGTTTAATGTAAGGATAATGAAAATCGTCTCGGGGAGTTGTGTTGTAATTGTGTTTTTATATACCTTAATATTTATACCTCGATTCAATGCTTTGTACATTATCTTTTAACGCGGTAATACTTACATTGTAATTCTATTTATATAGTCTACAAATAGTGAAATATTTTTTGATTGCAAAATTTTTTAACCCGTTCTTCCTGAAATGCTCTAAATTTTTCTGTTTCTTCCCAGTGTAATGTATGAAACTACATTTTTTTATGTACTTTTGCCTGAGCTTTCCAAATTTAGTCTCCTGTTGCACTATTTGTCGCTAATTTAAAAAGGTGGTGGCTTCATTAGGCAAAAACTTCTTAAAAAATTAGTATCAACTTAATTGCAGAATGTGTCGGTTCTTTAAGCGTACAAAATATCATAGAAAACCCTTTATTTCCAACATCTTGAATTATCTTGGGTCGCCATTTGGTCTGAAGGAATGTGTAATCACCAAATGTAAATTCAAAAGTAATTGTATATGAAGTAAAGCTGAGAATCTATCTATCTACCTAATATTAATTTGTTGTTTCTCCGGTCCTCGAAATCGTGACTCAACACTTTTAGTATTTTATTATATTCTTCATTGTATATACATAATCAAGTTTTATCATCTCAAGCGAGTGTGAGCGAGCGAGAATTTTGGCTAGTAATAAATAATCTCGAAAAAGAAGAAAAATTGAAAAATCTAGAATATAATAATTTTTCCTGAATCGACCTTATGAAATTTGAATCCACAGACCGTCTTTCAGTAGAAGTATAAATATACCACCAGACATAAAATTTCAATATATGATCCGAGTACGGGTTTTTTTAAGATAATTTTAAGAATTCAAATTTTTTTTTTTTTAAACTGGCATGTTTAAAAAATGACCAGATTCGAAAAGTTCAGGCAAAAATACAATATTAAAGTATTAGTTTCAAAACGATTGATCAGGCCATTTCGGAACGAAACGGGTTAATCCGAATTATTATAGTTGCAGTGACAATCGCATGGATTAAAATTAAATTTCAGAAATCTCTTCCTAGCTGTTTAGTACTTTTAAACAAAAAGTGGAAAAAGTGCAATTAACATTGCGTCTCATTAGTGCAATAATTTCAAAAGAAGCTTACAAAACCGTCTGACAACGAGCCCTCCAGGCAACCGCACGGCCATTACTCATCTTACACTTGGCCTCATCTGTTTCCCCCCAAGAACACGCGCTTACTTTTCATCGCAGCCGCAGCGGGATTTAACTCCGATACCAACACCTGTGCTTACCTGCACCTCGAGTGTGATGAACCGTGAACAACGGAAGGAACACGAGCCGAGGGCCAAATCCACGAGGCCGCGGCATTGTGCGCGATCACGAGGAGTTAATAATCGAACTCGGCTTTTCCTTTCATCCCCCCCGACCATTATGGCGTCGGTAGAGAAAGGAGGAGGAGGAGGAGGGGTGATCGCGAAATGAGCTCACGGGCTCGCGCACGCACACGCGGTACAAAGTCTTGCGGAGGTAAAACCTCTCTCTCCTTTTCTCCGGCGCTCTCACTCTTTCTTTCTCGAGTACCTGGCTTTTCAGCGCGCGGGCTCCAACGATCGGATTTCGTGCTTCTTTATGCCGCCGCGGGGGGAGAAGGGGTATTATACGGAAGAGGGAGAAATCGATCGCGGCTGCAGATGCAACAGCACCTGACGATTCATCCTTGCTCGAGAGTTATGAATCAATTGTGTTCCGATTTGTGAAATAATCCGGCACACTTGAAATATGGTGCTTCAAATTTTCTGAATTAAATAAAAACTGTTTTTATTAGTAAAGAAGATTGAAGTTGTGAAGCGAGGAGAACGCGATCTCCTTGTATTTGCATCTATAGAATTTTAATCTCCATTTTTATTCCAAAAAATTCAAGGATAATCAATATAAATATCGAGTCGGTTATTAAATTTGTATTACGAATTATAAACTATTTACTTGTAAAATTAGATATGACGATTAATTACTTTTCTATCATTTCTTTTACTCCCAGTTAAAAAAACGTCCAAGACACGACCCTCCGTATACTTCTAATAAACCACTTATCTCTATTTCAGCGCCCGAGAGAAAACAAACAAAATTATATCTCCTCCAATAAAGAAAATCTTTCTCCGCATAATACCGTAATTAGTGCTACAATTACAGCCCGGCTCCGTCGGGAAAAAAAGAGACAAAGCGCCAGCCCGACTGCTCATTTCCAATCAGTGCGCAGCTTGGAGCCCCGCCCGCGCGATAAATCCAACAATGCAACGAAGCAATTAAAACGAAACTCGCGAAAGAATCAATTATCCCCCCGCGGCTGCGGGCGTCGGCGTCCTTCATTAAAAAATGCGAAGACGACTGTGCATCAGAAGGCGCGACTCCAAATGCACACATCCGGGGAGCATCTGGCTGCTGGTTTTCGTCCAGAGTAGAGAGAGAGATAGAGAAAGTTGCCGTTGTCCCGGCGTTACTTCCGTGACGGTGAGCTTGAATGCGCGCCGATAGTCGAGCCTACCCAAAGTCGTCCGCGGGTCTTGCACGTATTTTTTCGCGGTGCGTGTGTGTATCCGAGTGCGGCTCTGAAATAATAATAGAAGAATAAAAAAAAAGCGAAAGAAAAGGGAAAAAGTAATAATCTCGGGGATCTTTTAAAATCCATCGAAGCAGACGAAGCCGCGCCGGATTGTGTCGTGTGTTAGGGGCATCTCCTTCTATCTTTATACCGCCGCCTCTATCTCTCCTCGCTTCTAGATCACTCCTTTTTCCATCTTCCCTTTTACTCCGCCGCGAATATCTCCGACTTTCCTCCTTGTTCACTTTTTTTTTCCCCCCTTTCTTTCTTCTACCCCTTTTCCCTCTCGGTTGTTTTCCATCTCTCTCCCTCCTCGCCTCGACCGCATTGTCTGCCTTTCATTTCTGCCTTTTTTTTCTCCTCTGTCCTTTTCTAATTTCCTCCGCCATTCATCTTTCTGCGCGAACTCTATCCCTCCCTTCACCCCCCCCCCCCCTCGGTGCACCTCTTCGAGCTGGAATATATCTCCTTCGGAAAATCTTCTTCTCCTACGGCACGGAACGAGAGCTTGCATTATGTGCTGGAAAGAATGGAATAGGAGTGAACACGTGCCTGTTGTGCGAGTGTCGCGCGCATGTGTGTGTATGTGTGTGTGCGGAGTTCGCGGTATGTAAGATTGCGCTGCTTGCTAGAGATGTCGACGCTGAGACAGGCACGATTACGTACACCTCTTGTAGTTGGATATATGTGATAGATATTCATGCAGATATTTGCTTAAAAATGGATTACTTGCAAATATTTCATGAATTACTTGTGCTAAAGAGTTATCAACATTCAATTTAAATGTAATGTATCGACTACTTAACTATGTAATTTTAGCATTAAGATTCTCGAGTACGAACGTTGAAAATAACATAAAATGTTTCTAAAAATCATTATATCATTTGTGATATTCATTTTCAAAAATGAATGCCAAAAACCATATCTTGGGATAGAAGGCAACATTCTGAAAAAAATATTGGTAACATTTTGAACCTAATAATGTAATAGTTTTGAAGATATAGTGTTGATAAAAACTGATAATCTACCTAATATTAATTTGTTGGTTCTCCGGTCCTCAAAATCGCGACCAGCACTTTTAGTATGTTATTATATTCTTCATATATATCATATATATATAATCAAGTTGTATCATCTCGAGTGAGTGTGTCAGCGAGCGAGAATTTTGGCTAATTTTTAATATTAACATCTATCATAATATGAGATTTTGTAAATTAGATGTTCTTGTCCTCGGAACACGACAGCGTTTACAATATTTTCAGAACTAACCATAAAATTAAAAAATGTTATCGCAGTTGTTGCCCAGAAGTTGTTGCCGTCTATACCAAACGTAATATATTTTTCGAGATACGTTTTTGGAAGGTCCGGCATAAAATAATTAAGTTTTAATATTAAGGTGGCCCTTTACAAGGTCGTATCAAGTTAAGGGGGCACGCAACTACGGAGAACCAAACTGCGTTCAACTCACTAGTGCTCAAAGAATATTTGGTTGAATGTTCCAAAAAATTCTGGGAGATTCTTCAAGTCTTCCAAAAGTAAAAACAGTGTTTTTGGTTTCCTGAAAAAATTATAAACTAAAAAAAAAACATCAAAAGAAAAAATCTGTTATGAATTTTTGAAATTTGAAATTTTTTTGATACAACATTGTTTGCTTACGTCTTATAAACGTGTGTTTAAAATTTCAGATCTTAATATTTTATAGAAAAAATTTAGGAAATAATCTTGTGAAATAAAATCGCGCGGCGGCACGAATTTTTTGTCGAATTTTCGATGTTTTTTTTACGTTTTGGTTAATAACTTTTAAAAACGTTCAACAACCTTGGGGCCCTAAAGGTGCTAATTGATTTTACTTTTAACAATAAAGTTAGGAATCTAGACGACTTGAAGAATCTCCCAGAATTCTTTGGGAATATTCTACCAAATATTATTTAAGCACTAGCAGGTTGAACGCAGTTTGGTGCTCCGTAGTTGCGTACCCCCCTAACTAGATGTAGCCTAGGGAAGGACTACCTTAAATTAGACATAATGACATCCTTAAAATTAGGAATTGTTTTTTAAAGTTCATTTAAATCATAGTTTTTATATTACAACTTTTTTTATTATTGGGCAGAATTTCGTTTAAAAATATTTGTTACATTCTAAAAATGTATAATATAAAAATTATACATATTAAATGGATTTTGTTGTTTTTTTATTGTAACAAACCTTTTAGTGAATTTTTATAATTAAGAAAGAAGAAATTTTTTTTATAATTCTTTATTTATACAAAATTTATACAGTCATAAAAGCATACTACTGAAATGATTTTACTCCATTTATTTATTACAAGTTTTTCTTATGAGTATATGATTCTAAGGAATTTGTTGTTGTTGCAGAAGGAGCACGTACATAAGGAACTGGAAAATATGGAACACTATTTATGTAGCCAGCACATCCGCGCATTGGATAATGGCGCCTCATACATAGGCCTAAAAATATTAGATATTTTATATTTGCGAAAATATAATGTGAAAAGATAGTGTATGCAATTTATTATAAGAAATTATAATATTTATTTTAATTTATCTTTACAGTTATATTTTAAAAATAAATTTAATAAATTGATTGATAATAGAATTTATTACCTAATGCCAATGTTGTCTCCGTGAAGACGAGCAAGATTAGCAGTTTAATACACAACCCGAAATACATGGTTACTGTAAATCTAAATTAAGAAATAATTATGGATTTCAATTCTTCACTCAATTTCACAAAAGTTTTACCGAATGTTCACTCTGCTAGTTAGCCTTTATACTGTCGTTGAAATGCTTAAATTAAATTATCTTATCTTACATATGATGAGAACGTTATTTACTCTAAAATTATAAAAAAATTGGGTTTTTGTATATGATTCATTTTATTTGATAATTTTGGAAGTTGAAAAAAACATCTTGCAGAAGTTAAGATTCTGTTTCTGATTAAACCGATGAAAATAAACGTGTTGTCTTGGTCGAAACACTAATTATTGCTAGTTATTTCAACATCAAACACATTATTTTAACAATGCACGGCCGCAATATTTTTTACATAAAAATGTTTCAACGAGATTGAAATATAAGTCAGTATGACAATCTTCGTCTCCTCCCGCCGGCAAACTCCATCTGTCTTTGAAGCAGACGTTAGCACGTTAAGGAAAATCCCGGGGACGGAAAATTCGTCGAAGCCATCCCATAGAGTGTAGAAGAGCGTCGGCATCTCGCACCTAGAATACTAGAGAGCATCGAGGCGCAATATCTCTCGGGTCGGATCTTCCAATCTCACCATATATCCAGCCCGAAAGAGGAAGAGAGAGAGAAAGAGGAAAGATCGGGGGGAGGGAAGAGGGCGAGAGCGAGGCAGGAGATGGCGGAGGAGTCCGTCCTCGAAGGTCTAGGGTCGAAAAGGGACCGCAGTGAGGCGAAATTCGGCGTGTGTCCATCCGTCTTTCGATTGGAGGCGAGGCGTCAGGGATCGGCCCTCCAGTATCAATCCGAGCGTTGATACACATCGCTTGCATGTGTGCATACCGTGAGCGACAGAGGCGAGAGATATATATCTAGCCGGCGAAACGGCCTACCTAGTCAGATAGAGAGAGAGCGAGAGAGCAAGAGAGAGAGAGAGAGAGAGAGAGAGAGAGAGAGAGAGAGAGAGAGAGAGAGAGAGAGGTTGCCTGGCACGGCTGCCTGGCTATCGAGCGACGCCGATGCAATTCCAATTCCTGGCTGTCAGCGGCAGAGCTGCGGGAGAGAGAGACGCGTCCATTCGGGAGCAGCCTCCCGTGAAATCCCGCTCGCTTCGCCCCCTCTCTTTCTCAATTTCTCTGCTCTCTCTCTCTCTCTCTCTCTCTCTCCCCCCGCGTATATATGGATTATTTCTCTTTTGCTCTCCGGCCCCACGAATTTCCCCGGTCCCTCTTGTTTCCTCTCTGCGGCGCTCCCTCGAACCGCAGAGAAGCGAACGTCGAAATACCTAGCTGCCACTGCCGCCGCCGCCGCCGCCGCCGCTGCCGCTGCTGCTGCTCCCATCAGCGTTAATGCGTCAATGCGTGACCTCGCGAGCACCGAATTTCCTATAGCTTTTCTCCAAATTGCATACGGCGAGCGAGCGCGCTCTCTGTTATTGCCGCGATCTTTCGGAAACTGTCTGCCTTGCTCTAATAAAGCGTGTACTTGGTGCCTCAGTTTTTGGCGTCATCGAGGCCGCAGGGCCGAAAATGAGAATCGTTTTTGCGAACGTCGCTCGAGTAATTATTTGGGCAAATTTGTTCATCGATTTGCGGAATACTTTTATCGCTGTTTGATCAAATTGTTGATTGGAAAGTACGAACTTTTGCAGCAAATATTGATAAATAGTTCAATTTAAATATTTGTTTTTTCAATAGATTCAGTAAAATTCCTATTTGTATTTTTATTTCAGAATAAAATGAAATTGGTCTAGAAAACTGCACTTGATATCTACGTTTGGATTCTATAGATTCCTATGCATCATATAAAAGCATAATTTTTTAATTTAATACATTCAATCGATTCACAACATTTTGTCTGACCAAATCTAAGGACTTTCTACTTTTTTATAAAAAAAATTTTTTTGCCTAGCGGGCCGAAAGTACTACTTTCCCTCCCGGCGCCGAATCGGGAACGTTGTATTTTCGTCCTC
>JAWWEO010000023.1:1530954-1544028 GCA_035582975.1 Ormyrus labotus
CTTCGGCTCGGGAGTCAATTTACACGCGCTATGAGCTTACCAATACTTTACCTCCCTAGGTGCGTAATATACTATATCTAGACTCGAAAAAATTTTAATGCAATTTTTTGCAGCGAATTCTAAGCAAGCAGCAAACACAAAAAAGTATTTAATCTTAGATTTAACATATTAGTACTCCCTAAAAGCACAGGAGCGATATCGAAAATCCCGCTCCCGCAAAAACCGCCTTAAGTGATTAAACTTTATAACGCGCGGAGGCCGCAATCCAACCAAAGACGAAAGAGGGAGCAAGCGGGAATTTTTGAAAGTCAAACAATGTAGCGGGAGTGCACCTCCGTAGAGTGGTGTGTACGCGCAAGGAGAAAAATTTCCGGGCGCGCGCCGCCGCCTGGCAATCATAGGCAAAATATTCCCTCGAATCTCGGGGCGTGCGAGCGACAACTCGTTACCATAGGGATGCAGTCACCGACTGCTGACGGCTTTTCGACGTGTACACAGGCCGGGCGCCAAAATGCAGTGCTGTCGAACACGTGTGATCTCTGTCTCTCTCTCTCTCTCCCTGCGGTCGACTCCGCGCTGAATTCCGAATGTCGCGCCTCGCCATTGTCGTGGCCGCGCTCTCTCGCGCTATTTTCCGTGTGTGCCGCGCGCGCGCGATCGTGGAATTGAATTTTATTCCATTTTGAAACACGTCCGCCCCGACGGCGAGGCTCGCTGGCTCGGATAGAGTGGAAGCCTGGACCAAAAATCATTCGGGATTCGCCGGGAGTTTAATGAAATTCGCCCGACCGCGTAGGCCGCCCGGAATACTTCGTAGCTTTTGCCTACGAGCTTTTTTCCGCCCGTTGTTCCATTGTGAGCTTTCGAAAGTAGTGCCAAGCGCATTTTTTTTTTGTCCCGGCTTTCGGCGTCACCACTGGATCTGCTGCGGATCTGAAACAGATGTATTTCATTATTGGACGATTAAAGTGAAAAATAAATTTATTCATAAATATGTTTTCGGTAATTAAAGAGGAGGTAGACTCCTGGATTTAGCTGGATCATTTTATTTTTAACTTTGACTTCACAGTCGGCGGCAGATTAATTAAAAAATTTACAAAATTAAATGTTTTAATAATTTTGATCCATTCAAGTTTAATTTAAATTTAAGTATTCTTTGTATTTTTGTGAACAAAAATGTAATTATTTTACATAGGATTTTATTTTAATCATGGAGTTGGACAAACGAATTTTTTAAATAAAGTATAAAATTAAAACTTTAACAATTTGCCCTTTATACTAATTTATTATCATTTATTTCATTTTTAATTCGTTTAAATTTTCAATTTTGTCCTCTTATCAAGTTGTATTATACTTATTCGAATATTCAGAATTAAAATTTATGCGTGCAATATATTCGAATAAATACGTACTGTTGCAATGACAATTTTACATTGTCATATAAAATGAATGATTACGTTACAGAAAAAATCTTCTCACAAATCATAATTACAACTACTACTCATCGATACGGAATAGTTGGCGCAATAAGTATCACTTTAACTTTGTTAGAGTATAACCGCACCAGCCTATTCCCATACGCGATATAGCCGTGATTTCTATAAAGGTCCTTTGGGACTCTGTAATTCTTTCTCCGCGTTCGAAGGCTAACGAGAACCCCCGATGTGAAATATCGGCCACACGCTAAACTGAACTTTTCTGCTCTGCGGGGTTTTTTTTCCTTCCCAAAGAACCCCCACGGACGTGTACATTGATGCTCATGCAAAACCAGGCGCTCGCCTCCTGCTAATAAGAGCAGCCGTTCCCACAACAAATCACAGCTCTCTAAAAAGGGGTAATTCTTGTTAAATAAAGAGATTCTGTTATTATTTTTCAGCGACAACAAATTTTGCGGTATAAAATACTCTGAGAATAAAAAATATTGCAAATCATTATTTGCATGATAAATAAAAATTCCTTTTTTGTAAAAACTACGATTAATTGTAAGTTGTTTACTTTTGGTGGAAAAATCAACCAGAGTTCTTTATAATATAATTCTATCGTTTCAGATAAATCAATAAAAGCAAACATTTTTTACAAACTTTGATGTCATAATGCATAGTGCTGTTTAAAAAAGCGAAAACTGAATAATATTACGATGCGATGTGAACGCATATCGATGACACAACATACCAAAATCTTTCAAACGGCCCCACGCAGATGATGCATCAATTCGGTACGGAAGCGCCGAGGGACCAATCAAGCGACTTGAAAAAAAAAAAGAAAAAATAATAGACGTTTATCACTCGTACACGTGTACCGAAGCTCGCCCTTTCCCCCCTCGGAGCGTCTCGTGAAATTCCCTCTTCCTGTCGCCCTTAGAATACTACCCTTTCTCCCGCCTTTCCACCCTTTTTAGGTTCAAGGGTGGCACCTACTCACGGCGGAACATGACTTATGAGAGTCGCGATGCATAAGGTCGCGCTGCTTACGTACGGCGAGCTCTCCGCGTAATGGAGTTGCACGACTGTGTCGAGCGCTTCATCATTTTGACCCCTTCGGACAAAAGCACTGGGCGGCCTTTGTTGACGTGACGAATTGTTAGTGAGATTTATTCGCATTAAATGATATTTATGAAACGACGACGACTTTGATGCTCGCTTGGAAATCGGCTGTTAAGATCGAATTTGCACTTTATTATGATGCATTACGCGAATAACGAGGACATTGTTTTAATACTTTTTTATGCGATTTAAATAAATATTTACTCTATTATTTATGAATGAATAAATGCAAGTGAACGTGAAGTGATGTACATTTAAAGTAACGATTTCCAAGAGAATTAAATTGTTAACTACATTTATAAATAATAATAATTTATTGCTAAAATAAGTACTTAAAAAAAATACTTCTCTGATTCGATTTTTTTATTCGAGAAAAACATATATCTAATACATCATATGTAGACATGTGCACATAAGCTGTCCAACGAGTGCTGCCATCTGCTGACTTGAATAATATTTCGCAAACTTTCTAGTAAGTCCTCTTATCTTTTAATAAATAGTTAATTAAATAAACAAACATGTTAAGTCACTTAGACAGTGTTTGTAAATTATTCCACGATTGTTCAATTACAACTTGCAGTTAATAGAGTTACGATAACCGAAATAGTAGTACGTCTTTCTTATATAAAGATGAAAAGTACACAGTAAAGGTGTAACTTTAAAATCTTCTTGGTACAAAATAAATTCGAGTGATTAATAAGTGTAAATTTTTAAATATACATACTAATGATGATAATTATTAAATAATGTATATGCTGAAAAATTATTTTCATTTAAATACGGGAACCAATGTAGGTGGCAAACACCCTTATCAAGAATGTGCACAGTAACAATCAATTAGTTGCTTAAAACTGTACCTAATCATTAATGATATAGAATAAACAAAAATCAACCTTTTTATTTTTTATAATTATATTAAATTTTAATTATGACAAACAAATTGGTAAATTCAACTTTTTTACAACGTCACTTTACCATAATAACCAAATCCTTTGGAGAGCTAATTTTTAACGTCGTGAGAAAGTCAGTAAAATACATAATGAATAATCTTTTCACATTGCTATTTGAAAAAAATTGGGTGTTTTGTTTGATTCTTTGAATTTGAATTAAAAACATTAAAATAATGTACTGCATTCGCGAAAGCTCTTTTCTCAGGAGCAGATTTCATTACAAACTAAAATGACAAACGGAATAAAACGTGTCCCATTTGATACCTTTCCCGCATAACTGCATGAATTGCAGGTAGCCAGAAAGCCGTCGGTGCAGCTCCACGAAAACGATGCGCAAAGAATCCCTCCCTTTTAGCGAGCTTGTAACGCAAAGGTGCTATTCATCTTTTTAATGAATACAAAAAAGCGCGAAAGACGAGCCGTCCAGTCGCCGCGGAGCTCTCGGGCAAATAAAAAATTCTAAAAAGCTCCCGCGGCAGCTTGACTTAATTAATTAAAAACGAAGTTTTACGCTACCTTCGCAAGAACTCGCGGCCGGCTTTGTTTACTCGTCACGCGCGAGAATCCCATGTTTTTCCCTCTCGTTCCCGGCGACTTTTGCGAGGCTCTTTGCCTCCCGAAACGACCGTCGTCGCCTTCCCTCTGACCTGACATAAAAGTAGAAACAGCCGGGCTGCGACGCGACCCGGAGACAGAGAGCCGCGCTCACCATACACAGAGGGAAGAAAGAAAGCGGGAGGCCGAAGGGCGGAGATTAAGGGCCGGCGAGGAGATGAGTTTGTTAAAAAAAAAGGAAAGAGGCAAGAGCGGGATGAAGAAGGCAGAAGCGGGCCAGCAGTACGCGTCAGAGACATCAAAGAGACAAGACGAAATGAAATCCAACCGCGCGCTCTCTTTCTAGCCCTGCAGGCCGCTCTTCCGTTATCTACTCTTTTCTTATACACGGCCTGTCTCTCTCTCGCTCTCTCTCCTTTCCGCCGCTCTTTTTTTACTTCCCCCGTTGCGGCGCGCCATCTTTTTATACACCCTCGCTATACTGCTTCTTCTCCTGCCGCGGAGTGGTGAAAACGTTGTAACTTGCGTCGGTATTGCAACTCTTGAGTAATATTTTTTTGCAGCTCTCTCTCTCTCTCTTTTTTGTTTCTCCTCGCTGCCTCTCTTTCTTTTAATTTACGCGGTACGGACCTTTGTGACGTATAACCGAATGAGCTCCGAACGGAGAGAAAAAGCTGGATTAAAGGAAAAGACGCCCCAGTCAAACTCATTTGAGCATTGCGCTTTTTTGCGAGGATGCTTAAGAAAGTGGATTTACTTATCCAAGTTTTTTTCATCAAAGTTATTCGGGTCACGAATAACGTTTTTTATATTTGAGCTGTGTATTTTAAAACTCTGAATCTTTAAGAAAATTTGTAAGAAGTAACGAAATGTGGCAAATATATCTTAATAAATGTTTAACTCTATGTTCGAGGGTCAATTAACAAAAAGAAAAATTGCAATAAAAACTACCCGTTACAATCCCACAGTCTCACCGCCAATAAAACGCAAAGACCGAAATAAAAAATCCGAAACGTCAAATAATTTCCCTCTGAAATTCTCAACCCCAATCCCGCTGAATTAATATCTCCATAAAAGGAAAAAAGAAAAAAAAGAAGCCGGAATACTCCCGCAAAGTTTCTTACCCCATGAAGCTTTGTACTTTTCCTCCTTCGGCGCGTATATTCCCAGAGCCGAGGTGGAATAAGAGGGAAGCGAAAGAGAGCGAGAGAAAGAGAGAGAGAGAGAGAAGCTCCTCTCGCTCGGCTAGCTCGATTCGAATTTTCAACGCTCGCTCGCGGAAGCGATCAGATCATAAATATGTATTCTCTTTCGCGAGCGTTAAATTCATGGAAATTCTTTAATTAAGTTATTTTGGTTTTACCGGTACTCGGCTCGCTCGGCGGCGAGGGATATCCCCGGGGAGGAGGAGGAGGAGGAGGAGGAGGGGCAGGAGCTCGAGAAGCGCCTTGGCCCAAATCCTTGTGAGAAGCGTGCAAGCAGCTTCGGAATCTTCTTAGTCTTCCTTTCCTCGCGAAAGTTTAGCAAGTCGGGGCCGCGGACCTGCGTGTGACATCGCGACGCTTCACGGCTTTGAAAGAAAAGATCGCGCGAAATAAGAAGCGCGCTTATTTCCCCGAGCGAGCTTTACTCATTTTACCGACGAATCGAGGGAATATCGTATATCTTCGCCGGAAGGAAAATTATAAACATAAATTTGCTTTTAAGAAGAATGCGAAGCTCTTTAAAGTTGGGAAACTTGAGAGGCGAGCGGGGCTTTTAAACTGCTCGTTATGCCTGATAAAATGTACTTTCTTTGTAAAGGAAAGTGAAAATATTTAAATCCAATTGCTTCCCAAGTAGTTTTTTAAGTTTTTCGACCAAATCTAATATAGTTTAAAAAATATATAAATTTGGATTCAACGTCTTTATAACACCGAAGTGCTTTAAGCTCAAAATATAGAGCAAGAAGCAATAATGAAAATGAAGAGAGAGACAGTAAAAATACATCAACACTCTCTTAAATGAAATTCCGAGTGAATTCATCGGAAACCGCGCGCGAGCACTTCTCGAATTCTAGATAGCGAGCGTCAAAGTGGATACCACCCTCTTCTACATTCAACGGTAGAGTTGCGAATCCAGAGGAATTCGCCTATTCGAACATACACAAGCGCTCGATGTACAATTTTATGTTTCACCGACGGCTGCTCCCTCAATCGGAATTAATTTGCCACGTGCTTTGTGACATTAAAGGCGACGCCGACCCAATGACGTTTCGCCTGTTCCACCTTCAAGTGGCAACGCATTTTATATTGAAAGTTGGGATATTTCGGATTATATTTTTGGGTCGTATTATTTCATTCAAAAATTTTGAAAAAAGCGTTTAATTACAAATTAGTTGGAGGTAAAACGTAAATTTATCGACGAAAAAAAGGCCTTTTCATAACAAGACAGAGCCGACGTTTCGAGCGTTTTTCACCATCTCCCGCGCACCGATCATTACCGACTTATTAGCAGAAAAGTTGAGCGTCGGCGGGAAAAGGGAGCTTAAGGAAGCGTGCGCCATGCAAATGAGGGAGAGAATCGAGATCTAAGCGACAGCTCGCAACAAAGCTCGCGGACAATTAAAATCGGAGAGAAAAGGAGTCGGGTCCGAAAAAGCGCGGGGGGTCTCTGCTCGGCAAGTGGCGAATCGCAGGGCTCAGGTCTCTAATGACTTGTTACCGATGATACCGGCGCGTAACGAGGCTACCACTAAGTGGCGGAGGGTGGCGGCGGCGGCGGCAACTCACACACGCGGACGCGAAATTCCTGGGGGGTCGCGGCGCGGAGGGGGGGCAGAGATCGGAGGAGGGGCAGTTCGGAACCTCCTCGCACTTTAACGCGTTCTCCACCATTATGTAGCCTCGACGACGGCGGTCCAGTTACTATAGCAACACCCGCGCCGACTGACAAGAGAGCTGCCGTCGCTGTCCGCAATTTCGCCATCTTTTTTATGCTCCCGGAGCTAGATGTACGACCCCGACTGTGTGCGGGGGAAACGTTTTTCAGGACCTTCGGAGTTTCATTAAATTTCGTCCAGAGATGACTACTTTTTTTTTCCCAGGGAAATTCTCGTTATGACGCTACCTTTCGCGGCGGGGACGAGATTCTTTAAGAGCACCTTCTGGGCAGCATTTTTTATTAAGTATTCAGATTATCTCTATAAGGTTGTTCAGGTTCTGCTCTCTGTTTAAAGTTTTGAAATTTGACTAGAGTTAATTAGGAAACAGTGAGAGTGCCCTTTTAACATATTAGTTTATTGTACAATGTTTTTACAGATAGATTAAATATTTTATTAATTAGGAGTAGCTCGAGTTAATTAATTAGATATTTCCTAGAAAGCTTCGTATTTACACATTATTTTGTTCAATAATTGACAATTTAATATTTATCATAATCTAATTGCTTATGACATTATTAATAAGCTCTAATTACGCGCTTGTTACATACTCCTATGACAATGTTTATATTAATAAAATAAGTTTTCTTTAACTTATTGCATATATTTTTTTTTAAATATCGTATCGAGTCAATATGCTAGAAAATATAGAATGATGGTTTAATATAATTATATTTCAGACAAAAAATAAGAAATTTAAATTTATATTTACGTATCTAATAATTTATAAATAAAAACAAATATTTAAAATTAATGTAGAATTAAAAGTTTTAAAAAATTTCGTTTCATGCAAGTAACGACGAGTTCTCCAAGCTGATGTCTAAAATTTTAAATACAGTGGAAAATTCACGTTCGAGCTAATTCTTTTAAATTCTTTCGAGGAATCCAAGTGGATCGATCGATCCTTATCGGCCGTTACAGCTTAATGATTCGCTAAGTAAGATGCTACATTGCGTGGATTCAGCGATATAAAATAGGGTGCCAACTCTCATTCTTTCTAGTTTCACTTGTTTATACTTGTCTTTTTTAATATACTTTTATTTTTGTACACAATTGATTTAAATATTGAAAGCCCACCCTGCACTAAAAATTAATATTTCGGTCCGCCACAAATCCAATAGTAAAGAAAACGTAGTTACCGCTGTTTGCCAATAAAACTCCCATAAAACATGAGAATCGCACGAGCTCCCACGCGAGCCGTGAATCTCAGGCCGTATCGTCGCGCGTTTTCCTCTTTGCGCGGTCTTTTCGGCCGCTCCCGAGGCAGCGCGCCGTGACTAACGCGAAATTGCGCGTACCTACTACCTCGGATAATCTCCGAGACGCCTGCACACTGGCCGGCACGTGCGAAAGATACGCGCGGCAAAGGCAACGGGCGGCGGGGCCTCGGCCGGCGGTCCATTGATGAATTGTCCGCACGTGCCGGGCGCGCGCGCACCAACTGCCTAATTACGCGACGATCAGCGGGTGTCTGCCGGCGCCGCCGCGTCCCGCGTACATCGGCCGGACGCGCCCCTCGGCAAAAATGCGAAATTGCCCATTCTTCGCGCCTCGCGGTCGTACGGGCCAGCGCCCCGCCTGCCACTTGAACGTCCGGGGCTTATTCAATAACGGCTTAAACGCTCGCCTATTGCCCGGCGAGTTTTGCATTTTTCGCTTTTTTAATTGTCCGCCGGGCTGGAAAGATGAATTGATTCAGACTCGAAGAACTTTTTTTGGACAAATAATGGGAACGAGCTCTGGGGGCTGCCAAAGTAAAATGTACCTCCGAAAATAAAAGTTTTACAATTGTTATTCGCAATGCTATTCACCGTTTTATTAAATTAATCTCAAGCTATTTTGACAAACGACTTGGCAGCAGTACAAAATACTCGTACCTAATTGACACGTCTTTATTTCAGCAAGTTTTATATATCGCGAGTATACAATAAAAGCTGCAGGACAAGAGCGAGAAATATGGAAACATATTTGGAGCTCGAGTCGATCATTTGTTTTTTGCCGGCTCGCCCTTAAATTTCTCCAGCGTGGCGTTCGTCGTGGATTGATGTGTTTGCCGAGATCCGCTGATAGATGAAGGCGGCCAGGCGCGTGTTGTTGGCGCCCCCTCGATCCCCCCCTCCCGTCCCCTATCCACTCCCTCCCTCCGCGGCGCTTTACCTTAACGCAGACAAATGCTTCTTACCCTCTAGGCGAATGCCTCACAGATTTATTATGCGAAAAACGCACCTCCGCGTGCGCTAGTTTCCCGCACCCTCGGCGAGCTCCGCTCTCTCCAGATTTGTCAAAACAACACCCGACGACGTTCTCGCAATGCTGATGCCTTACTATTTTTATAAACTGCTCGCGGGATTTTTTTTATTCGAGTTTTTTAGTTGAAGTGTTTCTTAATGCGGGAATAAGCTTCCGAAGGAATGAAGATAAATCTAATTTTGAAAGAAGCTAAAGCTGAAGGGGTTTTAAAGACGAAGTCATTTGCTTTATCTATTGTTTTTGAAAAATTTATCAAGGATTTGAAGCGATTCTCAGACATTTAATTGGATTAGAATACATCCATTAACCTTTTTATTCGCGTTATATTTCCTATTTGTACAGCATCTAACATACTTTTTACACCCCTGTGACACAGTGCACAATTCTTCTAACTGCGCTTTTGTGAGAGCTCCCGCTGAATATGGAATCGAGAGCACTCGAATTTGCACTCTTGAAAAAAAAAAAAATGAAAAAAAGAAAACGTTCTCCCCCGTTCACATCCAATTCACAGGCGGAGAATCGGCCGCGTTCGTTCAGGGGCTGAAATAATAAACTATTGTAAAGTAAGCAAAATTCGTGGGTAAAATCCGGGCGGCTCTCGTTTGCAGATTCTCCCGAGTCAGCAGCAGTAGCAGCAGCGGCAGCGGCAGTCGGAACGCTTTGCTCTCTCTCTCTCTCTCTCTCTCTCTCTCGCCGACGCACGAAAGGGTATTTTATGTAGCAGAAGTGATGGCTGGCATTTGTTCGTTATTTCGTAGTGTTTTTGTTTTTGGCGGCCCTCCCTTCCCCCGCGTCGCCGGAGGGGGCGCAGCCGTGACTTTATTTACGACCGGATAGCGGGAGCGGCCACAAATACAGCGATTCTCCATCTTTTTCAGCCGAGCATCGTTACGCGCGTTTTTATACGCCGCGGAGCGATGATGCGCCGAAGCCGCCGCGACGCGCATCGACTTTCCGTTTAAATTCGCCGAGTTTCTGCGGCTTTCGCGCTCCTCTGCCTCCCTCCCCCCGATGTTACGCGCCGCCGGCGAGTTATGGCGCTGAATAAATCACGGGGTTCGCGCGCGCGACCGAGAGGCCCGCGAGGAGGCGGAGGGGCTGACGAAACATTTTTCCCGCGGCCGCGCGCTCTTTTTCTGAGTGACTATTGTTCTTGCTGAAAAAGTTTGCGCCGCGCGCCCGAAGCTCTTTTTTAAGCCGACGCGGCTGTTTCGAAATTGCCTGGTACGCGCGCGATTTCGTTATTGAAATGAAGCTAAATTATGTTTGTAAGTCACTGTAATGCCGGTGTTCTTAATATCTCTTTGAACCTCAATGTTTTGGCACGAAGCTCTATTACATTTTAAATTTCATAAGCCAATTGTTTTTAGTTTTAATTTTTTCATTACCCTTTCGAAAAGTTAAAAGCGCTTGGTTCCAGTTTTTTTAATAAAACGAAAATAGTAAGAGCTTTCAACTTTCATACAAAAGAAGCAGAACTACTACCACCGTTGCTAAATTACTATTATCATAAGGAAAAAACCTCGCGTAATAAAGCGGGAGAGATGATCAAGACAAGAGGATAGGAGTGAACTGTGTAATATAATTCAGTAAGTTTATGACTGACCTAAGGGGATGGTAGAGGTTTGCATATAACTAGGGGTAAGTTTGCTTTGGGGCAAGCAGCTTTAGTAAGGGAAGGCAGTGAAAGCAGCCAGAAATTGAATATAAATGGAAAAGAGCAAATAATTATTTTAATAACGCGTGATTTTAATTAAAAGGCAAAATCCATGATCTTACAGGATTTTTTATCAACCTCAAGCTAGACTGACGCTTTAATATTCATCACTAAGTCTTCGATTCAAATTTTTGATTAAGTATTCACCTAAAACTACGTTTTACTCAAATATAAATGCAAACCAATCGGAGCGAATCTTGCAGTAACTTTTACTTAATTTCAATTTTACATCGATAAATTTTGACATTTTAAAGCGCCCTTTAAAACTCCCCGAAAATGAAGCAGCGCATCGAAAAAGCCAGAAGAAGCCAAGAATAAGTGCGAGGAAGCACGAAGTCCACAAGTTAGTCAGGTCGTAACTCTTGTCTGGCGAGCTTTACAGCATCGCGAGACGTTATGATCGGAGAACGGATTATCATACCCCTGTCTCTTATTCGGCTGCAGCAGCAGCGCTGGCACTCTCTCTCTCTCTCTCTCTTTCTCCTCTGCGGGCAAATATCTTCCGCGGGTATTTCTACGATCGTTTCCTCCGCGCGCGCACATACAGCGAGAGCTCCCCGACATCCTGGACGTCCCGCCATGCCGGAGGCAAAGACATGCAAAGTAGGACTGCGGATCCGATATATCTGTATATACCTCTCCCCGCGATGCGATATAAAGCTTTCTCTCGAGCTTTCTCTCGGGGGGATGTCTTTGTATATTGAACAAGTCTTAAAGGACGGGGAAATTCAAAGGAAAAAATTGCCAGAATTTCAGGGACGATATATTCATTATTATTTTTCTTTTCTTTTCTTTTCTTTTTTTGAAAAATGCCTGCACTAAAAATTAACTGATAAGAGACTGATTATTAATATAATAATTTAATAAATAAATTTTCTAAATATTCTGCTTTCGAAAAGCTTAAGTAAGAGATGCGATCGAAATAAAAAAACAAAGTAGCAAGTTAATGACTCTCGGTATAGCATAAAAACAGGAAAACTGGTGCTTTTCAATAAAAGCTCCGAGTAATCGAAACCCAGACAAGCAACTCCTTGGTCCGCTACAAAGAAAACTGCAATAAATTTTGATTTGTGTGCCAAGAGGGACCGCGAGACTTTCTTTTCCCTGCCAAGTGCAAGTTTGCCTAACGAAAGAGCGCGCCCGACTCTGCCCTCCCTTCTGTTCTCGCTCTCCGCGCTTATATATACGTACACACGTGCAACCTCGGGACACACAACATCGGCGGCCATCATTGTGGCCAGCAGCGCGGAACTGATTCGAATGTTTTTTGAGCTCCTTCGCAAGAAGAGCAGCGACGGCCTCCTCCGCCGTATGTGTACAAGTCGCTCGTAAATAAAAGGCGATATTGCTCTCGCGAGGAGAGAGAACCGGGACGCCCCGCCATTTGTCTCTTGCCGCGTCGATCCGCGGAAATCCTCTTTTATGGCGTGCCTTCGGTCCTCTGTTGCTATGGAAATAAGTTCTCGATGCTTTTGTAGTTCCAGCGGAGGAAGAGAATCCGCGCGGAGAGAGAGGCCGAAGGGAGGAAAGTGGATCCTGGTCGGAATGAGTTATCGCAAACCCTTAAACATCCGTGCCTGAGGTTGCGATGTATCACGAAGAAAATTTATAAAACTGCGCTTTGTTTTTGCACTGTAGCTCTGAGCTGGTTGTATTTTTTTTTGTGAGGGTACCCATGTAAAAAAAATTGTATAGAATATAATTGCAATATAATTTAAAATCATTATAAAACAAAAACTTGTAGATAAATTTAAAAATTTTGTTTTAATTTTGAAAATTTAGTTAAAGGCGAAAAAAATAAGTAGTCGATCATTCAAAAAGACCGTTTATTTAATAAGGTACAGATATTCAAAAAATTGAAAAAAAAAATAAATAGAACCTTAATATATTTTGAACTAATAAGTTTCATAAGCAGAAAATCTATACAGCTCTAAACATACAAAAAATCTACCTTTTCTCAATTCAATTGAAACCTTTTTAAGGGAAATAAGAAAACCAACGCTAGGGGGCAAATATTGCTTGAAGCGATGTCTACATTAGACCTGGTCTTAATGAACAGCGAAAACGAACCCACGTTTGCAAGAGGCGAGGCAACATCGATAGTGGACCTCACCTTCGTGAGTAGCACCCTTCTCAGAG
>JAWWEO010000023.1:1552996-1578985 GCA_035582975.1 Ormyrus labotus
GTGTGTCCCATGAGTACCATTAAAATAGTAATTTTTAGAAAAAAAATCTTAATTTTTAAAAAAATTTTTTCTCAGTGCAGCAACATACTTATAACAATCGAAATTAAGCAGCCACGTATCGCGAGAAATATGCCGTTAAAATTCAAGAAAAAGAGAAAATCGCAAAACTGGGGCTTAAACATTCGACGCTCGCTTAATTCAATAAAAAACGACAGCGCCAAAGGCAGGAGAGTGCAGAACGCGAGCGCACACGTCGAGCGGAGCGAGCGGCGATGCAGCTCGGCGCACTGCACTACAAATATGATTAATCCGGCAATTACTGCGACTTGGCTCGTCGGCGCTTGTCTTATTTTCGCTCCTTTTTAAAGCCCCACCCCACCGGGCTCTCTCGCGGAGAATCCAGGGAGGCGAGTTAGCGGAGGTCCGCGAAAAAGCCGGGGATAGAGAAAAACGTCGGGCTCGCTCTCGCGTGTCCGTAATCTGGACTGATGGTGAATCTGACACGCGGAGCGTTAACTGGCGTCCAATTTATAAAAATAACGATGAAATTACTGTTGCGTAAAGAGTCGCGCAGCAGTCCGACACACGTCGCGCCGCCGTTGCCCGGCGTTTGTCAAAAGCCTGCACGCGGACGTGGATGACACGCGGGTTTACAGGCGCGCTTCTCTCTCTCTCTCTCTCTCTCTCTCTCTCCACATATATAGCTGCGCGATTTTCCCCGGGAAAGCGACTGAGTTTCGCCGTGTGTTTTTGGGTCGCGCTCGTTCGCGTTTTACACGCGAGAAAAAATATGCGCATCGGCACGTAATGTAATTGAGCCGCTCGCGATTTTTTCGCTCTGTCATCTCCCTCCCTCTGCCCTCCTCTCCTTTCTCTCTCTCTCTCTCTCTCACTCTCCTCGGCGCTCTTTCGATATCTGTCTCCCACGCATACACGCGCAACAAACGCGAGCGCTTGCATCAGATTAATTAAAACGGAAGCTCCCCGCTCGACGAGCGAGCGAGCCCTTTTGCGCCGGCAGCTTCGGATATTATGTACTTGAATCGCCGATATGAAAACGCGCCGCCGCTCGCCCTCGTTTTTACGCGTAAGCAGGATTTTTTTTTCGGGATTGCCTTTCGGACTCGGGCTTTTCATTTCGGTAGATCAAGTGCGTCAATGGGGAACGCTATCGCGACAGGATCTTGATGATATGATTTTTATTTATTTTTTTTTTTTTTCGGGGGGAGAAGCGACGGCCGGAGAGCGGCGGCGGCTGCGACTGCGTGTGTGTGGTTTCGCCGCGAGATTGATGGCAGAGAGGAATGACGAGAACTAGTTTTTTCGCGGAAACTAAATAACGTCCATCTGCATCTTGAAAATAAAAAGGCTTTTCGGGATTGTTTTGTTCGATTGCATTTTCTATTGAATAAAATATAAATACGCGCGCAAGGAATTGGATTTTTTACACAGCCGTTGGTTTTTACATTGATACGAACTTTTTGTAAATAAAGAGAAAAACTTGATTGCTTTTTTTATAACTATTTAAGTGAGAGCATCTTATACTATTTTACACAATAATATGAGGATTTACTTTGTCTATCCAAATTTAAATTTGCAAATTTGGGTTAGACAAAGTAAAACCTCTTACTGTGAATAAATTTTTTTAATTGAGCAACTGTTATTCATTATTTTTACACCCCTTATATTTAAACTTCCAAAATTACCTGATTTATAATTGACTTCCGATTTAATTTACAAATATTTATATTCGAAAGTTAAATAAGTTATTATTACTGTCTGTATAATAATCAAATAATTTTCTTTCATAAAATATTCTAGTCAATAATTAGAGTGAGAAATAAAATAGTAGTTTTATTACTTTTTGGTTTTATCGTGAATATCATTATAAAATAATATTTCTTTTTACACAAATTGAAAATAAATATTATTTTTCGACATCAATTTCAGCGAATATAAAAAGAAGAATAAAGTAAATAATCTCGTGCATCGTTTTCCGAAGTATCTACGATAAATCCGGAAAATGAACATTCCCGAAAATACGCTGAAACGTAATGCGAGCACTTAGCTGTCGAATATCAGCAGAAATTCACTTCGCCGTTTTACGGGTCAGTGGAGAAAAAATTCAACGCTCAAACTAGGAAGGAGAGTTTTTCACTGTCGTCTATACCTATCATATGCTGTACAGGTTCCTCGAGAGATGAGGCTAAGATTGCATGCATTTGAGAACTTTTATTGCATTGAGAATTTGATGACGGCCGGTCCGCTATACGGCTACATTTTTCTGCTTCTGAGGTACAATCGAAAAGATGGAAAGAAAACACTAATTTAGTAGCATATATAGATTACAGAGGTGAATAAAGAAGATAAATAATAGTTTTTTTTAAATAATTTAAAAAACGATGGAAAAACTAATTTTCAAAGAAGAATTAAAAAAACTTCTTTAATCAAAAATTAATAAAAAGTAATAATCAGTCGATGGAAAATATAAATTCATATTTCAAAGATCGTAACATGTTAATCTTGAATAAAATGTAAGGTTTTCTTTTGTTTTTGCAAAATATGTCTAAAATAATTTTTTAGAGTCAAAACAAATTGAAAATGATGAAATTAAGAAAATTGTATCATAAAATTCTTTCGACAGTTCATTAAAAGCAAAGGCACAAAACCAAAAGGCAATAGTTCAAATTCAATAAAATTTCGCAAACCTCTATATCCAAGATTAATAAAACGAAAACCCAGTTATAATAAGACAAAAATTGGAAAAACAAAAAGAGAGAAAAATCCCCCGTAAAAAGATATCGCGGACGCAGAAAGTGAGAAACTGAATGGGTAGTATAACGGTACTATATCGAACCGGGCAGACTCGGATGGTAGTAGCGGCGACGGCGGCGGCGGCGGCGGCGGCTGTCGCTATAATCTGTTTATAAAACAATTTGCCGAGCAAGTGATGCGTGACATACAATATATCTGCAAACATTGTTAGCATCGGCTCGATGAGGATTTGCCGCTCGCCGAGGAAAGGGAAGAGCGAGAGACGGACCGTCGGGGGGTAGATTCGCTCGCCTGATAAAGAGAGAGAGAGAGAGAAAAAGAGAGAGACAAAAGTCGCGTTATGGCTTTAGGCCAGTCTGTGATTCATTGTGATTTAATAAAGCGGCCCGCGGGAAAGTAACGAGAGCTGGGACCGCGACGATTCGATGACGCAAAAGGCCAAATCATTTTGCACGCCCCTGGCCAGATCAAAGCCTCCGAGCAAACGCGTTTACAAGCCACTCTCTCTCTCTCTCTCTCTCTCTCTCTCTCATTCTCTGCAGCCTGCCGCTTTTTCTTTAAACGTCGTTAAGGTTATCTCGTAGCTGTGTCTCTGCTGCGGCGGCTTCCCTTTTGTTTCATTAATTTTTATCCTGAGCTACCGGCAATTTAAGAAAGTCAAATGAATTTTCGGATGAGCGAGTAGGGATGCACAGTTACGAACGTGTTAGTGAAATCATTGGGGTGGAAGCAATTCACAAATCATATTCAAATTAATAGTTTTTTGCCATTTGAAACTTAGGTTGAACCTATTTGTACTAACAAATTGAACAAAATGCAAAAGAAAACCTATGAAATGTACACAAATTTATCTAAATAAAACGGATTAAAATTTAAAACAGAGTCAAATTTTTTATTTTAAATTTTTGAATGCTTCGATAGTATCTTAAGCGTTCGATAAAAATAACTGGTAACTGATATTAGAGAATATAAAAAAATTCACAAAATCGCTATGATTGTAAATTAGCCGAGAAACTTCGCAGAAATAAGCAAGTATTCTGATTAAATTAAAGTCTAAAAAGTCGTTAACTGTATTTAAACTTACGTTAATTGATAACGTGCAATATTATAGTAATATCAACAAAACTAACGAGTAAAATTTAGAAGTGCACAAAAACACACATTTCTTCCTCCGTCCCTTCGCGAGTTTCCGAAACGCCCGAAATGATTTACTTGCTCGGCATAATAAAGCCATTCTCAAGAGCAGCCGCATTTATACCTCCGGAAGCCCGGAAAACACAGAGGCGCACCCCGCTCGTCCGCGGCTCATTGGCTCCTTAATAGCGGTTACCCGCTGACAAGTAAGCGCATTCGCACGCGTCCTTTATCGCGGCGAGCCGCCGCGCTTAATGGCCCGTGACCGACTCCTCCGCGGAGGCAGCTCGCAGAAAGGCCGAAATTCGGTTGTTCGTTAGCGGCGCGCCGGAAGCGCGTAACGTCCCGACGCGCCTGCCGGGCGTCTCCGGTCGCGTGGCCTCGCGCCGCCGCCCTTAAACTCCAAAGTAAAGCGACAGTTTTTCGGTTCGAGGCGCGCTACTCAGCTGTGACCGAGTCTCGGGTGGAGAGGGATGAAGTGTTTGTGGGAAGATGATGATAGGATTTTTGGCACGCTTTGTAGTTCGCTGCTGAATGTTTTTAAGAGATTTCGCGTGCTTTTCAATGTAACGCGCTTAGTTTCGTTGTGGAAAGCAGAAAAAGAGGATTTTCAAGTGATCTGCAAAAAAGCAGCTGAAAGACATTAGAGAAAATTTGACAGCAGAGACCAGTAGATTCGTTTCATTATTATGCTTGAAAAAAGTTGCCAAAATGACTATATCGTTTAAAATACTTCTTCAGAATATAATCTTTTTAATTGAACTATGTACTTAAGAATTATCAATTTTCAATACATTTAAATATATATATACTTTTGCAAGGTGAATTTAAAAGACTGGTAAATACAAAATATCCATTTGAAATTATTATTATTTCCTTTTTCCTTCGCATTTTAAAAGGATAAAATCTAATTTTTGAATTTCCCAAAAAATAAAACAGTCGCGGCAAGATTTACCTCGGAAAAGATTTTGCCAGCTATAGAAAATATCGAGCCGGCGAGCTTAAAGCGTATAAAATCTCATTCGCGACCTGTGATGTCCCACATGATTACCTACCCAATCTCGAATATAATTTTCTTGTTAGCTGTAAAATCCAATCAGAGCGCGAGCTCCAGCGGCGCATCGAGGCGTAGCCCGGCCTACCTACCAGTCCCTTTTTAGGGCGCCCCGGAATCCTGCGAGAGAGGACGGAGAGATGAAAAAGGACTGAAAGAGAGGCGCCATTAAATATAGAGGAGGAAATATTTGAATCGCACGAAATATGAACAACACGAAATGCCGTACCCCTCGGCGCTCGAGGAAATCCATTTGCCGATGAAACGACTAGGCTATTGCTTCATTAAATTAATTGATTTTTATTCGTATTTTAAAATCTGATCTCTGCATTTTGGCTTTGCACTTTTTCCAATTAAATTTTTTATTTAAGAGGTTATTTTGGAAAAATAAATTGAAGAAGAAAACTAATTTTTCTTTTTTAATTGCAGATTTTTTTGAGAGATGTATAATTTTTGAATATTAATGAATAAATAAAGAGTAGTTTTTTCAAATAAGATAAAACTTTTATACATTATATAATAATTGTATTTTTTATACATTTTGAATATAGTTCTATGTTCAATGTGTTTTTTATGTTTCTTCCATATCAAGAGCAGACAATAGCAACTTCTACGATGAAAAACTACCGCGATTTCTACCAAGACCGTAATGAACATGCAAACGGTCAAATAAAAAATTCATCAATTTTAATGTATATTAAAAATGCAGACGGGAATAAAAAAAATGGTTTTGCCTAATCTTGAATAAAAATAAAGACAAACAAAATTAATTATTCCAATCCTCCTGAAATCTCACTTAAGGGTACGGGGACCCTTCAATATTACCATGCAATATTCAAACACTTATGAATAATTCCTAATAATCAGCGAAAGAAGGCAAGAGTCGAGGTCGGCAAAAAAAAAAAAGAAAAAAAAAGCGCGCGCGACCACACGTTAAATACCCAGAGGAATAAGAGCAGCGAGGCGGTCCTGATCTTCGGCATGGCGGTAGGAGGGTACGGAGAAAAATATTCGTTACCGGTGACGCAGCCGGGAGGAATCGAGTTAACCGGCTCGGCCGGCCTCCTTTCTCACTTTATTTAGTCCGCGCATATACACACACACACACAGACAGACAGACCCACGAACGTAATCTCGCCCGCTCGGGGCATAATGCGATTCATCCCCGAATGCGCGGCTGACCCCAAAGGTTCGCGCGTCTGCCCCTTTGTTTCGCAGCCCCGCCGGGCGCGCAGCCTCCAATTATGCCCGAAATATAAAAGACCATCTCCGCAGCTATTTTACCCTCCCGAACCCTTCGCGGAGATCCGCAAGCCCACTCCACACCCCTTTCCCCGTCGGCGGCCTCGAGGGGAGGACTCTCGGGGCTGATCTTCTTTCCGCGGCCGGCAGTTCGTATACGAGTTCGTAGGCCTCGCCCCGATGGATGCCCTGCGGATTCGCGCCCGGAGCCATAGGCGGAGCCTTCGACTGGAAAATCAGCCTGATCGCGCGATATTTTTTTTTTAAGCTCTTTGCTATGGATAACTTACTTTCGGGGGACGCGGTTTGCGCGGGCTTTTGTGCCTCTGGTGCTTCGAAATCTATGCAGTTCCTTTGGTAGAAAATTTTGTTGTGTTTCGATTAAAATAGTATGGCAATATCGTTATTGCTATTCAGAAAATTAGTAAAATTGTGAAATAACTTGTTAATTAAAATTAACTAGGCCTCAGATATCTTGTTGATCATTTTTTTTATTTTTAAAAGAATAAAATTCAAAACGTAAGAGATCGTCGTTACATAGAATATTGTTCGATGTATCTGACAACGAGAACCTTACATATTGGATCACGAATTTTGGTGTAATTTGGTATATGTTTACTGATGTGCAAATAGCTTTGAGTAGAGTTGGTATTTGAAAAAGTAGATCAAATATCTATATCCATTTTAAAAAATTATCGCAAAATCTTTATTTGTTCAAAAGTTGTAACAAAACGAAGATTTACAATAAATACAAGCTAAAATTAAGTCATTTTTACGCTATTTTTGTTGCATATCTTTGATTAACTACATAACTTTGGATTATAATAGTCAAAGCAGCACATAACTTTTAAAAAATCGAACATTAGAGTGAATTTAATATTTATTGTACAAAACCAATAAAATAATATTTACTTGTAAAATGCGCTTATTACGTTTGTAAAATTTCGTTTACAAAGTGTTTAATTTCATACATTTCTCTGACTCATCGCTAAGTGGCAGAACGAGCAAAAAGTTTTAAATTAGAAACGGGAATAATCGGAGCATCCTGCGGAGCGAAGATAATGCGCAAGTAAAGAATTAGCAAAATAGAGCGGAAACTGGTATAGACTCTTTGTATGAACAGCACTGAAAAAAAAACGAACGAACTCAGGGACGGATATACACCGCGATTCTTGCCGCGCGTTGCAGACTCGTTCATTCAGAGATTTGCATTCTTGACTTTTCCAGTTTCCGGCGCCATTATCAGCACTGTATTTTTAACTTGCTAATGTCTAAATAACCTACAACATGCGTTAGAATAAAATCAGCTACTACAGAATTTAAATAAAAATTAAAAATATTACTATTCCAGATCTTTTTAGCGGATTTTAAATGTTACTATCTATGTATTAGCGTGAACAGTATTATATATGTTTATATTCTGAAGATAAAAAATGTGAAGTACAAAATTTAACAAACGCTTTCAATCTCGTGCAAAAATATATACCACTTTCGTAACTGATTAACTAATTCCACTGTATAATCTTCCGTAAACGGAGTAATTAAGACCCAGAATCAATTTCCCGAAAAAATACCAGCAGCCCCGCTCCCTCCCGTCAAATAAGCATTCGCAGCTCCACCTCAGCCAGGCAGTCAGTCCATTAAATAATTCCGTCTCTCAGGCGGGCCCTCTCTCACTCCTTTCCTCCCTTAAATAATTCTCTCTCAGGCTTCAAGGGAAAGCGGCAGTCGTCGCCACGCCGCCGTCAGGCTCCTGCGAAGAAAGAGCAAAGGAGGTGAAAAATAAAGCGCTCCCCGTGCCAGGAGGTCGGCACGTCGCTTATACAACGCGGAACGACTCCCCCCTGGCGTCGCTCGCTATCATTTCGACAATGCGAGCCCGGGGAGGCGAGCCGGAAAGCGTAGTTACGAGTAATACGGACCGACGCGTGCTTATGAGCCAGACCGGAAGTCGACCATCGCTCGGTCCTTATTCTGCTACCCTCCGCTGATATTAGGAGCTTGTTTAGCCTGCGAGCTGGAGATGGAGGGGCGCTTGTAGGCGATTTCTTTCGAGGACAGTCGAGATCGATCTATTGTCCTGCCTTTTTTTATATAGAGAAGCGATAAAGTAAGCGTTCATGGGGTGGAGGTTAATGTAGTTGGGTGGGCTTCGTAAAGTAGCTTAGATTCTTTGAATTTGTTAGTTTTGCATGTTCGATTTAATTTCAAACTTTTTATAAATATAAGTTTTTAACTTGAAACCCTTACTGTATTTGTACATAAAATCTAAAAAATATGTTATGATAATAATTTGACTTTTTGGTAAAATTTTCCAGATATTCCGCATTTTTTTTCACATTCTAATACCTTAGTCAAATATAATTACACAAATGTGATCATTATAATCAGAAAAAAAGTTCTAATCTCTCTATGAATTAATATAAAACCAATACTATTTCTTTGATTCTCCGAAATTCTAAAAAGCAACACCTTTTTAAATCTATTTACTAAATTTCCTTTAAATTTGGATACTTAAAATAAGAATGAAGCCGACACAACGGCATTTTTCCCGCTTTTCAGCTGCCCGAAACCAAAATGAACCGTCGTTCATGTTTACAGCGTAGAAGATATCCAATCACGCACGACCTGGAATCCTGCCAAGGGCGAATCTCTCAGGAGCGCGACGACGACGCCCAATGCGAGCGAGTTTTCGCCAAAGATTTGCTGGTAAACTAAACCTGCATATCTCTCTCTCTCTCTCTATCTCTGTGCTCACTCGCGTCCCACTTGACGTAATGTTTAGTTTGCAGAAAATCACGGTGCGTCTGCTGCATGACGAGCATTTTTAAGTTGTCCTCCAAACTTTACGCTCAAGTTCTTCTGCTCGTTTTAGTGAACTTTGGCATTTTTTACTTTTGCTGACTTTATTGGAATATTTCTGTTTTTCAAAGTTAATTTTTGTAGCGTACGAAGTCGGGCACAAACTCTTTGAAATGGGGAAATTAAAAATGTTTCAAACAGTTTTTATTAATTTCGTTTTATTTGAAAATTAAAAAATACTTGCTAATGTTTTTTAGATCTTTTTTCAATCAGTTTTTGTGTGAACATACATGATTGAGTTTTATTCCAATAATGCAAAATTCGTAGAATGTAGAGTGATTTTCACGAAATTATTGGATATTTTAATCAAATTTTATGAAACAAATTTCGAATGTTCATCAACTACACTTTACATTTTATTTTACCAACTTCATTTTTAGCGTATAAAAAGTTCAATTCAGATACTGAAAGAGAGTCAAAAAGTATGCGAACGCATAGATAGACAACTTTTTGAATTCTAAATTATATATGAGCGGCAACTCCGCATTCCATTAGCACAAGCTTAACTTAACAACAAACTTTTAAAATTGAACGTAAAGCCTTTGAAAGCAGCTCTTCATTACAGTAATGATCATTAAAAATGCTGTTTATTTTGAAAACCATTCGAAAATCTCGGCGCAACGGCGGGAAACAAAAGCGGGCGCAAAAAAAAAAGACACGCCGCCGGAAGGAAAAGAAAACACGGCAGGCTTAACGCTAAAAAAGAGTTACACAAATATAAAAGTTGAGCGCCGCGTGGCCGGCAGCAGCAGCAGCAGCAGCTTATTCTTTCGCGAACGCGGAAAAAGCAAGCAAGTATATTATTTAATTCATCCCTTTTTCATTAATTAAAAAACTTGTTAGCGCTCGCATAGAAAGCTGCGCTCGAACGGGTGTCTTCCATGAAAAAAAAGAAAAAAAAGAAGGAGAGGCAAGAAAAAAAGCAAGAAGAAACGCTCGTTGCGTGCAGTCTGCCTCTCTCTCTCTCTCTCTCTCTCTTTCTCGCTTTCGTTTTTCCGAGCGAGAGGGAAAAAGAGAGGAGAGAGAGAAGCGCGCACCCACTCGAAGCCGCTGACCCGCGATATAATTTCTCATTTTTGCCCGGGACAAAAGCGCGCCAAATCTTATTGTTCTTTTGTCGGTAATTAAGCGGGCTGAATTAGTTCACGATTGTTCTCCGTCCGCTGGGATAATAAATAAGATTCCTAAGAAAATTCCGGCGCCCGTTGCTCTTCGCTTCTGGGGCTCTCTTTCGCCGCCGCCGCCGCCGCCGCATTTCCACAATCCCGTTCCACTTGACTGCTCGCGGAGAATTAATGAGCGCCTTTTTGCCTCGGGCTTTCCACCTTCCCCCTCCCCCTTCCATCTCCGCGATTGCTAAAGCTGGAAAACTAAGCCCGATTGTAATTATTGCGATAACGAAACGCCTCTCGCCCCCCCCTCCCGAGAGTTTTTCGGGGGTAATTATTCACGCGTTCATATGCGGGGCTGAATCGGAATTCCCGCCTTTTTTTAACGGAGATTAATGCCCCGGCGAATACCGTGAGCTTAATGTTTTGTCGGCCTGATGCTCGATTTATTGTTTTTAACGGGATTGTCTCTTTATAATGGGCTGCCGGCTTGTGATGTACCGCCGCCCGAAAGATTTATTGTTCAAATGCGCAATTAAACTAGGCGATTATTCAAGCTTTTTAGCTGCAGTTAATACAGGCGTTTTAAATACCATAGCTGATGAATATTCAATAACAGCTAAAGGTCTCGTCTGTAAGAATATTTTTAGTATTTATTTATGTAAAATATATTAAAATTTACCGAAAGAAAAAATTATCGATAAAGACTTTATTGAATTGAATTTTCGATTGCTTTTAAGGTACATGTTTTTAATAAAAAAACACGCGTTGATCATTGCCTCACTAAACTCTGTTTACTCTACTTAAAATGTATAAGAACTCCTAGAATAAATCTCGACAATGTAATTACGCTCCTCTTCTGCGTTCAGTTTGAAAACCGCTGAAAATCGTTGTAAATTTTCCCAGGAAAAAAATTTTAATCTCTTAAACGAAAGAAAGAAAAAGGAGCGGCAACAGCGGCAGCAAAGTTTATGTGAATAAAACTTCGATTCCTTCCGCTTCCGTAAATGCGGCTGGATTTTCATCAGTATGAAACAATTTCTCCTCAACCCACGTTCTGCTTTTTTTAATTTCGCGAGAGCGCCGCTGCTTCTCTCGTTCGGCGCGAAAGAAACCCTCCCCCTCCCCGCCTCCTTCTCTCTCGCGTGCTGGCGGCGAAAAAGTCGTCTAGTCGAAAGACAAAAGAAGTTTGCGAAGCGCGTCGACTTTACGTCTGAGAGGAAGTCAACTCGTCTTGGGAAAGAAAAAGTTGCTCTGTATCTCTTTCCTGGGGATTCTTCGAGGAACTAACCATACCGTCGGAGTAATCCGCGCAATATTCTATATACTTACTTGTGAAACTTTTAATCAAACTTACATTTTAACGCGTGGGAATTTTAAATTTGTAAAAATGTAGGTTATGGCATTGTTTAATTGCAGCTTTCGCGGAAATCGGTTTTATACTATTAAATAAGGACAGCTATAACAGAAATCGATTGAAAATGTATAGTAAAAGTAAGTCAGCGCTCCTTTAATTTATTCAAAGTTAAAAAATTGTCAATAGATTATTAATTAACGATTTTGATTAAAAAATATGTAACGTATCTCCTGCAAGAGATAAAAGTCAATTTGAACAGGAAATATTCCAAAAAACGTTTTATAAATTGCTACTAAGAACAAGGTAGTTTTCCCAACCATTGATTAATTCTTCAATGATTATTACAAATGATTGAATGTGCTTAAAAATTTTTTCACACACTTTTTAGTATTCACCCTTTCAATTACATTTATCGAGCTGAGCAGATAACAAACGATTCATTTATTCAATTATTTTAAATATTCTTGCAAATTAATTAAAGGGATCCCTGAATTTGACTAAGAACCCCTCCTGAAATCAGAAGTTTGCCCCGTAACGAAGATAAATGCTAAGAAATGCGTAAACTTACTGCAGCGATAGATTTTCCCCGTGATTCATAGCGCTGCGTCGAACGATCAGCATAAACCAAAAAGTTCATTTGCATATTCTCGGTTTTCGAGTCTTGAAACTTTCCGAGAACTTTACGCCAAGTTGAGTGTACAAAATATAATTCCATTGACTGCATAATTCAGTCACTATTATCAACAGTTTCTATTATGAAACTTATTTGTAACTTATTTTTACAAGAAATAACACATGATTTAAAGTTTAATGCGTCAAGTAAATCGTACTGAACAAACAACAATATTTTTAAAAACTATTATCGGAACTTCAATTTAAGCACTCGCTCAATATAATATCGAGAAGTGCAACGGAGCATAAAAGATATTTCTACCCCCAGAAAAAAAAATTAGATTCAACCGTATAAGCGAGGGAGGGACCGCGAGGAAAGTCAAGATACGAACCGTATCGAAATTCGCGATTTTTCAGTTATACACGCGCGGGCTAAGGCGTCCATTTGTCAAGTGCCCGCAGTTAATCCGGTTAGACGAGCGATTCGAAATATCCGCGGGGCCGAAATAGGTGAAGTGTGAACTCGGTCCTAGGTGCTACGCGGCCCGGCCTCTCGCACACATACAATATATATATACCCGCACGCACGTAACGGCGCGACGAAGGGCAGCGGAGAGACGCTGATTGCAGCGGGTAATGACAGCGAGGGTGAGCAGCAGCCTGGAAGTAAGTAAAAATTTAAAATTTAGTTAGAGCCGAGAGAGAGAGGCGCGTGGCTGCGACACGCGATCTTTTTGCCGGCGCTCTCGCGCACATGGCAGTTTGCGCTGCGGCCGGAATGTACACAGCGTGCGAACGGGATGAGTCAGCCGTTCCAAGGGTGTGAGCTTTAATAAGGGCTGCCGAATTTCACACTGACTTGGCGCGCCTTTCTTTCTCTCCTTTCTTTTTTTTTTTTATTCCTCCCAAAGCAGCCGCTCTCCGCATCGGACTTATATCCGGAGCGGAGAGAGAGAGAGAGAGAGAGAGAGGGACACATGGGGAATCTTGATCAGGGCGCGGACTTTACGGAGAGGCGAAATATCGCTTTTCGCATATCGATATGCCCGATTCTTTTACGCTCGAGCTCGTCGCCCGGGAGAGAATTTTTTAGGGATTTTCTGCCGCCGTACGTGCCGTGCCCTTCAATTATTGGGGATTGGGGATAGAACAGTTGCGAACAATAGAATTGTTAATGTTCGATTCTGCTAATGCTGTATTGTGGAAATGTGAAAGAAGTACGTTAAAATGACAAATTTTCTCTGAAATTCGTTTTATATGCTTAGATTTATTTAAAATTTTAAAATCTTTCTTGGTTTGTTTCGTTTTACAGAAAGCTGCACGTACATAATTAAATTTAAAATCGTTTACTATATTTAGTGTGTGCTTATCAAAGGCCATTTCTTCATTAAATTTAATGAACAACATTATTAAATTTTACTATTTACTTTATTGTGAAATTTCATTATGAATTTACTATTTATCCTAATACAAACAAAGTGACGATATTACTCAAAATACACACAAAAGGCCGAAGACATTAAATAACCTGCATTCTAATATTCTTCGATATGAAAGCCGATGTACAAAAGGCAAGTTCGATGGACCACATTACAAAGATTTCGCCGCGGAGGGGGCGGAACTTTTTTTTCGACGAGCCCGAACATACGTTCCTATGTGCACGATGACGTTTGTTATACGTAAAAACGATCGGCGCAGTTAAATTATTAGAGTATTAGAAGTTGGCTCATAACTCAGTTGCCTAATGGCGTGGCGCATTGTAGCCACTGTAGGAGCGCCGTATTGCGTTTGACGCAAGGGAACGAAGGACCCGAGCGATATATGTCCGATTGGGAAGAAATCTCGTTCTTGTGAATTTGCCAAGAATCTATACAAAGAAACTTCTTGATGGAAGATGCCATTTTTTCCCTTTGACATGTAGGCCGACCGGCTTATTTCTGTGTCATTTTTTTTTTATTGAAATATTTATTTCGTCGTACAAATTGGTTTTAATTTATGATGCTTTAAGAATTTTTGTCGGAGATCAGACAAAAGCAGTTGAATTTCCTGATAATAATTGTTGTAGACGAATTCTCGTCTAAACCCTCGACCGAAAAATATTCGCATTACAGCCGAAGGATACGAAAAATGAAGATGTACCTTTCTTAATGCAAATCCCGAATATAATAAACGAAATCTCGTATAATTCGAATCTGCCATCTAAGCCGTAGCATCGCTTGCACTTATATACTTGATCTCTTATACCCTCTCGCGAGAAGATTACGGCACAAGTCACGAGAAGCCGTGGGGTTGAGGAGGGGGAGGAAACGGAGAGAGGCAGAGGAAATCTCGCAAAGTTGGCGCAAAGTGCTGGAAACAGGATTTCGCGATCTCGGAGGGGGCAGAGGCGACGTATAAAACGCATTTAAAATGCATCTCCTCGGCTTTCTCCTCGGTTCTCTTTTTTTTTTCCTCCTCCTCGGCGCGGCGAATCAGCTTGGCTCTCTCGCGGATCCCCGACAGCTGCGGCGTGCCCGGCATTACGTAAAAGCTCGCGCGACGCGTAAACAAACGTCGCGGCCGGGCGCGGCGCGGCGCACAGGAGCATCGGCAATGGGATTGTTTTAATGCCATTTAAACTAATCGAATTAGAGAATGAGCCGATGTGGCGAGTGTGCGCACTCGGTCCTTCTCTATTTCTCTCTCTTTCTCTTTTCGCCCCCTCTTTCGCTTTGCGAGAGAGCGCGCCAGCCCGCTCTCTCTCTCTGTCTCTCTCGTTTCCCCGTAAACTCCGCAGCTGCCAAGCGCAGCGACCGCTCAGCCGGAAGTAACGCGACTACTGCCTACTACACGTCTCTCATCTCGCCCTCTCTCTCGCTCTCTCTCTCGCTCTCGCCTTCTCCCTTTCTTTGCTCTGTTTTTTTTGCCTATTGTTGTGCCTTGTTTTTCTTGCTTCTTATGTTTTTGAATTTTTTAACCGGCGACAGTGTTTACCGTCGGGGCTGCGCGTTGCGTCTGCGCGCTCTTTTTCACCGCGAGCCGCCTTCGTATTCGCAGTTGGTTTTTGCGAGCTTTTCCCGGCTAAGTGCGATTCGTCTTCAGCAGATGTTTCGGCCAAGATTTATGTTTATCGTAAACGGAAAACGGGAAAACAGGATTTTTAATTTAATAATGAGTATTATCGATATTCTACTTTTGGAAGAATAAAATTATAAAACGATTGAATTTAAAAGATTTTTTAAATTTTATTAATACTACATTTTAGTAAATAATACGGTCATAGGGCTATTTCTACTTTTTTAGAGAGTTTTAATTATTGTAAATATTTTATAAAAAAAAACATTTCACCGTGTAAACGAAGATTTCATTTCAATTTTCTAATGCGTCTAAAATTACGAACCCCGTTTTATGTCGCTCATTTATTTTTAAAAGCCAACTCCCTTGACCTAAGGTATAACGTCCAACTTTTAGCAGAATTAAAAGCCTAGTTTTTTGCCATTGAACAGACGACCGACGGATGATTTCAATTTTTCTTTTTTTTCTTCCGGAATTCATTACAGCCGCGTCGTAATCCTTTGAAATTGCATTATCCACGCTTTCCGCTTTATTTTCCTTTTTCATCTAACGCATAGGCGCGCGCTTCTTTCACTGCCCTCTCTCTATACCAGCTCCTGGACTTTGACGCGCCTGTAAAGCATACGCGGAAGTTCATCGCTACGACTAGATCAAGGTAAACGGGAGCACGCCACGTTTGCGCTCAAACGGCAATAAAGATTAGCGCGAGAAAATAGATAGATCGAGCAATGTGCTTCCGCATAAAGGGAAGGCCGTTGATAATGCGCCGAGCGAGTGAAAAAAAAAAATATTTTAATATTTATGATGGAAGGCAATGTGGAATTTTATTTAATGTAGATTTATTATTAATTCCAATCGTGATCTGTTTAAGAGCAGTACTTTTTAGATAATTATAAGGACGTGATCGTAAAAACCTTTAAAATAAATTTTTTATTTAAAAAAGATTTAGATTTAAAAATATGTTTTAAATTTTTAATAGTTTGATTCGTGTAATCAACATGTTTAAAATCAAAGTACTTTTTAATGCTTCCTTCTTTCCGGAAAGTAATAAATTCGTTTTATGAGTTTCTTAATCTTTCATTAATTAGTGTAGTCTCTGTTTTAACAAACTTCAATAATATCTATGGCTTATTTAGTCAATGTTATGATTTCAGCCGCCAACTTTCATGGAGGAAATTGTTTTTTAACTTCATTAAAGACTTTAAATCTTATATTCTGCATATCCGATGGGAAATTGCTCTACGAAACGTTAACATCATTATAAAAGTGCATAATTCTATTTAAAAGCAAAAAAAAACTCAAGAGCAAATTATATCCTATATAGACAACGCAAACTTAAAAAAAGATCATTGAAAACATCGTAAAGCAATCGGTGTCAACTGCACTTTGTCAACGAAATCGTCGGCGAGTCTTTCGCGGCTTTTATAAACAGTCGAGGTTGACAATGAGCGCGCAACAAACCGCAGGAGAAAACGCAGGCAGGCTCGGCGGCCTTTCAGCGGCTTATACCGACTCATTTCCTAATGCCCTCGCGCTCCGATCCTCCCATTCTCCTCTTAATAACATTAAGCCGCATCCATAATAAGTCATCCCCGAAAGCGCGAGCAAATCTCCAGCTCTCTCTCTCTCTCTTTCCCGATCCTCATCCTCATCCTATACACATCAGGCCGGGCGAATCTCTCGCGCCAGCGCGAGCAGATTGATTAAGCTCGGCCGCGATGAATAAATTCGAAATCGGGCCCGCAAAGAGCAAGCCACATACGCGGCTGCTATACATACGTGGATGGAGCGAGAGAGAGAGAGAGGGATATCGCAGGCGATTCGACGCGCGCAGCTCGTCGGCCCACCCCTAGGGTGCGAGCGGCTTTTCATACTCCCCGTGTGTACCCCCTTCCAGCGTGCAGCACTGGTCGACCGTCGCTCCGCCCCTCTGGCTTTCTTGGCCGAGCGCGCGGAAATGCGCGCCTCTCTCCCTCTCTCTCTCTCTCTCTCGCTCTCCGCAGAGCTGTTGCGCGCGCGAGAACTTTGCTTCCTGCACTGGCGAGAGCGGCGGATTTTCGCCTTCTTGCTAGACTGCCTATTGGCATGTCGAATGTTTTGCCGAATTTACTTGCGAGTTCGGCATATTTTTTTTTGATAATTATGCGAAGACTCGTCGAGGGAAAATTGAGAGTATATGCGATCAAACTGCTGGCTAAAAGTGCAAATACGGACGCGGAGCTTGAAAATTAGGCGCGTATAATTAAGTGGCTAAAAATTCAATCATAATTTGATAATATAAAGATAAACTTACAGTTGTAGATTGTTTGAAAATATTTAAGCTAAATATTGAATATTGATTGCTATGATATGTACAGAACGAATAATTATTTTAAAGGAACCTTAAAGGGCTAATTCGACGTTTTTTTAAACAAACTTGACATAATTTTGACGCCGATTACGGAAACACTTCCATAATTTTAATTCATCATTATCTAATGAGGTGAGAAAACAATCTCGTGGAACGTTAGAATGTTTTAATAAAGTTAGAATTTTTAATGATAAATTTAGCTACTTTTTCAAAAATCAGTTTTCTACAAAAGTAAACTAAAAACTTTTTAAAGACCTTTTTACTAATATATCACTATATTAAAATTCAATTTTAATCATTTTCCAACGCCGTAATCTCAATTTAATCAATAAAATCGAATTCTTGATTAAATTAGTGAATCATCACTGCAAAACATGTGCTCCAAAATTAATTTTGTTAGTAAATTAATGAAACGTTATCTTATTTGCGGTAAAGGCATATCAGCCTTTTTCCCATTTCAAAATGATTGCCTTCTTTTCAATTATCGAAAAAATCCGTTCTGAAAAAACTCTCAGGATTAAAAAATAATTAAAGCGCTCGCTTTGCCCTCGGTCTTCATTACATCCCCAGCCCATCCCTTTATCCTCCTCTTACTTTCGCTCTCCCTCTCTCTCTCCCTCTACGGCGCTCCTTCTCCACGGCCTATGCACTCAAGTTTGGGCTGCAGCGACCCAAATAGCTGAGCAGCGAGTTATGATCCAGCAAGCGCGAATAAGAAGAGAAGAGCACTACGAGAGCGGCGGCAGCATCTTTGTCCGGCGGCATCAAAGAGCCCGAAAACAACTTTGTATTAGCGGCTCCTCTTAGATTCCGCGACCGAGATATACCGAGGCTGCTATTCAGCGGCGCACGCAAGTGAAAGGGGGAAGGAGATGCTCGGGGGCTAAAGAGGACACATCGACTTTAAGCCGAGAGAGAGCGAGAGAGAGAGAGAGAGAGAGAGCGGCGTGCGCGCAGGCAGGCAATCTCGCGGCAGGGCCGAGTTTCCTTTCATTAGTCGGAGTAGCGGAGAAGAGCCGGCATGCCGGCAGTCAGCCAACCAGCCGGCATTACCCTGCCGTTCCATCCCATTCCATCCAAAGCTCACTCATCCCCCGCCCCCCCTCTCGCTGCCGCTACCGCCGCTGCTCCGCTACTATCCACTCGCGGCGGCGGCGGCGGCGGCGGCCTCCTCATCTTGCGTGCGGTTGACTCGTTTTCAATGAATACAATGCCGAGAGAGGAGCCAGATCATATTGAATATGAAAACGGAAAATCAACGAGTTGCTCTCTCTTTCTCTCTCTCTCTCTCCCTCTCTCGCTATCCCGCGCTTTCTCCCTTATGGCAAGCCATCTAGCTCTGTTTCTGGCTCTCTCTCTCTCTCTCGGCGAGCGAGCGCGTTTTCATAAGAGAGCCCCACGCGAGCAGGGCCTTTGTCTAGAAAAAATATTCCCACCTATCGGAAAGATAGGCTGATCTGGACTGTGTGGAGTTTGCATATTTTATGCGATATAACTCATTTTAGTGCCTGGATTTTCAGATTTTGCTGGTTTGAAAAGCTTCGTCGATATGATTCCAATAATTTTATAGAGTAATTAAGAGGGATGCTACAAGTAGCAAGTAAAAATTTAAAAGTGGTTTCAAGGGAAAATTTTAAATAAATGAATTACGTAGGGAAATTTTATGAAAATTTTGTTTCTTTTTTTTTAATTAACTTAATTTCATATTTTATTTGAAAACCTTGACGGATTTTTTTATAATAAGATACTCACTGGCCGTACAAGAACAAAAAAAGATTTACTTATAAAGTTACCCTGATAGAAAATTAATTAGTTTCGCTGGTTAACCTGTTTTTAAATGGAACCATTTTTAGCTAAAATTGATGCCTAAATTGAATAAACACTATTGGAAGATCATCGTAAAAGATAAAATACCATTGCTGTAAAATATTCACGAGCAAACATATTTATTTGATAATGATAGTAAATAATATAGAAATCTGTCGTTTTTAAAATTAGCTAAAAACTTGTGTACTATTTTACCGGGGTTTTCTTTCCTTTTTTTACATTTATAAGAACCATCTACTACTGTAAAAATAACAGTATATACAATTCAAATTTCAATAATCAACAGTGAGTTAAAATCGTAATATTTCTCTGGATTGACTGTATAACGTATATTCGATAGCACAATCTACAAAAAGCCATCAGAAATTACATCAGAAATGAAAATTAGGCTGCATCCCGCAAGTAGAATGTAAATTAAAAGCAAATCCCGCAGGCCGATAACACTGATCAGTCTACGCCTAGCCAGCGAATTCGAGCGTCATCGGCTTTGAAAGTCAAACATCCCTCGCATGCGTGTCTCGCTTTGAGGAATCGATCGCCTTTCAAACTCCCCTGTCTAAATACTCGGCGGATTATGCCTCCATATTCCGGCGGAGAACGAGTCGGCCAGGTTCGCTGGCAAAGTGCCGTCGAAATCGAGAACGAGTCAACTGTTGAGGACTTATCCGGATTATAATTTTCCCTCGGCGCAAGCTGCACTTACGTCGAGAAGCCGCAAAGTGCGACAAACATTTCCATTGCGATATCCACTTGCCACCCACAAAAGCCACTCTTCAGTCTGCCGAAGAGCTTTTCAAATCGTTCTGCAAACAAGTGTATTTCTCTTGTTGCAAGACCGAATGCTCGAGTTTACTCTTCAAAATATTGTCGCTTTTTTCGTCGCTTTGTCTCAGGCTCTTGAATCATAGAGACTGAGAGCTCGGTTTGTACTTTTGCCTATAAATCTGACCGTCTGTCTATAGAGTAGGTACTGCTGTATTTTCGTTTATCTTAAACTGTACATAATTCAAATTATTTTATTTAAGAGATTTTAATTTAAAAACACGTATAATGCTTATAATGAAATGCAACTCTTCTTAAAATGATTTTTAATTTTTTGCTTTAAAAAATTATTTTGCATGCAAATATAAACTTTTACAATATTTCCACAGAATTTGGTTGAAATTCGTAAATTAGTCTAGAAGCGGCAATGCGATACACTCAGATGTGAGAAGCAATTTTTTAGGTATATCGTATTTCAACTTCAAAAGAAATGGAATACATTTCAAATGAAAAATCGAATAAAATTTTACGTTAAAATAATACTTTCTGTTTGAAGAAGTAACATTTCGAGAAAGTAACAACGTGAAAAAATTCTAATTCAATTATTACTTGTAATTTTTCCAATACAATCAATAAAAATAATACGTATTTTTAAAAATCATAATCAAAGTTTAAAAATAATTAGTGTTTTGAGGACCATTGAAGAGGATTAGATTTAATTTCGTAATAATAATGAATGTAAACTCTTGAAGCATAGAGAGATGGTAAAAGGAAAAATGGGGACTAAAGCATCTTAACAAATCTCTTAATAAAGTGCTTCACCAGCAGATAATAATAAAGCCAAAGCACAGAAAAGCCTCGTACAAGAGTGATACACAGTGCTTTTTCATTTCCTCGGTGAGTTCATCCTCAGAGGCAGTGAAAGAGAGAGAAAGAGAGAGAAATGAGGGAGGGAAGAGCAGCAGGAAGAAGCGACCGAGAGGGAAGAGCGAAAGATCGGCATTCATCCCCCCGAGCAAATGCGAGCAAATGCGAAAGGCTCGTTCGGGGGCTCGCGCGGTCCTTGAATGAAAAGTTCCTCCTTCTTGTTTCCATTTCCCGTCAAAGAGGCCAAGCGTGTACGGGAGCGCGCATCGCGAAAAAGAGAAAGTAATCATTCCCCGACTCGACTCGAGAGAAGAAAACAGGAAGAGGCGGAGACATTAGAGTGTACCCTCTCGCTCTTTTGAAGAAAAGAGAGCCCCAAAGCCACTCGCCTGATATGTCGGGACTTGAAAGGCTCCCGCTGATTCGCTCACTTTTCAACGAAAACCTGAGGAGGACGCGGCTAAAAAATGACGAGCTTAGACCTCCGCAGCTCCGTAATTAGCCCCTGATTTGTGGCTTCTCTCTCAAGCATCGTCGCAGCCTGACGTGCTCCAGAAAAAGGAGGTGAAAATGCCCAGGCTTTTTATACAGATCTTACTTCTAGTCAAATAATTGACGAGAGGCGGGATCCCCTCTGGGTCTTCGATGTCAGTCTGCGGCACTTAATTAGTTTTTACAGTATTGCAGCACCAAGTATATGGAAAAAAGAGCATTTACCTTTGCTTTCTTTTACCTCTCTCCCTCGTTCTTAAATCAAACAGCTAATTTGGCGCAAACCAATGTATATCCATGTATTTAAAAAGTGTACACTTAATAAAAAATTTCTTAATAAATAAATAAATATTCTTTATTAAATTAATTCATCGTCTCAAAGCAGGGGTAAAAGTGCTGAATCTCGACGCTTAAAACAAAATGAAGCAGCCCGTTAGGTTAGCGGCAAAGTTTTCTCGGGACGTTGAGACCCAATTTTCCATCCACGCAAACATCCTGCCGGCGCCGGGTAAAAAAGTCCAATTCTCCTCTCTCTCTCCGGACAAAAGGCTCTGCAGGCGCAGGCAGAAGAAGCAACAGCGGCAGCGGCAGCGGTAGACACTCGAAGAGCATTCTTCCGCGAGGATCTGCCGGGTTAGTCTGGCACAAAGCTTATTATTCGCCGAGCTCCGGCGTCTGCGAGGAGACAGAGAGAGAGAGAGAGAGAGAGAGAGGAGGCTTCCCGGTGCGCGAGTTAAGTCGATGGTCCTCGACGGCGTCGTCGTCCTTCCTGCATCCGGCGCTCGGCTGGCCTCCTTTGTGCGAGCCTTCAACCGTCATCGTCCCGACGTCTGGGCCCCCGACGTCTCCGCGTATACGTGTATACGCCCTCGGCTCTTGGCTGCGCGAAACGTAAAAGAGCCGCGGCGAACAGCTACACTCGAGCGGCGAACTACTCACTCCTGTGCGCGACTCGAGCATCTCCGACGGCCTCGAGTGCACGTCGTCGACGACGACGACGACGACGGCGGCGGCGGCGTCTGCTGCCGAGACACTGCTTTTAGCCTCCGCGAATGCGCATCTTCACATTCTCAAGCCGTCTTTCGCTTTTCCCAGACTTTATTAAATCGTAGCTTTTTATGGCGTTTTCACTTTTTCTAGGTGGCTTTTGTTGCCCGATAAAATTGCAATTAAGAAAACTGCGCCAAAGGCAAGTTTGACTACTTTTTATTGTACATTTTTTTGATAGGATAAATATAAACTTATTCAGCAGCGTCAAAATTTTGGGTTTTAGAAAAGAAAAGGAGCACTTTCTGTGAAAATATTTCTACAGAAACTCATATCTGTCTATAAATCTTTGTAAGCATTTTATCTTTTTATGTTAAGTATCGCTAATGTGCTAATATTTCTTCTTCAAAAGTATAATATATTTTGTGATTAATTTGTCTAAACAAATACCGTGGAAATCAAATATATTTTTATTGTAATAACAATTTAACTAAGTTTTCTATTTAATACCAGTGGATAATTTTAATTGAAATAAAAGAGAAGAGGAATAGATTTTGAAAAGCAATATTAGTTTAATTTCTTCGCAACGGAGAATATATATATACAAGCACAAATGAATGATTATTAGTATTGGTTGAACATGTAGTTTATTAAGATACATATTATAATACTAATTGTAAGCTTTATTTGAGTATAAATATATATTCAAAATTTCATTTCACGTCGTTTAATAACATTTACGAATTTCAATTAAACAATCTCATCCCTTTATGTCAAATTTAATAATATTGCGCAATATTTACATTTTGTTTTTGAAATAAATTAGTGCATTCACCGAAAATTTAATTAAAATTAAAATTCATAATTGTAGTTTAACATTTTTGTTTCAAAATTCTTCGTACAATTTACATAAGTTTAATAATGTAGCTTGAATAAATGTGATTTAAATAAATAATGAACATTTACTTTGAAAATTGTTTTATTTGTTATGTGCAATAATTAGTGGACAGTTTTAAATACATCGATTAATAAGCATCACTTCACCAAACACAAAATGAAAAACAGCACTTTTTCATCAACAAAAATGACAAGATCATAAAGTTATTTTTCACGGCAGTCTCGACACTAAAACACAAACTTGCATTCTTCAAAACATGAAAAATCAATGACAAATAACATCAAGCACTTCCCCGCACAAGAGCACAAGATCCAGTTTCGACAAGCAGTCCAAAAACGAGCTAAATTTTTCAGTTATTAAAACGCAGCTTATTCTCTTTGCGCGAGCTAATACAGATCGTATACAAGTGATGCCGGCAAAAGGACTGATCGCCGCTAAGCTAAGGCAAAGCCTTATATAGGCTTCCCGAATTTTGTGGTCCACTTAACTAGAAAACCTCGTGCGCTCATAGTCGAGTGAACTACTGCGGAGCGAGCGAGCGAGAGAGAGAGAGAGAGAGAGAAGGAGAGAGTGGCGTACTGGCGCTGCTGCAAAATTACACGCTTCGGTTTAGCAAACCGTGAAACCGGGTATTAAGTGTCGGTCGGGAAAACAGAAGGGCGAGCGCCGCTCTCTCCTCTGCCTGCATTCAGCGCTCGGCGGCGGCGGCTGCTGCTGCTGCAGCGGCACGCTCAACTTTAACGCAGCCCGAGAGGAATGTATTCCGCGCCGCGGCACGTCGCCGACAGTTTTCGCGCTTTTCCCCGCCCATTCTTGTGGGTCGCGATGATCGGGATTCGAAATCAATTGGCCGTCGGTTAGTGAGCGTTGATTGTTGAAGCAGTTTTTCTTTGATTTATGCGTTGTGAAATAAAAGATTGATAAAAGTTATACTTTAACTTATTTATTTCGGTTTACGAAAACCATGAAAATTATTTATTCTCTTTTTTTTTGTATTTAAATCTAACTTAAATGATTAAAAGTATACTTGATTATCTCTTATTATGTAGTTTACAGAGATGTTTTTATAGTACACTATATAATTTATGATGCGTATGCATTATATTTATGCTGTAAAAATAAATGTACGTGAACAAGACTGAAGTTATGGTTAACGATACCTGTTTATTTTTCTTTAACCAATGAACAGGACATAAACTCATACTTTAAGCTTACGTACACTGCAAAAAGACTATTATAAGAGCACAGAGTAAACTTCACTCTTTGTACATGCTACTTTCGTCAATGAACAGTTATTATCCTCTCATAATCAAGCATATCCGATTACATTTTCAATTAAGAGTTCCTAATTTTTAATGCGTAGACGGTCAGATCTTTTCTATTTATTTCAGGGACTTTTAATAAAGTTTACTAAAAAAATATGACAATTAACTAAACCAATTCATGATTCCATTAAAATAACTTTTTCACTACATCAAGCAGAAAATATTCTGAATTTCGGAAGTTCAGAGTTTCAAAAACTAGAATGATTATTAGGAAACTTTCCAAGTGCAAGTTTTCTTTATAAGTTAATTAAAAAATGAATGTTATGAAAAGTATTGTAAATAAAACTGCAAAACTGAAATAAAGCAGGAAGCTGTGGCTATAAAAGGTAAAAGAAGATTTACGGCAGCAGTTGGGTTAAAGTCGATACCAGTAATGTCTATTGAATTATATCGTAGTTTATTGAGCTGTTAAAAGAATCAAGCTGCTGCCAAGAACTCCGATATAATCGAATACACGAAGAAAAAAGGAATAAGTTGTAAGATAAACTGTCTGATTGTGAACAAAATTTCGAAAATCGTCTCTTCTTGCCAAAATTTGAATTGTTTTTAACGAGCTTGATATTTAAATTTATATTTCATTTATATTCTTAATAATATATATAATAGCATCTGTATTACGAAGTAAGATGTAAGAAATAAAAGGAAACTTTCTGTTTCTCAGTTTCGAAAACAAAAAGAAAGTAATATAAAGAGCATGATAAAAGGAACACCGGATGCAGCTGATACCGGCCGTCTCCAAACTCAAGTTAACTGTCTTTTTCACTCTTTTCAACATAATATTTTAGTAACATAAATCACTAAAATAAACAATTTACAAATAGTTTTGAAAAACAACAGAATACAATTAAAATTTTTATTAATTCTTAATCGATTAAAATATTTTCGATGCCCTGTACAAATAAATTTAATTTTATCCGACATCAAATATTGATTTATCTCCGACATTCGTAATTTGATAAAATTTTCCTTGTAACATGTGTATTTTCCTCTGAATTCAATCCGCTCATTATAAATAGGTTTTTCCTTTCAGTTCAAATAAAATCTTTTTGAATCGAAAAATCATAGTTTTCATGAGCAGAGGAAAATCCTCTCGTAATCAATCCTCTTGCGTACAAGAGGATTTAAACTAGCAGTCACAAAAGGACTGCTTTCTCGCCATGCAATCCTTTCGTCGGTTCTAATCCCCGGTAATAGAGTCCTTTTTCCCCTCTGACGGGGCCTACCGGGGCTTTTTCCAAATAGTACATTATGCAACAAGGGGCAAAAGTAGAAGATTTTTCCC